>JAMPIV010018729.1:0-402647 GCA_024509875.1 Oreohelix idahoensis | reverse complement strand
TAACAATAACATCAACTATAACGATAACGTCAACTATAACAATAACATCAACTATAACGATAACATCAACTATAACAATAACATCAACTACATCGATAACATCAACTATAACGATCACATCAACTATAACGATTACATCAATTACAACGATAACATCAACTACAACGATAACATCAACTATAACGATAACATCAACTATAACGATAACATCAATTACAACGATAACATCAACTACAACGATAACATCAGCTATAACGATAACATCAACTACAACGATAACATCAGCTATAACGATAACATCAACTACAACGATAATATCAACTATAACGATAACATCAAATACAACAATAACATCAACTACAACAATAATATCAAACATAGCTTTACTTTTCCTGCAAGCAATTCGAAATAGATTTGCCTGTAGGATCAACTACATCGATAACATCAACTACAACAATAACATCAACTACATCGATAACATCAACTATAACAATAACATCAACTACATCGATAACATCAACTATAACAATAACATCAACTACATCGATAACATCAACTATAACAATAACATCAACTATAACAATAAAATCAACTACAACAATAACATCACCTACATCGATAACATCAACTATAACAATAACATCAACTATAACAATAACATCAACTTTATCAATAGCATCAACTACATCGATAACATCAACTACATCGATAACATCAACTACATCGATAACATCAACTATAACGATAACACCAACTACAACGATAACATCAACTACAACGATAATATCAATTACAACAATAACATCAACTACAACGATAACATCAGCTATAACGATAACATCAACTACAACGATAATATCAACTATAACGATAACATCAAATACAACAATAACATCAACTACAACAATAAGATCAACTACCACGATAAAATCAACTACATCGATAACATCAAAAACAACGATAACATCAACTACCACGATAACATCAACTATAACGACAACATCAACTACCACGACATCATCAACTACCACGACGTCATCAACTACCACGATAACATCAACTATAACGATAACATCAAATACAACAATAACATCAACTATAACGATAACATAAAATATGTTTTTTTCAGGAAAAGACAAAAATAATGAGAATAAATGCAGGTAATGATAACAGGGTTGAACTTGAAGAAGCACCAATACAAGATGTAGAATCGTACACATATCTTGGCAGCAATATTGACAAAGTTGGAAGGACAGACAGCGATATCAAAATAAGAATACAAAAAGCAAGAGGAGCTTTCATTGCATTGTGAAATATATGGAGATCAAGAGAAATCGGATCCAACACGAAAATAAGAATCTTCAACTCAAATGTCAAGTCAGTCCTATTCTTTGGCTCTGAGACATGGAGAACAACAAAGACAACAACCAAAAAGCTACAGACTTTCATAAATGGATGCTTGTGTAGAATAGAGGGATTAAAATGGTATGACAAGGTTACCAACGTGGAACTGATGACAAGAACTAGACAAGTGCCAGTGGAACAAGAAATGAGAAGAAGACGATGGCGATGGATAGGACACACACTGAGGAAACCTGTTGATAGTATTACAAGGCAGTCCTTGTTCTGGAACCCCCAGGGCAAGGGAGGCAGAGGTAGACCAAGAAGCACATGGAGAAGAGAGCTGGAGACAGAGGTGAAGGTGATGAGGAGAACGTGGAAAGAACTTGATGATGGCACGTGACAGGAGGACTTGGCATGTGTTTGTTGAAGGTCTATGCTCCTTTGGGAGTGGAGGGTTATGAATGAATGAATAACGATAACATCAACTATAACGATAACATCAACTACATCGATAACATCAACTACAACGATAACATCAACTACAACAATAACATCAACTACATCGACAACATCAACTACAACGATAAAATCAATTACGACGATAACATCAACTACGACGACAACATCAGCTACATCGATAACATCAACTACATCGATAACATCAGCTACAACGATAACATCAACTACGTCGATAACATCAATAACATCAACTACAACAATAACATCAACTACATCGATAACATCAACTACAACATTAACATCAACTACGACGATAACATCAACTACAACGATAACATCAACTACAACAATAACATCAACTACAACGATAACATCAACTACATCGATAACATACACTACGACAATAACATCAAATACGACAATAACATCAACTACAACGATAACATCAACTACGACAATAATATCAACTACAACGATAACATCAACTACAACGATAACATACACTACGACAATAACATCAACTACAACGATAACATCAACTACATCGATAACATCAACTACAACAATAACATCAACTACAACAATAAAATCAACTACAACAATAAAATCAACTACGACCATAACATCAACTACAACGATAACATCAACTACATCGATAACATCAACTACACTAATAACATCAACTACAACAATAACATCAATTACATCGATAACATCAACTATTCAGTGGTTAATAAGTAAAGGTAATCCCCTAGCATGCCATGCCGTAAGGGAGTGAGGTGCTAGAGAATTTACTATACTAGACGTGAGGTGACCGGTTCCTTTCCTCTTTTTACAGAAACTGTCTTCATCAGACTTTCCAAATTGAAGGAACTCCAAGATGTAACCATATCTTGATGTTACTCATAAATAATCTAACTTCTGTGGTCAGTCATTCAAGTTATGTATCATTCTAGCTTGATCACTGGAGGTCTATAGGCCCTTCTTTCTTCTCCCATAGTTGTTTTGTCTGTGTAGTTGTAAGGGATCCTCTTACGAATACAGAAAGAATACGGTGACTGCTCTCTAAGGCATGTCGTAATAAGTGACTACTAGGAGGTTGTTCATGAGGCTGCCACCCTCATCATGTAAAACAAGTTGCTATAGAAACCACCGCTGATAAAGTAAATAAAGGCGTTGGTGCAGGATTCGTGGCTGTGTTCTCCGTAGGGGGGCGTTTAAGTAAATGATGATGATACTGATTATGCTTGGTTCTGTTATGTCGGTTTTTGGTCCGTGCATATGACAACCCAGTTGAGACGATTTATCTCTTCAATATTCCTGCCTTGAGGTACACAGTTGGTCCTTCTTCAGACGTCTGAATTCTATTTTGTCATGCCCCCAATGAAACAAGTATACCATCAGACTAGGCCAATCGTGTTCGTTCTTGCCGAGCATGGCATTGTAACTATTTCTCGCCACGGATCGGCTTCTCTAGCTCCACCCATGTTTTTCTCAAGGATCTCTATTTAGCCTCCCCATCCTTCTCCTTTCTTGTGGGTTCAAGCTAAAGGTATATCTGGCTGTACTGGTCCCTGGCGGCGTGTCCCAGCCGTTTGCATGTTCTGTACTGGTTGTTGTCTGACGTTGTTTCACACGTCCGTGTTTGTTGTTACGTCTGGTCATAAGGAGAACGCGACGAATAAATCTGGTGGGAAATTTCTGGAGTTTCAACACTATATTCTTGGTGCCATGCCGCGCTTCTGAGCTACAGAGTAGATCAGATTTGGCATCCGAGTTGAACAGTCATCAAGACAAGAGAAAGACGAAGGTCTACCTGCAGCTGAGGTTTTCATGCGATGATAACACTTAGTCTTATCTGACAATGAAGCTCTAAAATAAGGATACCGGACGTTGTGAGAAAGAAAAAGATTTTCTTCGATAAACAATAGATGAAAGCCACATTGAAGATGATAAATTCGATAAACAATAGATGAAAGCCACAGTCAAGATGATAAATTCGACAAACAATAGATGAAAGCCACAGTCAAGATGCTAAATCATGCCTGCATCACCAGCAAGCTCCTGTATGGCAGCGAGACATGGACAATATATGGTAAGCAAGAAAAATAGAACCAATACCTTCTACCTACTGTGTCTACGTCACATCCTTAGTATTTCATATAAGGACAAAGTATCCAATGTCCAGGTGTTGTCGCGCGCTGGCCTCCAAAGCATGAACACACTGCTTAGAGAGCGCAGACTACACTGGCTTGGTCATGTCCGCCTCATGGAAGATGGTCGCATCCCAAGGATATCTTCTACGAACACCTGGCAGATGGTAAAAGTATAGCCGGGCGACTTCAGCTGAGTTTCATAGATGTATGCAAGACAACGTGATTGCACTGGACATAAATCCATCATTCTTGGAGGACGAAGCTGCCGATCGCACCAAATGGAGATGCTCTCTATGACGCCGCCTTAGATTGGCGAAAACAAGAGTTACGACGAGTAGAATAGAAAAGAACATGTTGTTATGAACAACAGACAAAACCCAGCTGAGGGTTATCATTTCAAGGGTACACCACCCTCTTAGTTATGACTGGAGGGGACGATTATTTATTTATATATATCTATATGTGTGTGTGTGTGTGTGTCACGGGTTGCCCCCCCCCCCCTTTTGCCCTGCAGTGATGGTCCAACAGTGGCCAAAACCTAGAGTATCTAATGTGGGTCTTTAAAGGTGTCTGTCTACCTTCGCACAAGATTACTCTTGGTAGAGATGCAGATAGAAGGATGATGATGCTTCTACCTTGAGGGAGTGTTCACAAGATATTTCAGAAGTCAAGAACAATGCTGAATGTGTCTTAGCAATATTAACTTTTATCTGCTCGCCGCCTTTTGTGAAGAGGTATTAGGTATTATATAATTTAATTTAGCTCGTACAAGCCCCCAACTGAATAAACAGTAAAATTCTTCTTATTGGCTCTATATAGATATAGATTAAAGATACTGAATCATGTGTATGCACTATTCTCTGTAATAACTAAACGAACTATGAATTTGTAAAACAACATATAACACATTTAATGATTAATTACTTTTGAACAAATATAAATAAATAAGAACTGGTGATTGTTGCGTGCATATTTTGACGCACATATTACAAAAATCGATATGGCTATTTAATATGGAAAAGATATAGACATTCATTCATTTGTGTATGAAAATGCTGTCTATGGTAAAGCGAGATAATCCATGTTTGATTCACACTTTTGATTATAAGAGTAATCGTTCTTGATATTGATCCGGCGCATGGATATTGCTCTCATGTCTGTACTTATTTTTTAGGGCCAGAAAATAGATTAATTTGCTTATTATGTTTATGGCCTGAATTCATATGTATTACATATTATTAGTACAAGTAGAATCAGTCCTATATTGTATATTTTGGATGGGTAGGCAGGACTATATTCTTGTTATGCCGCTCTAGCGGAAGTATGAGTTGTCTTGACAAGTCGTGAGGAGTTCCGATGTACCGTTAAAATGGCGGGTACGCATTTTCTAGGGCTGGTACATTCTTAAGGAAAAATGATTTATGAAGTGGTTTTTCTTCTATAGGAGATTGTGTCTCTACTAGAGTTTGTGTTAGAGACTCTCCTAAGGTACGGTACCATGTATGATTCGGACTCCATGTAATGCCAGTCCCTATTTTGATGATCTCAGGTCGGTTAGGCCTAGCTGGAATTTTGTGCTTCGCAACGCTAGGGTCATGTTTGTATCGACGAAGATGATGGGCTTCCATACTGTAGTTATATCTACGTGAGGTAACTGGATTACTGCAGAACTGTATGGAGAAGCTTTAGGAAATTATCCATATGCATTTCAAATTAACTTTGGCTTAGATATATCCTCCTATGAGTGAGTGAGCGACAACTCAGGAAGGCGGCCATGTTACATTCCTATCATCATATTTTACATCACTGTCCAAAGAACGGGGCATGTATCTTATTACTCGGACAGTGGCAAGGAGATCTCAATTTTGATAGAAACCCCCTTATCGTGGTTTCATAATATGCTATAAACTATGGACGTAAAGCAACTGTAGACTTACCGATCCGCCTTCACTGACGCGTTTAGTCAGATAGGGGATGCGGCCATAATATATCATGACATTAGAAGCTATTGATGTACTACCCATTATTTATGAATGTGTCATGACTTTGGGTCTACTATGTATGCCTGCAAATTGATGTGTCAACATACCCATGATGTACTCGTTATGTCCCAGTGTGTGCGTCTGAATAAATTGTGTAAAAAAAGATTCCAGCAGTCTGCATTGGTGCCTTGTAGACACAAGTGAATGAGTGATTAGATTGGTCAGAACCCGAACAGTACACCATTCGCGTTAATCACACTCTACACTTCTACTCCATATCTACACCATCCTGCGTCGGTTGAGGTGACCAAGTTTAGGGCCTGCTTCCCCTGGAGCCTTAGAGGGAAACTACTGTTTACAGCTGCCTTTGCCTTCCCTAACTCAGGACTAGGGTGAGTTACCCATTTACAGCTGGGTAGACTGGAGCATGCCTGATCTCAACAACTCTGTACACATCTTTACAGAAGAAAAAGAACACACCACACTTCTTTACAAACTGACACTTTACAGTGTGAAAGAAACTTTACAGTGGTGAGCCAGATTCCTGGGTCCAGCCTACGCAGTCTTGTGTTGAGAATCACATTTTACAGTTGAAAGAACATTTGTTTGACCACATCAACACCAGTAGGACAGCGATACAATCAATGTCAGCTTGACCTGTTCTGACAAGTGTAGCAATATCTGGGTCAGCACTTGTTGACATTTGGCACAGTACAGTCAGTGTTCTAAACTAGTGAGTGTTTAGCCTGCTGTAATAGAAGAGCAATGTTGAACAGAATGTGCAAATTTCATCGTTGGATCTTCTTATGTGCTCAAAAAAATTGAACAGTGTAACAATTAGAAAGCAAAGCTATTACCAATAAAGTGGTAGTCTAATTTGTTAAAAACTGAGCATACAGTACAATACATTGCAACTACAACACATTTGCATTATATGATACACACATTGATGATTTATATATATTTATGTTTATATATTATTTGTTTATATGTGTGATTGTTATGTGTTTGCGGGCCTGGATGGGAGGTGACTAGAACAGGAAATACCGAGTGATATTGGTCTTGTTCTGGCGTTCTATAGGGGGCAATTTCTTAATTGAAATTTGCATGCAACATAGTTTGCAAATATTTGGTTAGCTGTGACGACTGTTTCATATTTGTATTTGTAACATTTTTCTGTTCTTTATTTTTGTTTGATTTGTTTGTATAATTGTAGGTCTCATCTTTCCTTTCATTTCAGTTTTTTACACCCTTATGTTTATACACTGTGGCGTTATTTGTCTTGTTATCTTATTGCAGTTATCATCACAGATTCTGTGATCATTTTTTTCATTTCTCCTATTTAATTTAATTTGATCTCTGCAAATGTTTTCAGATTGTCTTTTCTTGTTTGTCCTTTGTAATGTCTTTAGTTGACATATGACATAGGAGGTATAGTTGTATACACTTATAGTATAGTACAGATCAGTACTTTATGATTATTTTCCACAGGTACTCAAGTGATCATTGATTACATTAAAGTGTACAAGACCTTTGTAAGGCTTGTCTCCCAAAGTGATTGGTATAGGAAATATTATTTTCCACAGGTACTCAAGTGATCATTGATTACATTAAGGTATACAAGACCTTTGTAAGGCTTGTCTCCCACAGTATTTGAGATATAAGGTACTCAGAAAAGCTGCTGCTGAGGAAAAAAAGCTGCGGCTGAGGAGAGAAAACTTCAAATAGAAGAAAAAAAATTAGAAGTTGCTGCTGAAGAGAGAAAAGCTGCTGCTGCTGCTGAAGAGAGAAAAGCTGCTGCTGCTGCTGCTGCTGAAGAGAGAAAAGCTCTAGCTGAAGAAAAAAGATTAGAAAAAGAAGCTGATACTGCTGCTGAACTAAAGAAATTGCAGATGCAAGTGGAGGAAAGGAGATTTGATGCAGAACAGAAGAAATTAGAAGCTGCTGCTGCTGCTGCAGCTGAACAAAAAAAATTAGAAGTTGCTGCAGAACAGAAAAGATTAGATAGAGAAGCTGAAGAGAGAAAAGCAATAAGAGAACATGAATTTGAGTTAGAGAAATTTAAATTGACAAGTATGAGTAATGTTAATCAGGCATCTAGTGGTAATGGTAAACCCTTTGTGTACAAGGTCAAGGTACCAGCGTTCAACTCTGCCAGTGACGATATAGCAGTCTGACTTGATAGATTTGAACGTGCTTGTCGAGCTCATAATGTTGACAAATCACAGTATGTGAATCAGTTGTCTGAAAATCTAAAAGGGGACTCTCTGAGTAAGTTATATTTCGTTGAAGAGGCCGACAAGGATAATTATGATGCTGTTAGGGCAGCTTTGATAAAGAGATATCAGCTGTCTGAGGAAGGTTATCGTCTTTTGTTTAAAACAATGAGACCTGAGGTAGGTGTAGAATTCTCAGAATTCATCTCAAAAGCACGAATTACACTTTCACGATGGATTGAATTATCCAAAACAGAGAAAACATTTGATGGTCTTACGGATTTATTGCTAAGAGACAAGGTCATGTCTTCGGTAAATAAATCATTCCTAGAGTTCTTACATGAGCGTAAACCTAGTACATTAAAGCAAATGGAAGAATATTGTGACCAGTATGCCACGGCACACCCTGACATGATTCTTAGTAACTCTAACATTAAAGAGAGTATGCCAGTTGCTTCGGCAACAGAATATAATCAGAATTACTCACACAAATTCCAAGGAGCTAAAAATAAATTTGATAAAAAGGTTAATTGGAATAAGTATCAAAACCAAGATAACCACTCAAATCAGTTCTTCGAAGAACTGGAATCGGGCTGATAGTCCTCGACACGCGAGGGGTACCCATAATGTTAGAAATTCTCGGAAAGGGAGTAGCTATAGGAACTACCCAAGTGCTTCATGGAGACAGAAAAATCAATATTACAGGGATACTCAATATAATGAGCGTGATGATTATGATCATGAATATTATGATTCAAACCCAAATAGGGGTTATAACAAGGGAAATAATAATTATAGAGACAATTATAACCGAGGTAGATCACAACACAAAAGACATGGTAAATCTTATTACCAGGCTAACTCTGCACAACAGGAGTTCCACGACACCGATAATCAGAATAATGATAAAAAAGACTCCAACAGTGTAGCAAATTCCGCTTTCGATTTTGCTAGAGCATCTCAGTGTTCGCAATGCAAAACATTATTCGACCCAACCACAGTTTCTACTTTAAGCTGCGTTCCCCCGCTTCCCGCGCTCCATGCGTCAATCGCGCATAATGGGAGGGGTGCTCTTGTCTTTAATAGGGGCTTAATAGATGGTACTCCGGTATCAATTCTTTTCGATTCGGGGTGCACTACCATCGGAGTGAGGCAATCACTCGTAAATCCTTCTCGAGCTACAGGCAATATAGTCAAATGTGTAACATTTGGTGGCACATTGGAGAAGTACTCCACTGCCATTATCAATATTGCTACGCCTTTCTTTACAGGAGAGGTGCAAGCATGTCTCTTGCCGAATCCGATCGCTGATCTTGTCATCGGTCGCATTCATGGAGTGAAAGAATGCACTCCACAGCAAATTTCTAATTGGGAAAATGTTAATATGCAATCTGCTAATGCAGTAATCACTAGGGCTCAAGCTCTTAATATGCCGCAATCTTCACATTCTGAAGATAATGATGCGCAGATCCAAGATGATCCCTTGGAGATTTCCCATGATTCCTTTATAAAACAGCAGGAAGATGATCCTACTCTAAAGAAATTCTTTACTCTGGCAACAAAAGGTGATCCGAATAAGGATACAAATCGTAAATCTTGGATTACGATGAAGAATGGCGTACTTGTACGTATGGTACAAGACTCCGCTAAGTCCATTCATTCTCAAATCCTTGTGCCTAAAAATATGAGAGTTAAAATCTTACAGCACGCTCATGATTCGCAGTGTGCTGGACATATGGGTTTTTCCCGTACTAAAGCTAGAGTTCTTCAATCTTCTTTTGGCCTGCTGTGAATAAGGACATACGAATCTATTGTCGATCTTGTAAAGTATGTCAAGAGATTAAATCCAGAGGTCCACGCCATGATGCACCTATTCAGGCTGCAGACATTCCCATTCGACAATTTCAAAAAATGGCGATAGACATCATTGGTCCATTTAAGATAAAGTCTGCTAGAGGACACCAATTTATTTTGACGTGTGTTGATATGTGCACACGTTGGCCGGAGGCTGTTCCTCTAAAGAGCATAACTACTGCTGATGTCGCAGATGCTCTTTGGTTAATATTTCCTCGTCTGGGATTTCCAGCAGAAATATTATCCGACCATGGTACCCAACTCATATCGGATACCATGTCTCAAGTAATGTCGACTCTTAAGATAGAGAGATCGCTGAGTAGTATTTATCATCCTATGTCCAATGGGATGGTGGAACGTCTGAATAGAACTCTGAAAAACCTACTAGGTAAGATAACAGAAGATCATCCTCAGGATTGGGATAGGGTTTTACCCGCGGCTCTCTTTGCATATAGAGAGGTCGCCAACGAACATACAGGATTTTCTCCCTTTGAACTTGTCTTTGGCGCGAAACCGCGAGGTCCTATGTCCTTACTTCATGATCTTATAACTGCTGATAATATTGTCGATGACACAAAATCCTCTTATGAATATGTCATCGCACTTAGACACAAGATTATTGAAGCATGCAAATTGGCAACTGCTTCTTCTGAATTTGCGAAACAGAAGGCAAGGGAATTTGCCAATAAAAAGAGATGTTGCGACAACTTTGTCCAGGTGACAAAGCATTTGTCTTGCTACCTTGTAGGGAAAATAGACTTCTCATTTCTTGGAAAGGGCCGTACGATATAATATCAAAAGTTTCCGATGTTGACTATATCGTCGATATTGACGGGAAGCGTAAAACCTTCCACATCAACATGCTCACGGAATTCCATGAACGTCCTGATTATTTACAACCTGTTTTCCAGGCAACGGACGATTTTCCAGTCCAACATGGACAGTACTCATCTCTGTCAGTAATACAGGATGAGGAAACGAGTTTCTCGGATGTAAATTTACCCTTTACAATGATTCCCCTTCACTCTAATGAATCATGGAAAGATGTTGCAATTTCTCCAGAATTATCTCCAGGAGAGCAGAAACAAGTTTCTACTATGTTAGAACAATTTCAGGATGTCCTTACTGACATTCCTGGTCAAACTGATGTCATTCAACATGACATTATTCTTACTGACCATAGTCCTATAAGAGTCAGACCGTATCCTATCCCGATACATTTTCAAGCACAGGTAGAGAAAGAGTTGGATGAGATGATAGAGTTTAAAATTATTGAACCATCCACATCAGCATATTCTTCGCCGATGGTTATTGTACGAAAAAAAAGACAATAACATACGTCTTTGCGTGGATTATCGCAAATTGAACCAAGTGACTAAATTTGATGCTGAACCTATGCCTTTACTAGAAGAGCTACTTACGAGACTATCGAATTCTCATTTCTTTACTAAACTCGATTTGTCTAAGGGATATTGGCAAGTTCCATTATCCGAACACGCCAAACCGTTTACTGCTTTTTCGACGCCTAGGGGTCTATTCCAATGGAATTTCATGCCTTTCGGTCTTATGAACGCCCCTGCAACATTCGTACGCATGATGCGTCGAATCCTATCTCATCGCTCAGATGTCATTGCGTATCTTGATGACATCTGTCTTTTTCAGTGATACTTGGAACGATCACTATAATGGGATAAATGAACTATTGTCTATCTTACGCGAGCATAACCTGACAGCGAAACCATCGAAAGCATGTATTGGTTTTAGCGAAATATCTTTCTTAGGACACCGTGTTGGTCATGGGTTCCTAAAAACAGAAGACCATAATACAAGTAAGATACTTAACATTTCTATTCCTAAGACTAAAAAGCAAGTGCGAAGTCTCTTAGGTCTAATACAATTTTATGGACGATTCATTCCGAATCTGTCCTCCATTATGTCACCTCTTTCTTCCTTGCTAAAGAAAGGGTCTCCCAATGTAGTCCATTGGACTCAAGAATGTCAATCCTCTTTGGATAAGGTTAAAACTATGTTTTCTACTTCACCTTTCCTAGTATTGCCTTCTAAGGATAAGACATTTATTCTTCGTAGTGACGCTTCATCCACCGGGATTGGAGCAGCACTAATGCAAGAGTACTCTGGAACTCTGCATCCTGTGATGTATATTTCTCGGAAATTAAATGCCGCAGAGAAGAATTACTCGGTCCTAGACCGTGAATTATTGGCTATGGTTTGGTCAATCCTTAAACTGCAAAGATTTCTTCTTGGCGCGCATTTCATTGTGGAAACTGACCAGAAAGCTCTTACAGCTATTCAGAGTAAAAATCTGAAGAGCGCGAGATCAACGCGATACGCGATTGCTCTACAGCCATTTCATTTTTCGGTGCGAGCTATCCGTGGGTCAGAAAATGTGATGGCAGATATTTTGTCTAGATGCCCACATGATTCATAACTGTTATACAACTTTGATACAGTTGTTTCTATGTTGAAATGTGTATACATATGTAATATATCATATATTGATTGTAACACTACTTAGCGGTTCATTGATATTTATTCACCGCTGATCTTTCAATGTTTTTTTCGTCTTTGATGATCATGATGTTAAGATATCTTAGATGAAATTTATTTATAAACTAATGTATAAATTGTGTCATTGCTAATATTGTAGTATGCGTTGGTGACACCTCTCGGGAAATATTTATACTTAGAGAAGTACTTTCTCTATGGTCATAAAACTTATACTTATCATCTGCGCATTGTTATTGGTGCGTTGTGAGCCTATTGTATGTTGCTCCTAGATGTATTTCCCCAAAAAAATGTACCATCTTTTTTTCCCGAGGGGTGTGGTAATCTGTTGCGTGCATATTTTGACGCACATATTACAAAAATCGATATGGCTATTTAATATGGAAAAGATATAGACATTCATTCATTTGTGTATGAAAATGCTGTCTATGGTAAAGCGAGATAATCCATGTTTGATTCACACTTTTGATTATAGGAGTAATCGTTCTTGATATTGATCCGGCGCATGGATATTGCTCTCATGTCTGTACTTATTTTTTAGGGCCAGAAAATAGATTAATTTGCTTATTATGTTTATGGCCTGAATTCATATGTATTACATATTATTAGTACAAGTAGAATCAGTCCTATATTGTATATTTTGGATGGGTAGGCAGGACTATATTCTTGTTATGCCGCTCTAGCGGAAGTATGAGTTGTCTTGACAAGTCGTGAGGAGTTCCGATGTACCGTTAAAATGGCGGGTACGCATTTTCTAGGGCTGGTAGATTCTTAAGGAAAAATGATTTATGAAGTGGTTTTTCTTCTATAGGAGATTGTGTCTCTACTAGAGTTTGTGTTAGAGACTCTCCTAAGGTACGGTACCATGTATGATTCGGACTCCATGTAATGCCAGTCCCTATTTTGATGATCTCAGGTCGGTTAGACCTAGCTGGAATTTTGTGCTTCGCAACGCTAGGGTCATGTTTGTATCGACGAAGATGATGGGCTTCCATACTGTAGTTATATCTACGTGAGGTAACTGGATTACTGCAGAACTGTATGGAGAAGCTTTAAGAAATTATCCATATGCATTTCAAATTAACTTTGGCTTAGATATACCCTCCTGTGAGTGAGTGAGCGACGACTCAGGAAGGCGGCCATGTTACATTCCTGTCGTCATTTTTTACATCACTGTCCAAAGAACGGGGCATGTATCTTATTACTCGGACAGTGGCAAGGAGATCTCAATTTTGATAGAAACCCCCTTATCGTGGTTTCATAATATGCTATAAACTATGGACGTAAAGCAACTGTAGACTTACCGATCCGCCTTCACTGACGCGTTTAGTCAGATAGGGGATGCGGCCATAATATATCATGACATTGGAAGCTATTGATGTACTACCCATTATTTATGAATGTGTCATGACTTTGGGTCTACTATGTATGCCTGCAAATTGATGTGTCAACATACCCATGATGTACTCGTTATGTCCCAGTGTGTGCGTCTGAATAAATTGTGTAAAAAAAGATTCCAGCAGTCTGCATTGGTGCCTTGTAGACACAAGTGAATGAGTGATTAGATTGGTCAGAACCCGAACAGTACACCATTCGCGTTAATCACACTCTACACTTCTACTCCATATCTACACCATCCTGCGTCGGTTGAGGTGACCAAGTTTAGGGCCTGCTTCCCCTGGAGCCTTAGAGGGAAACTACTGTTTACAGCTGCCTTTGCCTTCCCTAACTCAGGACTAGGGTGAGTTACCCATTTACAGCTGGGTAGACTGGAGCATGCCTGATCTCAACAACTCTGTACACATCTTTACAGAAGAAAAAGAACACACCACACTTCTTTACAAATTGACACTTTACAGTGTGAAAGAAACTTTACAGTGATTAATAAAATGTAGGTGTCTTCCTAGAAAAGATGTCGGCTTTGGAAAGCTTAATGTTGAAAAAAAAAACACAGTTCTTCTGTATTTGGTCTGCTAGAAATGTCACTTAGTTGCCAAAACGCTGAAGCGTTGATGCTGCTGTTTCCGTCAATTCGTCTCTGTGTCAAGGGTACGTCTCCAGGTCAGTTCAAGAGGCAACCTCTTCAGGTCAAGGCAAGTATCTTCCCAACCCGTGGAATGTAGGTTTCCAGTGTCGATTACAAGCTTTGAACCACAAAATAGTAGTACAACTGGTATCGTAAAGTCTCTTTGATACGTACCACAAATCCAATAGGGAAGATAGACTTCTTGCTCAGTTGAAAAGTCTTAGCTACTCGATAAAGTGGCCTCGAACACGCGTCAGTGGTATTATTTCTAGTTAGAATCCCTCTGTGACTTTGTGAGTAGGTCCTCTGGAGTCCGGTTTCCATATTAATAGGGAAAGTTTCCTTGTTGTAGTGTTCAAACGTGCTCCAATACGTCCGGTACTATAAGGTCAGAATCCTTACTTCTATTCTTTCCCAGCTTTAGTCCAAGCTGTCTACTTTTGACGATTCTGGAATGCAGTGTGTTTTAGCCTCCGAATGAATTTGCTAGGTTATATTGCAGTTTTCCTGCGCACGATTCCACCTGGTATATCCGACAAAACTTCCAATCAGAATAAATGTTTATTTCTGACTCTCATATGATCCAATCCGTGAGCTAGAATGTAGTGGGTCGGGGTGTCAGTTATTTACATTACCCCGCGTGTTTTAAAGCATCATTTTAAAATTTAAACACATGACCTCATCTCCCATATATGGCCCGACTTCTTCCGTCCTCTTAGGCAACCTTTCAATTATGATTTGTAATCTCGGCTGCAGATAGTGTCCTCGCTAATTTGTCTACCCAGACGGTTTTCTCTGTAATAATTACACAGACAATGTCTGGACGGAAGTGATTTAAGCAATTATCACCTGTACTTTCCTGGTCCCCAGAAAGATAAGGTGCAATATTTCGCTGCACTCAGACATTTTCCCCAGACAACATCTGGTCTTCCTTTTGTATTTTCCGCCCAAGTGTCTGAACGCATTTGCATGAACAATGCGCCTAGACGGATATGCTGATCTTGGCGGAAAAGTCAACAATCATTTTCCCGTTTACCGTAGGAAATCAATCTGGTTCAACAACTTAAGCGATTACAATTAATCCTTAAGGATGGTCAATTATCCATGAAATGACACTATCACCAGGAAAGAATAGAAGTAAGCATTCTGACCTTATAGGACCAGACGTATTGGAGCACCTTTGAGCACTACAATAAGGAAACTGGCTGTGGAGCAACTGCAACGGGCTATGGAACTCGGGACAGTAATTTGTTTTCAACATGAGGGTTACTTTCACAATGGCCTCCAGCTGGCAGAAAATAGGAGTGAATTTGAAAGCTGGAACCAAGGTGGAGTGGGTTCAATTCTCTGCACTAGACAACAGGAGGCTGACACTTGGGAGTCATGACCTAAGTGGGTCCCCCCGCCCCCCTCAAAGTGTAAAGGAGATGAAGGGGCCGAAACACTTGATCGACGGGGGACCACTTCTAATGATCAGATTACCTTCTTTTGTATCGCTCTGTATAGAGTTTCCTATCATTAGAGGTCAACAAATCTAAGGCGCGGCGACGGGCCAGGTTTATGTGCGTAAAATGAAGAAATAAATGGATAATTGCACAGAGAGAGAGAGAGAAAATAAGAAAGGGTAAACGACCAATTATGTGACAATATATATCGTAAGAGCTAATAACATTGCACAGAGAGAGAGAAAATAAGAAAGGGTGAACGACCAATTATGTGACAATATATATCGTAAGAGCTAATAACATTGCACAGACATGAAAAATTGTTTCGCTGTAAAACTGAGAGCGCAGTTTTTACTCTGACCTGCTCATGGGGTCTGCTTAAGTACTAGGTTATTAATACATATCCTGTCTCCTTCTGACGTTTCGGAGCAGCGTGCGTGAAATTTTGGCATCCCTGCTATTCTTTTTTTCAGTGGATGGAAGTGGCGGCTTCTGGCGTCACACTATAATGACGTATATTAATCTTCATCTTCTACCTAGGAGCAGTGGAGTCTTCGCATATTTCCATATATTTCTGTGATACGTAATCATTCATTCTATATAATAAAGATCTGTCACCGCTTCGCCGTGGCTGTCACGTGCTCCAAAAAAGGGCGCATTTTCGTGGCGGACACATTCCTGGCCGTTCCATTCCCCATCCATTCTCCATCCATTCACCCCAATTTGTGAAGAAGTCACCTTTGACATGTTGCTTTTGATTTTTGCCTACGTTACATCAGCGCGTGCTGAAGTATTTCTGGCCAATCAATCATTGGAGAACTCCTCGGCATTGACCATCCCGGCTCAAGTCAAAGAGCAACGAGAAAGAAGGAGCCATATAAGTGGTTTTTTTTTAATGTTACATTTCCAATTACGTTTACCCCCTCTCTCTCTCTCTCTCTCTCTCTCTCTCTCTCTCTCTCTCTCTCTCTCTCTCTCTCTCACACACACACACACTTTCTGAGTCTTATCATCAATATTTCCACATATTTACGTCATGCATGTTACAAGTTGCCAAATGATGAAGAAAAAAGTTGGTTAAAAAAAACCGTGTCACTCTTCCAATCGTAATCGACACATTAATGGTTGTCTTACCATTTCCTGACTGACGTCATTACGTTACATCTTTTCCCGCCAAAGTTGTCATCTTTTTCATGGCGCGAGGAACAGAATTTCGCACCTGTTGAAACAACGCGCCCATAGTTTCCATCCTTAATAATGGCGGGTGTTTGATTCTGGCAACAATTTCTTGAATGTCCCCATTTGCATTTCGGGTGAGCATGATGCGTTGTTCCATAGCATTTACCTTGTATAACCAGCACATCCAGATAAATAATCACAGGAGAATTAGTGTCATCACGAGGAGTTGCAGCAGACAAATCACGATATAATTAGTTACCGCCATGTTTTGGCGGATGACTTACTACTGTCAAACGGAATAATATCAAACAAACCGAAAGTTATTTACTTAGATAACACAAGACATACCATCATATCAAAATCAAATCTAGAGTTTAACAAAACAAAAAACACAATGTAGAAACAGACATGAAAGGGAACAAGAAAAAGAAATATGGAAATACCTTGAAAGGATGGCACAGGTTAGTGTGAATGTATTGAACGTCTATGCTCCACCGGGAACCAATGTGTAACAGTGAATGTAGAGTGACAAATAAAAGAAGGCGCCGGAGAAGGAAATTCGAGGCCGTGACATTCAGATGGACTGCCATAATTTAATCAATTAAGTTAGTAGTCTTCAGTTCAGAGACAGGTGATTATACGAATCTTTAAAAAAGTTATTTCCAGAGGGAGGCGCCAAGATACCGCTGTAAAAATTCGCATTCATTCATTCGTGCAGGATGTTAACATCATTTATCCCTGACACATTAAAGCGGCGATTACGTTAGGATAATTCAGCAATTTGTCACGTGTCTCATCAGCATCACGTGCTACGCTCAGTAAGGTTGCTGAATATTTCTTTAAATAGCTGCCTTTCGGAAAACTTCAGACACTCTCTGTTTTCCCACCATCTTGTCTTGTCCTCAACTCTGTTTTCCCACCATCTTGTCTTGTCCTCAATCTTTCCCGTTGTCATAGTTGTCAAAACTCTACTGTCATCATATACAAATTAGTTTTGCTCCTTGTTCCTTCTTATTTGATTTAGCACTCATAAGAATCTTCAACTCAGAAGTCAAGGCAGTCCTATTGTGTGGCTCTCAAACATGGAGAACAGCAAAAAAAAAAAAAACAACAACCAATAATTTACAGACTTTCATAATGTATCCGTGAAAAACACTATTTGCTTCTGTGCCTTCTTCTGTCATGAGAACTTTTGCTGTAATTTTCAGTACATCTGCATTTGCTGTCAACTTACTTGAGAATCTCCTCGTGTGTCATGGATTTCGGTTATTATCACAAGCTTTAGTTACGCGTACGTTCAGTTTTTTACAGTTTGTTTGTACTTTTCAGTCACGTGACAAACATATTCAGCGTATATGGATGGCATCGCAGAAATCTGCGGCACGCTGTTGCTATTTGTGCCTTTGTGTGGAAACTAATTGTGTTGGCGTGTAAAAGAGAACTATTTACCACAACTTACTAGAACCAAAATGGATTTTTTTCAACTTAAGTTCAACATTAAACAAAACAAAACAAATGTCTTTCATTTTCAACTGTAAAAAATTCTTCTTGCGTTTTTATTTGTGTGTTTATTTTTTTTTCTTTTAACGCCAAAGTGATAGAAAACTTGTTAATTTATTAATTGTTTCGTGTGCTGTTGACAGAAAAGTGGTTAATTTAATTGTTTCTTGTGTTTGTGAGTAACAGTTTTAACACACTTATTACACTTACAGGAGGTACTACTTCGACGGACATCTAGCGACGAAAAATTGGGATTAACTTTGTGTTATGGCTCGTTGGAGGACGAACTGACAGATATATTTATTAGCGAGGTTAGTACACTTTATGTCAGTACATGCACGGAAGCTGAAGAGAGCGCGGAGAGAGAGAGAGAGAGAGAGAGAGAGAGAGAGAGAGAGAGAGAGAGAAGACCAAAGACCCGAATGAACTAACTTTATTTGAAAATGGTTGATAGTTGGTCACTCATGACCGTCTATCATTCTACCCAGCGTCTCAGCTTACATACTGTCTCCAAATAACCAGATATATTCAAACTTGTACATCATGTCACACACACACACACACACACACACACACACACACACACACACACAAACAAACAACCAATAATATTACAAGATACTAAATCATTTGCGCACACACACGCAACATTGTAATTAACATAACAGACTTTATATTATCCCCATTACTGACGTACCTGTATAAAACATTGCAGCTTGTTAGGCACTGAAATTATTTTAGACCAAGTGTTCTCAACCCGGCACATGGCGACGGACTAGAGGTGCGTAAATCAGTTTAGACTTCTGGTTTTAACACACACAAAAACTAGAAGTGCTGAATATGAGTGCGGGTTTTTTACAGGCTTTTCTTTAACTTGCAACGTATGTCACTCCCTTGTCACCTTCAGATCTTGCAATTGACTTTTCAATCACTTCCAGATGAGCAATAGCTCTGAAACGTGGAATAGTTGTGTATTTCCCATGACAATACAATAATCAGTCGTAAAAATAATAAAATGAATACAATTAAAATTAATGTTAATTTTGCTTTTGTATTGTATCATCAGTGAAATGGGCAAAAACTGCAAATAATCTAGGGGTATTCCTTCCAACAAGATTGTCTCTCTTGAGAGAAACATTGAAACTTCTCTTCCCCCCCCCCCCCTCCCCCCCCCCTTTTTCCACACACACACCCTATCGCACGAGCGTGCACAGATATACACACAACTGACAACTACATTTAAAAAAATGTAATTTACAACTCTTATCAAAATTTAAAAAAAAAAAAAAAAATATATATATATATATATATATATATATATATATATATATATATATATATATATATTAACTTTCCATGTAATATACTGAATAATGAAATCCGCCTCCTGTGCTCTGGACTCGTTTATCGCAAACTGATAATGTCATTAGCGGATCGATTACATTTGACTTAAATTTAAAAAGAACAAAAAATAACACTAAAAAGAAGAAGATAAAAATATTTTAAAAATATTTGAAACACAGGCTTTTAATGCACTAACAATAGCTCTGAAACTTGGCATAGTTGTGTATTCCCCATGACAATACAATCATCATCTCATCTCAACCCATAACCCGTATGGGTCGTAGGGGTGCCATGGTGGAAGCATCAGCAGACATGGTCCTCCACTGCTCTCTATTCTCAGCAATGCGTACAAGTGTGGAAAAACCGTGTCCTGCCCATTCTTTGATGTTATCAGCCCAGGATTTTCTTTGCCTTCCTCTTCTCCGTTTACCTTCGACTGTTCCCTGGAGGATCGTTTTCGAAAGGGAGTCATGACGAGTTACATGCCCAATCCAGGCAAGCTTTCGACGTTTCACTATTGACAAAAGTGGTTCTTGGTGGCCTGCATAGGTGTTTATCTTCTCTCTAACATAGACATTTGTTTTGTGCTCTTTATAGCAAATGCACAAAATTCTTCTATAACATTTATGCTCGAAAGCCTGAATCCTTCGCTCCGTATCTGCAGTGAGTGTCCAGCCCTCACACCCATACAAGAGAATAGATAATACAAGTGATTTGTATAATTTGATCTTCACAGGAAAACTGATGTTACTTTTCCAGATCACATTCAACCTTGTCATGGCAGCTGAGGCCATCTCAAGTCTTGTCTTGATTTCTTTACTTGATCTTCCATCACTACATATAGTGGACCCGAGATATTTAAAGGTGTTAACTTCTTCTAACGTTTGCCCATTTAACGTAATATTGGTCGGAACATGTTTCTTATGGCTATTCACCAATATCTTGCTTTTTTCTATATTAATTTCCATCCCATACGTTCTTGTTACTTTCTCCAGTCTAGAGGTAAGGTCTTGAAGTTCTGATTCCGTTCCAGCTATCAGATCAATATCATCAGCAAAACGTAGATTACACAGAGGGCGGCCTCCAATCGATATAATACAATCATCATCATCATCAGTTGCCATCTCCACAACGAAGGTTGGCTGTAATGGATCTCCAACGCCTTCTGTCTCTTGTCTTGATGGTGCACTCTGATAGACTCTTTCCTGTCCATCTCTTGATGTTGTCTTCCCACTTATAGCGCTGTCTTCCCCTTGCACGTTTGCCTTCAACTCTCCCTTCTGTTATGGTCTTCTGTAAGGTGTTATGCCTTTTTATGTGGCCAAAGTATTGTAGCTGTCGAACTTTGACCTCCCTCATTAGTTCTCTTTTCATACCTAGATTTTCTAGGACCTCCTTATTTGTTTTCATCTCTTTCCATGAGATACGCCCCATTCTTCTATATATCCACATTTCAAGAGCCTCAATTCTTTCTTCCAACTATAATACAATAACCAGTCGTACAACTAATAAAATTAAAATTAATTTCTTTTTGTTTTGTATCATCAGTGAAATGGGCGATAACTGCAAATAATCTAGGTGTATTTTTCCAACAAGATTGTCTCTCTTGAGAGAAATATTGAAACTTCCCCCCCCCCCCTTTTCCACACACACACTATCGCACACGCGTGCGCAGACATACACACAACTGACAACTACATTTTAAAAAATGTAATTTACAAGTCTTATCATAATCTAAAAAAAATATTAACTTTCCGTGTAATATACTGAACAATCTTTGAAGGACCGAGGACTAGAATGGAACCAGGCCAGGAAGAAGACAGCTGATAGAATAGTATGGCGCTCTCTCTTCCAAACCTCTACACCTCACGGTAGAAGGGGAATGATACCGCTGAATGTTATTTCATTAAGTGATAGAGTTAAAGTTAGTGTTATTGATATTGTGTGGTTAAATGATACCACTGATACATCTAAAGTTGCTGATCCACTAGAATGTTAGGTCACCACTGATAATTCTGTGTAACTGAACCCAGTGGTAGATAAGTGATGAAGACGTAAATGTGTTCTCCGTATATAGGCCACGCCCCCTCAGGGCTATTTGTAAATATGTCCCTACTGCTGTCACTATGCCTAGAATGATCAGAGTAGGTGTGTACTGGCACATTCATCCATCACAGTGACACACATTGAATTCATGTATCGTTGAACGAATAGCAACGTTGAAATAATGGTTTATTTACGTTACAACACAGACGACGACACAGATGAAATACAGCATAGTACATGATATTGAATAAAAGTATTCATGAAGCTCCCACACTCCACAGCGCTTAAGTACAGCGCCTAATGGCGCACACCTCATATAAATACACGTACACCACTCCTACAGAACTGCGCTCACCGCAGTTATCAATATGGCCTCATAACTCATAGCATAATGGTGCACTTCTCATTGAAGATGTCCATCACGATTTTCCTCAAAGGACTCCGTCCTCCCTGCTCCACCAAGGCTGCTCCCCGGCAGTTGAATAATCATCGTCAGCTATATATATTCAAGGCCTAATCATAAATAGTGGTGCACTTCCTCTAGAAGATGCACATCACCATATTCCTCAAAGGAAAGACTGCGCACACAGCAGTCTGCAGTAATATAACCTGCATAACATCTATATATGGCCTATAAAGTCATGTATTCCTCTCAGACTCTATATATGGCCTAATCTCCTTCACAAAAATGTCTCATAAGCTGCATCGACTACAGTCATAAATATTAATACATACCATCCTCCAATAATCTAACACATGGGAGAATACATATGCAGGAAGAATATTCAGATACAGGCCTGTTCAAAAAGTCTCCACCGAGACACACATTGAAAAACACTCTACCATTTTCACCGAACACTGGTCGGGAACACACTTTGAAAAAAACCAAGGTTGACTTCCTCCGTCAACACTTTCCACCCGAATCCTAGCGGTCACAAAAACTCCCGCCTAAACAGTCACGGGACTTCGCAGTTCACCACCGCTCAGTCCCTTCCACGAACTAGACGTGCGAACTATTTACAGTTCTAACAATACAGAACGGCGCTCATGACGCTATCTGTACCCTATGACCTCTATCATATATTTGTTCACCCAATTTTACCGTTAATCAAGTCTTCAAGGGTAGGGGTCAGACAAAAGCTGGTACCCTGGTCCTCCAGGTTGGGGGTTTTAGCACAGGGCCGACACCCCTGTCTGTGTAAAAAAATCACACACGTTACGGAAACAGCAATAAATGGAAATACTTTGATGCGGGACGGACGTCCGGAGTCTCAGGCTCGTGTGGCTGACAGTGGTGGGGGCCGAGGGGAGGCCGCTGGCATGGGGGCGGATGCCCAGACCGCAGGACGCGAGGCCAGAGTTGGTTTTTGGAGTGTCGGAACTGTGGACGAGGCGGGGGGGCTGGGACGGATTGTAGCGGAGATGGGGAGCTGCAGACTACGTGTCCTGGGAGTGGGCGAGAGCGGATGGACAGGGATGGGGAGAGTGGAGACAGCTACGGGGGAAACAGTGCTTTATTCTGGTAGAGAGGACGGTCAGCACAACGAAGGTGTAGCCATTGTCCTTGGGAGGGGAATGGAGGGATCTCTGCTGGAATGGAAACCCATTGGCAACAGACTGATGGGAGCAGGACTGGGGGGGGGGGGGAGATTCACCAGCGCCACAGTTGTACAATGTTGTGCACCAGCGGAAGACAGCGGGGGGGGGATTGGGGACGAGTTCTATCGGCGGGTACATTTCTGGATGGCCTTGCGGGACGGGCGGAGGAGGCGGCGCTGAGAGGTGAACAGGGCACAGTTTATGAAATAGCTAGGGCTGTCGGTGGAGGACGAGGTGCGGACAACATAGCGTTGGTGGGAGACAAGCGGGGGGGTCTCGTCGCCACAGCACAGGGGCGGGAAACAAGGTGGGCAGAGCACTTCAGAGAAACACTGAATAAGGAACCACCAGAGACTCAGCTGGGTGTTCCTGGGGCTGAGGGTGACTTGGACGTAGATACAGACATTCCACGAGGGGAAGAAATTGTCACAGCTATCGAGGGGCTAGAGAGTGGAGAAGCGCCTGGTCGCGACGGTCTGAGTGCTGGGCTATTCGAGACGGACCCTGAGCTGGCGGCAGAGCTATTAGAACCACTATTTGCACAAGTCTGGGAAACTGAGACAACACCAACGGAGTGGAGTAGGGGAACAATTGTCAAATTGCCCAAGAAGGGCGACCTTGCAGACTGCAACAACTGGAGAGGAATTACCCTCCTCTCAGTTCCCAGCAAAATACTAGGCAGGATAGTCGTCCAGAGAATTTCAGGGGCGGTTGACCATAGGCTGGGGAGGGAGCAGGCGGGCTTCGGAGGGAACAGAGGATGTGCGGATCGTATGTTTGCCCTCGGGAACATTGTGGAGCGGTGCTCGGGGTGGCAGAGACAGCTGTACATTAACTTTGTTGATTTTGAGGGGGCTTTCGACAGCGTGCGCGGGGACAGCCTATGGAAAATTCTGAGGGCTTATGGAATTCCCAGCCGCGTTGTTTCCATTGTAAAAAGCCTCTATTCTAACTTTGCGTGCAGTGTTGGATCGAGTAGTGTGACTTTCGAGGTGAAGGCAGGGGTGCGACAGGGATGCCCCTTGTCAACAACATTATTTTTGACAGTCATAGATTGGGTGATGCGCCAGACAACAGAGGGCAGTCCAGGGGGAATTGGATGGACAACGTTTTCTACACTGGAAGATTTGGAATGTGCAGATGGCGTTGCACTGCTCGCGCATTCACACCAACACATTCAAGACAAAACTGATGGACTGAATAGGCATGGCCAGCGGGTTGGCCTGGGCGTCAATCTGGGGGGGACGGAGGTCATGACGCTAAATGTGGGCAGTCCTGGGCCAGTGACAGTAGGGAGCCGGGGGTTGGAGCAGACAGACACATTTACTTACCTGGGAGGCATGGTGGCGCCTGACGGCGGAGCGGGCGGAGACATTGGCAGCGGAATGAGTAAAGCGAGAACAGCCTTTGCTGTTCTCAACGGCATTTGGAAGTCTTCCCAGTGCGGCACGGGCACCAAATTGGGACTGTATGAGAGCTGCGTACTTTCTGTGCTTCTCTATGGTGCGGAATGTTGGAGAGTAACAGAGAAGGAAATGTCGAAACTGTCCTCCTTCCACACAATCTGCCTAAGGAAAATTCTCCGAGTCTTTTGGCCGGACGCCATCGGCAACCAAGGGCTACTTGTTCGGAGTGACCGGGAGGACATGCACACCATCATAGCTGGCAGACGCTGGAGTTGGGTTGGCCATGTCCTCAGAAGGGACCCTGATACCATCGCAGGGACAGCTGTGCTGTGGACCCCCGAGGGAAGGCGAAAGAGAGGCCGACCAAAGACAACTTGGCGGAGAACTGTGGAAGCTGAGATGCGGGGAATGAACCACGGTTGGGGCGCTGTGCGAAGGGTGGCCGCCGACCGAGCAAAGTGGAATCAATTATATTTGTTCACCCAATTTTACCGTTAATCAAGTCTTCAAGTGATGTAACCCTTAATTTACTGTGACCAACCCATATACAAAGTATCACCTCCCTTTTTAACCTTAACAGGGAACGACTAAGTAAGTAAGTAAGTAAGTAAAGTTAGTTGCGTATCCTTTACAGGACGTGGCAATCAACCCCAGCTTTTATTGGCTGTTTGTGATTTTTCTAGGCAATTTTTTCATTCAGTAGTTTGCCATTGCTTTCTGAACGGTACGGCGCTTATACCATTGTCAAAAATCCACACAAAGCGATCTGCTACCAAACCGCCTGCAGCAGGTTTCGAACCTGGTATATCTGGATTATGAAACTGCGTTCATATCCATTAGGCCACAGACGCCGACCAGTAAGTAATATACTGAATAATGAAATCCGCCTCCTGTGCTCTGGACTCGTTTATCGCAAACTGATAATGTAATTAGCGGATCGATTACATTTGACTTAAATTTAAAAACAACAAATAAATAACACTAAAAAGAAGAAAATAAAAAATATTTTTAAAATATTTTAAACACAGGCTTTTAATTCACTCAAAAGCCAAAAATAATTTTTCAAGGAGTTTATACCTTGGAGTCAAAAAATGTAACATCAGATTGACAAAAAGCCTGGGGCACTGATTCTACATGAAATTAACTTCTGCTTTATACTTCATTACACACTTATGGATAAAATATATGATAAGTGCCCCACGCTGTTTGTCAATTTGATGTTACATTTTTTTACTGCAAGCTATAAACTCCTTGAAAAATTATTTGTGGCTTTTTAGTGCATTAAAAGCCTGTGTTTAAAATATGTTTTTTTTATATTTTTTATTTTATTTCATTGCAAGAAAAATGGAACTCGCACAATTTGTAAATAGTGATTTATATATTGCACTGAGGCATTCTGCGAAAATAACAGTATATACATTACTAGAATGTTAACAAGAATAAGTGAGGACGGAAAGTCCTGAGAATAATCTAGAATAATTAATAATAACCGACAACACACAACACCTACTAACTGAAAGAACAAAAAATTCAGTAGAACATAACCTTCACTAAACATCAAATTTTTCATCCTACCACAAAGGTGTATCACAACAGTCCGTCGCTACTGTCTGTCAGATAAAGGTGACAAACAAAACAATGTTGAGACAGGAATAGACTACCAGAGCCGACAAGAACAAACTCTCTTGTCAGTAGATCTGACGTGCACGTATGTTTGTTCCTAAAGTCTTGTCAAAATGACATACGTATCATTTTCTTCTGTCTGTGACCCTCGCCCCCTTTCTTTTCCTTGTTTCTATTGGTAGTTGTAGAGCGCGCGCCCCCTTCCTCCCAACTGTAACCTAATTAACATAACAGACCATTTTATTATCTCCATTACTGACGTACCTGTATAAAACATTGCTGCTTGTTAGACACTGAAATTATTTTAGACCAGGTGTTCTCAACCCAGCACATGGTGACGGACCGGAGGTGCGTAAATAAATTTAGACTTCTCGTTTTTTACAGGCTTTTCTTTAACTCGCAACGTATGTCACCCTGTTGTCACCTTCAAATCTTGCAATCGATTTTTCAATCACTTCCAGATGAGCAATAGTTCTGAGATTTTGCATAGTTGTGTATTCCCCATGACAATACAATAATCAGTCGTAAAAATAATAAAATTAATAAAATTGAAATTAATATTAATTTTTTGTTTGTATAAAAAACATCACTAAAATGGGTGATAACTGCAAATAATCTAGGTGTATTCTTTCCAACAAGATTGTCTCTCTTGAAACTTCATTCCCCCCCCCCCCCCCCCCCCCCCCCCCCCCCCCCCCCCCCCCCCCCCCCCCCTCCCCTCCCCAGACATACACACAACTGACAAATACATTTAAAAAAATGTAATTTACAACTCTTATCAAAATAAAATTTAAAAAAAATTTACATTCCGTGTAATATACTGAATAATGAAAGCCACCTCCTGTGCTGTGGACTCGTTTATCGCAAACTGATAATGTAATTAGCGGATCGATTACATTTGACTTAAATTTAAAAACAACTAAAATTTAAAAAAAATATTTTAAACACAGGCTTTTAATGCATTAAAAACCCAAAAATAATTTTTCAAGGAGTTTATAACTTGCAGTAAAAATGTAACATCAAATTGACAAAAAGTCTGGGGCGCTTAAGCGCTCATCATATATTTTATCCCTAGGTGTCTAATGAAGTATAATAATAATAATAATATAATAGTAATAATAGCCCCTTCAGTCATAACTGACTATGGGAATGCGCCCCTGAGGTGACAACCCTCAGCTGCTTATTTTCCTGGTGCTCCTTTCGACGTTTTCTCCTCACCTCTGCTTCTTGTGTGAGCCTCTCTTCGCCCAATCTGAGTTGGCGCCGTAAATAGCATCGCCACTTTGCAAAATTTTCTGTCCACCGTTCGGGTTTGACCCTAATCCCCATGCACCCAATGGGGAAAGCAGACAGTGGCGGGACAACACCTTATTGACTGGGGGCTGCCCAGCTTGAAGCGGGCGGTAGCTGTCCAGTGAGATCCTAGAACCTCTCCCACTGTCGGAAGTAGCCCCTGGCGCCATGCCCTACGCCAATTGGGCAAATGCTTATAACCGGTAACTGCTACTTCCCGTGTTTTGCCGACACCTATACGGTGAAGCTGGAGTGTCCTCTCCAGGGCGCGAGCTTGGGCACAATTATATGGAGATCAAGCTGTTGCCCATGCAGCATGTTCCCCCTCTCCACACAGCTGGTAGATCCAAAGGAACGGCAGTAGCCGATACAGTTTGGCACCAGCCACGTCGCAGGAGTTGCCAGAATAATGTCGAATCGACATTAGACTGCCTTAGGGACTCCGACTCCGGATTTATCCTCAGGGTTTATTCCTGAATGAAGTATACTAATGAAGTATAAAGCAGAAGTTATATAGAATCATTGCCCCAGGCTTTTTGTCAATTTGATGTTACATTTTTACTGCAAGCTATAAACTCCTAGAAAAATTATTTTTGGCTTTTTAGTGCATTAAAAGCCTGTGTTTAAAATATGTTTTTTTAAATTTTTTATTAGCAAATAAAAAGTTCTCGTCGTAATTTAACAAGTTTGCTGTGTATGTGAAAAACTTGTAAGAAATGAATCAGTGTAAACACTTGAACGGGAAACATTGATGGCACGACTCACGCAGGAAATGAACCAGTGTAAACACTTGAATGGGAAACATTGATGGCATGACTCACGTTAGAAGTGAATCAGTGTAAACACTTGAACTGGAAACATTGATGACATGACTCACGTTAGAAGTGAATCAGTGTAAACACTTGAACGGGAAACATTGATGACATGACTCACGTGACATTATCATCACTATGGTAATCATCATCACTGTCCTTGAGGCTACGTGTGAAGCATGGAACGACCACTGTAATTGGTCCCCTCACAGAAAGCCTGCACCAATCATTGACATGCTGTCATATAGCAGCGTTTACTGTTGCCATTTGTTTTATATGTTGATGTTGCCAGCCCCATGCACAACCTCATATTAGTTGCCTTGTACGACATGCTTGAGGGTACAGTAGTCCTATTCTGTCATTGTCTTTATATTATAATGTAGCCAATTTATTTATCACTGGGGAATGACAGTGGCATGCAGCAGACGACGCTGATAGAATGACGACGTGTAACAACTACGAGACTGTAACATTTCTAAATGAAAGACTGAATTCAATGGTAGAAGTAGGAACATGAAATCAGTATGTTGCCCGAGTGGCTCGCGATATGTACGCATCGCTTTGATTCATGACAAAATAGTTTATATAAACACTCACCATAATCAAAACCACAACACCTCATCCCAGGTCACATTTCATTTTTTTTTCTTGTTATTTACCTTTTGTCCTACCTTGACTGGGAATTTAGACCACTCCACCTTGTCCACAGGTACTAAACTGGCTCTTCGCTCTTGATTTCACCCATTCTTTCAGCCTGAAGCGGCTATAAAAGTAAAGATTTTGTTGGAAATAAATTAACTATAATGAATTCCTTTACCCATTACGACTGTACCACATCTAACACGGGGACTTTTCGGAAGCTTCGCCAGACTTTGAGTGAAGAATACACCCTTACAGAAATCAAAACTTACTTACTTAGTCGTTCGTTTTCTACCGTGAGTTTGGAAGAGAGATCGCCATATTATCCTATCGGCTGTCTTCCTCCTGGCCTGGTTCCATTCTAGTCCGCGTTCCTTCAGAGATTGTTTAATTTTGTTCTCCCAGAGGACTCTGGGTCGTCCCTGGCTCCTAGTTTCACATGCTTGTCGTGGTAGCCGAACTTCTCCCATTCTGCAGCCATGGCCAAACCATCTTAGTTGGAACTGTTCTACTTGGGTCTGCAGGGGTTGGATTTTTAAGCCATGACGTATCGTCTGCTTGCGGGCCATGTCTCTTCTTGTTACCTCAACCACCTTCCTCAGATACTTCATTTCTGACGCTTAGATCTGGCTTTTGTGGGTTGTAGTCATTGCCCGCGAATCACATCCATTCGCCAAGACTGGGACATAGGTGGAGAGGTATAGAGCCATCTTCGTTTTTCTTGGCAACTTCTTTTTTCCTGAGGAATTTGAGAACTCAAAAAGTATCTCAGCTGCTGCTCTTCGGGTAGCCAAATCGTAAGAAATTAAATCAACGAGATTTATTTACTGGAATATTCCTGCTTTCCATCGCGGATTTGCCGAGGTGCCATATCTCATTTAATTTCCGCAGCGTTTCATAACAGATAAGGGACTGTAATATATTAGCTAGTGTTTAATTTAGTGGGTTTGTTACGCTAGAATATTTGTTGTTATCCTCTCATTTTCTTTTATAACAGATTATAGCTTTCTGTCTAATTTCTTCTTCTGTCTATTATAACAGACTATAGCTTTCTGTCTAATTTGTCTCTGGTAGTTTTCTGTCTCTTTCTGTCAGCCTACCCCGCTCAATTTGTCTTTGGTCCCTAAACTAATGTCAGCAAACAGTTATTAGCGTCGGGCCTTCACCCACATAGCTCTCCCAACAAACGGACCACCATAACACCACGCCTCTGAATACGTGTGTGTTTATTTTGCCTACATGAAACCTGCCAGTTTTTTATACGTGCTGTGCCGCATTGTGCCTCAATTGGTTTATTTTTTCTTTCAATTTTTAAAGTGACGTAACTTGTTTGGAAGCCTGGGTGATCCGGTCATCATGGCTGTCTTCTGTCCGGCATGAACTAGAAGAAAGAACCAGAAATGCTTATAAAGAATGTGTCAGTTTTAGTTTCGTCTCTTAGATGATAGCCGCCCCTGATATGATTCTGTATGCATTATTTGTTCCCCCGTCTATCATGACTTTTTATTTGTGTTGCATGCCTGTGACCTTTCGTGTTTTTATTTCCTCCCGCGTTCGAGGCGTGGTGGCTTGTGGATATTCTGCGTGGTTCTGTGTTTGTTAATGCGCCTGAACGAAACAAAACATATCCCCGCCTCTGTCGGTCGGACTTTTTGTATTCTCAAGGCAGTCCTTGTTCTGGACTACCCAGGGTAAAAGAGGTGGAGACAGCTAAACACGCGGGGAAGGGAACTGCAGAAAGACTTGACAGGAATAAAACAGATGATGATGGACAGAACAGAAAACACACATCACGTGACGGCTTGGCTGGAGCTTGGTGAACGCCTATGGCTTCTTAGGGACGTAATGAAAATCATGTTTTTTGTGTGTTTAATTCACCCGGCGCTGGGGTGCTCTCGGATTTGGGGGTGAGGGGCTCCGACACAAATAAAGGAAAGGATCACTGCTCCCTCAAGCATGTCGTAACAGGGGACTAAGGTGAAGTTACGAAGTAGGACTAGCACTAGCAACCTCATCATGTGAAACAAGTTGCTATATAAACCTCTACTAAAACAACAAATGAAATGCTTTGGCGCCATCTTTATGTACAGTCCAAACAATGGTGGTCCTGTGCTTCGTCAGAAGAAAAACATAGAACAAGGAGCTTGACAGAAAATGACCATGTTTGACACTTACAGCAAAGCGTTGGTATCAATATGCAATATGTGTGGATGTCACTTTGTTTACGCAGAGCTATACTGAATGTCTGAACCGAGGCTTCATTTGTAAACCACTCCATTAGTCCCGTGAAATCTTGTGTCTGCATTGTCTGTCCAGTCTAACGATGTCTGTCAATGAGTTTCTCAAATATTTGACTTTGCTGACATGTTTGAGCTCTGAATTATCGGCTGATATTATTGTCATTATTATTTTGATGGAACAAAAGACATGGCGATTACACACATTTTAAACCTGTTCATAGCATTACAAGCCAGTCCTATGTTTGTCAGGAAAATTGCTCATATATTGATTTCATGACTGTAATTCTCTGAATTTTTACAAACTACATCTTAAAAAAGAAAATATCATTTGATGACACACTTCCGCCTGTTTAACCGAGAAACAAACATTCACTAAATGAAGTTAGGAGATGTCTTGGAATGAGGAATACCTTCACGTTTTGAACAGCGGAGTTTTAGATGAGGTACAATTTTGATATGTCTTGGAGTGACGATTACGTTCACGTTTTGGACAGCAAAGTTTGAAACGTGGTACTCTGTCATGGTATTTACTACCTTTGCTCTGCAATGATGGTCCACCAGTGGCCAAAATTAAGAGTATCTACTGAGAGTCGTCAAAGGTGTCTACCTTTCGCTCAAGATTACTCTTGGCAGAGATGTGAATTGGAGAATGGTGCTTCTGTTCTAGAGAGTCTCATAGGACTTTAAAGAAATCAGGTACTACGGCTGATAGGATCCATGCGTGTGATGTGTAAATCTTTTATCTTTCCTGACTTTCTATGAGTTAGGATTTTGCTCGATCTTATGAGCCCCCAACTGATTTAACTCAGTAAAATATTACTTAATCTGTTATAAGTATTTAAAATGTCTGAAACCTACGGGTGCAGTTCACTCAAAATTACTAAATCAACTATAACTTTCTATATTTATAGATAACAAATTTAATAATCAATTGTCGTTAACAAATGTAAAATAAATAAGGGTAGGGTGAATTTAGAGTCTTTAAAATTTCCTCTCAGGTGATGGTCTGATTTGAAAAGTTCTCTATTAGATAGTTCACTTGGCAGCTTTGAATGAGCACTTAACTGCCAGTAAGATGTCGATTGGTTTCTGCTCCAGCCAATGCTTGTTCTTTGCAGGTTATGGACTGGTTCACTCTCGTTACTGGTCAAGTCCGGTGGCCGCAGCACGCCCCTCATAGTATCATGGGGTAATTGCGAAGATGGTCCAGCGTCTGTTAAGACTCGACTGCTGTAGGTGTCTAGCTTTGACTACAGGCCACTTGTACCACTCACTTGTTCGTTCCACAGATAGCACCACCAATTGGTACCACTGACTAGTATCATGAAGCAAGAGAGACACTAATACCCTCCTAAGTATTGGATTTCCTGACACGGAAATCATGTGCACACCCCCCCCCCTTTTTTTTTCATTCCACCATCCACTCTACCTCAGAACTTTACCCTCTCTGGGCATTAATGTTAATCCCAGTGATCGGAAAACATCCATTGCATTTATATTGAACATGTTTACATTTACATTTGCACTGGTTGAAAAGGTTAATATAATAAGCGTGTACGTCAGTTCCATCATCATCCACTCCCTTCTCTATATGGAACTTTGGACTACCTCTTTCGGTTCTCTGTGTGAAACCTGAATAAAGCAGTCACTAGCTCTTGCAGTGGTGGTTCATGAAACCATCATTCTGTATGCTGAGGATGCCAGCCTCGTATGACTTGGACATCCACTACCAATTTTCACATGTTAATAAATGCATAATATAGAATGATAAAATGTACAACTCTCCTCAAATATCTTTTGCGAATTCAGACTTCTGGCTCAGAGAAATAGTTTCGGCAACTTGATTAAGATGCCTCTTACACGTGGTCTGGGGTGTTACTTTACAATAGACTCCCACTATGACTTAGTGTTCAGGTTCCTAGGATTCCGGGCTTTCCGTATTAATAAAGGTAGAGTTGTCGTTGTGTAAATTCACAAGATGCTCAAACACGTTGTCCGGTCCTTTAAAATGGAATCCTGATCCTATTCCTTATTCTGGCTTGTCTGGCTGTCTTCTTGACGAGTTGAATTTCACAGTGCGGTAAACTCACAAGGCGCTAAATTATAAGGCAACATTCGGCCCACATCCAGATTGCTACTATATGACAAGGCTCCAATCAGAAATGTTGTATTTTTACATCTCAAATGCCAAACCAATCACATGCAAGATGCGTATATTTCCCCTTCTCTCACGAAAAATTCCTGCGTAACAAACGCAAAAATAAATGTGTTGTTTACAAGTCACCATATATGGTATGCCAGCTTCCGTCTATTATCGATCATGTTTACACTCACGACTTCATAATCTATCACAGGTAATCTCTTTCAAGATGGATAATTATTCTCCGACCCGTCTTGTCCGGAAATGGTTATCTCATTTACTCGATCTTTCCTACACACGGTCTGCTCGTAAATGTGGTACAACATTTCACTCCCCAGATTCAGGTATCAATATGGGTTCACACGAAATTGATTGATTATCCTAATCAGCAAACGATGGTCGCTGAAGTCCCGACGTGACAAGAATTGAGGGTAGGGAGTGTACACAATAATTAAGTACAGAATATGAGACGTAGCGCAAAAATGTCGGCGATACACGTGAATTCTAGGAAAAGAGAACGGACAATACTGTCACATACTCTTACCAGATGTCATGGAGTGAGGAATATCTTCAACGTTTTGGACATCAGAGTTTTAGATGTTGTACAATTTGTAGATGTCATGGAGTGAGGAAAATCTTGTACACTTGAAGATGTCATTTGTTGATTATCCTACAGGCCCCAGTAGATTAGAGACCTGCAACAAATTCACGTCAAGCCTTCCTTTCTGGTGTCATTCTTTCCTGTCCGTTGCCATCCCTTCAAAGGCTTTGCCTTTTATTTTTCTCCCCTTCATGTGTGTGCCCCCCCCCCCCCCCAACTCCATTCTCCCTGCGTTAATCGGTCTCCCTCAATTTCTGTTACCTTAAAGATTCCTGAACAGAGATTGCCCTGTAATGCTATCAGTAAGTTTCTTAAGTCCGTATACTATCAACGTCATTGTCTTCTCCTCACTTCTTGTTTCAGTACTTTTGTGTGGTTCTTCTCCTCACTTCTTGTTTCAGCACTTGTGTGTGGTTCTTCTCCTCACTTCTTGTTTCAGTACTTTTGTGTGGTTCTTCTCCTCACTTCTTGTTTCAGCACTTGTGTGTGGTTCTTCTCCTCACTTCTTGTTTCAGTACTTTTGTGTGGTTCTTCTCCTCTCTTCTTGTTTCAAAGCACTTGTGTGTGGTTCTTCCCTCATCACTAGTAACTTCCACATTTTGTGTGGTTCTTCTCATGACTTCTTGTTTCAGTACTTTTGTGTGGTTCTTCTCATCACTTCTTGTTTCAGTACTTTTGTGTGGTTCTTCTCATCACTTCTTGTTTCAGTACTTTTGTGTGGTTCTTCTCCTCACTTCCACATTTTGTCTGGTTCTTCTCATCACTTCTTGTTTCAGTACTTTTGTGTGGTTCTTCTCATCACTTCTTGTTTCGGTACTTTTGTGTGGTTCTTCTCCTCACTTCTTGTTTCAGTACTTTTGTGTGGTTCTTCTCCTCACTTCTTGTTTCAGCACTTGTGTGTGGTTCTTCTCATCACTTCTTGTTTCAGTACTTTTGTGTGGTTCTTCTCCTCACTTCTTGTTTCAGCACTTGTGTGTGGTTCTTCTCATCACTTCTTGTTTCAGTACTTTTGTGTTGTTCTTCTCATCACTTCCACAGTTTGTGTGGTTCCTCTCATCACTTCCACAGTTTGTGACATTGTCAAGCCACTTCAACCCTTCTATGTCACAACCCTTCTATGTCACAACCCTTCTATGTCACAACCCTTCTATGTCACAAACCTTCTATGTCACACACACACACACACCTATTTATAATACTATGTAATTTCATTGTTGACCTTGTTATTAATGTCCATGTTTCACAGCTACACAACAGGTCAGACTTGACATTTGTATTAAGTATTATTATTTTTGTGTTGTAATTAATTTCTTTTGATTTGAATATTGTCCCCAGCGCAATGAAAGCCCAATTTGTATTCTTATTTTAATGTCATTATCTGTCCCTCCAATATTATGTCTATAGTGCTGCAAAGCTTTATGTATGATCCCACACCTTGTAGGGCGATACCACACCTTGTAGGGCGATCGCACACCTTGTAGGGCGATCCTGTGACGGTATTGCCTCCCCTGCTTTGCAGTAGTGATCCACCAGTGGCCAAAACTCAAGAGTATATAATATGGGCTTCAAAGGTATCTACCTTCGCACAAGATTACTCTGGGCAGAGATGTAGATAGAAGGGTAATCGTGACATGTTATGTAAATAGACTACATGAATTCGTCCGTCTTTGCTTCCCACCTTTGTTTCCTCATTAGTATTCACGTTTTGTTAACGCAGAACCCAGGCACTTCGATATCTAACTCATATTTTAGCCACGCTTATTTTTCTTGTTTGATGCGCTGAGGAGCGACTATCTAGATTTGTAACTGTCATTCCTTTCAAGGGGACGAACCAAGTGCGTTTACCTGAAGCCCGCATGCAAGCAGAGCCGTCAGCATTACGACAACTGACAGAATGCACGGGCCCAAAACACGTGGAAAGTAAACCGCTTTGAAGTTCCCTACAAGCTCGAGCGAACAATGTGATGTAAATTACAGGGAGACAATGGCCGAGATCAGAAGCCTTTGTTGTCGATGCAACGGCGAACAGAGCGAACGGAGGAAACTCTCTATCTGGGAAGAAAACCCCGTTCATTTCCCCTGACCGCCCAAGGCGTGACTTTCGTCATCTCTCAGCGAAAACAACACTTTTCGTGTATAAATACTCCATCCCTTAAAATCAGTTATCTAGTCGTTTCGGGAGATTTTTGAAATATCTAGCTCGACATCATAAAGCCTTTGTACAAAGTGGATTACTTAGATTTCGTGGAGATAGTTTCATTTTTCTGTTTTGCGGTAAATATATATACTAGCATTTAAGTGATTTAGTGTGTTAAAGTTCTTCATTATATTTCACTGGGTTTTTCTGTGTTAATTGACTAGCGTATTAAATAACATATAGCTAATTTTTCCAGCTGTAACGAAAATTTAATTACTCGCTATCACCTAGAAAGAGATGTTTTAATTGACTAGTAAATGCATTAGGCGACTGGCTACTGACGGAATATATATTTATTTCTAATTCATCATGTGTAATTTTATAAATGACTAGCGCTTATTTCACGTACGATAAGATAAGATAGACACTTTTGGTTTCTAATCTAATTTAATAACAGAGTGGATAAGAGAGCTTACCTTTACGCGTGTTAAGATAGAATACTGATATTATGGGTAAATGTTTTATGTTTCTTCCTAAATCTAGTGCTGATCACAAGCCAGCCTACCAGCGGCCTAATTCTGAGCAGCGGTCTAAGTGTAAATCAAATAGTACCAAAAACATTCTTATGTAATATCCGGTCTTCGAGGTTGACCTGTTCGGTCCTCTTGTTTCATCCAGAGAGAGAGAGAGAGAGAGAGAGAGAGAGAGTACGAACATATAAACAATAAGATTAACGATAACTAGACCTATGGCTACCCAGATTTTTTTTCATTTCCATTATATTCAGCCCGCTGTGGCGAAATATCAAAACAAAACATTATCCCGACTACTGACCACTGTGTTGTGACGAGGATTTATCCAGAAAGATTTACCCACCAGACATTCTCTTTAACTATTGGAAGTACTAACTGCTGAACACTGTGAACACTAGATCTTGGTAATTATTTTGCTATCCTGAACTAATTGACGTGACATTAACATATCCAATTATCATCACCAAAGTAAGCGTTCCCCAATTAGGAGGATTAATTATTCGTGGAGGAACTGGGGCTCACTTCGGCGAAACACAACACTGGATTTTGTTACAATGTATCATGGAGATATGTTCAAGATGTTGTTAAACAACTAGTAGGTAAGCGTGATTGAATGTGGCCACAGATTGACAGGAGTATGAATCAGAGGAGTGAATAAGTCTATTTGTATACTCATTGTAAGCACTTCTTGATTTGTTCGCAAATACTGTTATATTTTTCAGGGCTAGATTAACTAGGAACTCTGCTCTCTACGTTATCGTCTACTTTATATATACCATAGCGCAAATCTTTTGACTTTTTGGGGTTATTAACTTTCTTGCGGGATCTTGTCTCAACAGAGGGGGTTGCACTTATAGGTTTATTTTACAAATTCTGTAACCTGTGATTTCTTTTTGTTGTTGATATATGTTGGATGTTGTGAAGAGTTTTTATATGATAATAAACTTTAACAAAACTTAATTGCTAGTGTTGGTCAGCTCAGCCCATTATCCATACTCCATTTACTATAGTTTCACGTTTGTGCGTCTGTTTGTCGTCACTTAACTGTGTTTGTGTATGTGGGTGGTTAATAGTATATATATGTTAATATGTACTGAAAGTAGAATTGTCTGATAACAAATTACAGTCGTAAAGATAGGCTGGACTAGAGATCTTCTCAATCCAGGGACAGATTCTACCTTTAAACTATTCACTCGTGAAATCTATCTCTTTACCTTATCTCTCACTGAGTTACCACTTTTTCAGTTCTATTCAGACGGGACCAGAATCTATCTTAAATACCTATCCAGATTTATGACAGTGATGACACTTCTATTACAAAGGGAGTCTTCACAACATATTCAGAATAAGCGAGAACAATACTGCTTTGGCTAAGCATGTTAACTCTGTAATTCTGCCGACGCTTTTGTGAATGATTTAAGCACTTCTTAAGTTCAGCTCGTTTACTCATTGGAATTCTATTATTTTAGTATATCTCTGTTTAGAGTGTGTGGAGTAATTTAACTGAGACAAACATGTAATAACTTAAAAGGATTAAATCGAAGTTAAATTTGTAACATTACAATTAACAAAATTTAATAATCACTTTAGGTTTTAACAGTTGAAAAATAATTTGAAAAGTTATGGATCAAGAAAAGTTATCATCACAATCTTTAGGCAATGTTAGATGTTACAAGAAGTTCATGTGGCAGCATATATTTTAACTTAGCTGCCAATGATGGTTCTGCTCCTTCTTATGGGTTGGTTCTTTTCACTCTGCTCACGCTCGTCTCTGATCAAGGTTGTCGGGGGTAGCTCGTTTCCCAGAAATGTCAAGGTCTGCCACGTGGGTCCTTCGTCTTAAAGCTTAGGCCACTGTTCCCTTCTTGTTCCAGAGATAGTACTTTCGGTTGGTACCACCAATAGCTATGGTAAAAGAATAGAACGAAACGCTCTTCTGAGTATGGCGTTTTCCACCCCACAGTTATGGGTTTCTATCTTCCCATATCACCGTCCCAAATTACTCAGACTTTACCCTCGATGAGAATTAAATTTAATCCCTCGGGATAAAACTTTCTTTACATTTAAATAGAATAGCTTTCATAAAAAGGTAAAGGATCCCGTTACACGCCCATTGAGGCATATTGATAATATGGTGTTACGCCCATATTTTCTTGACCACGGCACACTAGGGGTGATGTGGTCAGCATCACGAGCTTTCATAGTTACTTTATATTTAAATGAAAAGGTTAATAACACAGATAGAGTCTGTTTACATATACATCTCCACTGATTGAAAAGCGTTCACAATATAAATTGAATGTTTTCATTTATGTTTACACTGATTGAAAAGTCTGAAACTTCTATTACTTTAAAATGAATATTTTCACATAGACATTTACACTGGTTTAAGCTTGAAAACTTACATTAATTTTAAAGTGAATATGTTTATAGGGACATTTACACTGCTTTGAAAATGTAAGTATTATACTTAGAATGTACATCATTTCTTTCATCTTTCCCTCCCTGCTCCATAAGGAACCTGGAACTACTTTATGCTTTTAGTTCTCTTTACGAAACTATCAATAAAGCAATCACCAGCCCGTGTAGTGGTGGTTCATGAATCATCATTCTATACGCTGAGGTTGCCAGCCTCAAATGCCTTTGACATCCAATAGCGAGTTTCACATATTAAACTTCACATGGTAATATATATATATATATATGTTAGTTCACATGTTAGTAATAAACTATGAAATGTAAATCACATTTTACGCCAATCCTGACTCACAGACTTTTTGCTCAGATGAATAAAAGAGACTTGAATCGGCTTCTTACACGCGTCTTGGATGTCGTTAATTTAATAAGTTCTTTCTCTGACTTCGTGTGTGGTCCTTCAGTTTCCTTAGTCCCGGTATCCTTATTTAAAATGTTAGAGATTTCCTGGGCTATATTGTAAGTCCTGATAAATACTCCAATAAAAGGTGTCCGGTATATTAAGAAGGAATTCTGAATTCTAATTCTTCACAGTAGCAGTCTGGTGTCTTGGCGATTTCTCACGTGAAATAGCTTGAGAAAATGGTCAGATTATATTCCCTGCCTTCCCATGCCTTCGTTTGTTATGAGCTACAAAAAACTCCAATCATATTCAAACAGGCTGGTTATGGGATAATTTCAAAATATTCCGACATCGGATAATTTTGAACGTAAGGCAGAGGTCAACTCTCCCAATAGGGCAATAAGATGTACAATGCTCTTGTGTACAAACTTCCAAACACACCGGTAACCGCATATGACCATGTGTTCGAGATGTAGCAATCTTACTTTTATCTAAAGTAATCTTGTCATCCATGTCTTATCGGTGATTAAGCCGATAGCGTGGGCCGATCTACATGTTAATCTGCCGCGTCTATAGCCAACAAATCTGGGCAGCGCTTAGCAAATGTGATTATTATCAACTACAGGGAGTGTCGAATGTTTTGATAAAATCAAATATCTGCTACTTTGCAGAAAAATAACGAAGAAAGAAAGAAAGAAAAGTGCGATAATTGAGAGCACTTAATAAAAATCAGTACCACAAATGTACCGGTACTGCCGGAGTGAATCAAAGATCGATAGGGGCCGCCCCGTTTTGTCACAGATCCCACACCTTGTAGGGCGATCCCACTCCTTGTTGGGCTGTATCTCCAAGTGCACTTTGGTTATCATTGGTGGAATTTTTTTTTTAAATACTATTTTCAAATTCTGTCTCAGTGATCTCTCATCGAGTATTTTTATTTTGTCTTGCATGTCGTAACGGTTTTGAGAGCGAAGTTCTCGACAAAATCTAGATCATCAAATTGTTTTGTCCATTGACTTCCATTTCAAGTGCTCAAAGTTACTCTTTTCATAATTCTGTCAAGTTTACTTCTTGGCTCATATTTTTTTTTCTTACATCACACCCTCCTTGAAATTCTCTCATGCCTCTCTCTGATGGCTTTTTTACTTCATGTCAGCTCTACCAAAAACTAGACAAAGCGGGCTTATAACCACAGGGGAATCTAATCCAAGATTGCTTGTTAAGTAGGTCAAACGCGTGCTGAAATTGCCTTCCATAGTTTCTTGTCTTTATATCAATATTTATCTGTATCATTAATAAGCAGCGAACGCCCCCCCCCCCCCCCAATCCCCCCACAAACACACACAGACAGACAGAAAAATTAACATTCTCAGGGTTCGATGACATGAAATGTTCTTTCACTTCGACAACAATGCAAATGATGTGTCAGCATTTTTTTTTTTAAACTGTATTTATAAAACTATGTAGACACTTATACATTTAAACAGAAACCAAATTAATGAGATCTGTGTAATAAAAATATTTTTTTTAATGTGTTGATGTGGACATAAATGGGACAGACTAAAAATATCCCCGGACATAGAACATATCTTTATTGGTATTCATTGTTCCAAGAGGATCTAGTGGCGTCGACTGCAATTCTTCGCCGATTTATGTCCTGCTGGTTTCTCATTCCTGTACTTAATTCCAGTGTATTTGAGTCTGTGTATTGGGTGGTTTGAAGTCAGTTAATTGTGTTCATTTCATGTCAAGCCAAATTATTTATGTCAAATATATTTATCATTTCTGGGAGATTACAGAAGCGCATTGACAGAAAAATCACCCGTGTGTTAAAGAGTGCAAAGAATAGTAACACTGGTTCCCTACCAAGCATGTCGTGACCAGCGACTGAGGAACATTGGGCATGGGGCTGGTTTCTCCCATTCTGTAACAAAAATAATGTTAAACCACAAAAACTTCAACAAGGAGTGAGGGTGGTGAGGAGAGTGTGAAGAGAGCGTGGGCTGGTGGCAGGTCTATGCTCATTAGGGAACTAAAGGGTACTGAGAGAGATAGGCAAATGAGAGACAAACATGCAGGTATTTCACAAAACAGGTTTTAAGTAGACCGGGTACCTGCAGTGTGAATACATTGAACAAAGTCTAGAATTGATGTCACCATTTTACGTAAGATTTGTAAACTGCGAATTGGCATTTGTTGACAGAGAACCACTTTAAAGAGGTCCCCTGAAGATGAACTTATATGACATACTGATTTCTTCATGAAGGACAGCTTATAGAACAGTTTCACAGCTGGAGCTCGACAGTTTCTCTTCTCACTGACTTTAGATTGGGTTATGACAACATTGACCAATTTAGATTGGGTTATGACAACATTGACCAATTTAGATTGGGTTATGACAACATTGACCAATTTAGACTGGGTTATGACAACATTGCGAAGGAATCTGTCTGCTCCAGCCGCTGACTCCCCACCGACATGGGCCCAGGGCTGCTCACACCGAGCGCCATGACCTCTGTCTTCCCCAGGTTGATGCCCAAGCCCACCCGCCGGCCACACCCACTAAGTCTATCCGTTCCCTCCCGGATGTGCCGACGCGAATGCGCCAGCAGTGCAATGCCATCCGCACACCCCAGATCCTCCAACGCAGAAAATGCAGCCCATTCCACTCCTCCCGGACTGCCCTCCGCCGTCCGGCGCACCACCCAGTCCACGACTGCTAGAAATAGAGTGGCTGACAAGGGGCATCCCCGTCGCACTCCCGCCCTCACCTCAAAGGCCAGGCCGCTCTGCCCAACGCTACACGCAAAGTTGGCACAAAGTTCGCATGCCTGGGGTGCGTGGTAGCGCCGGGCAGCGGGACGGGCGGGGACATCGGCGGCAGAGTGGGCAGAGCAGGGGCGGCACGAAATTGGGATTGTGTCAGAGATGTGTGCTTTCTGTGCTTCTCTGTGGCGCGGGGGGCTGGGGAGTTGCAGAGAGGGAGGTGTCGGGGTTGTCCTCTTTTCACACGGCATGCCTGGGAGGAGTTCTCCGAGTCTTTTGGCCGGGTGCCGTCGCCGGCCGGGGTCTGCTTGCTCGGGGCGAGCGGGAGGACATGCACACCGTCGTGGCTGGCGGACGCGGGGGCTGGGTTGGCCGTGTCCTCAGGGGAGACCCCGGTGCCATCGCGGGAGCAGCTATGCTATGGACCCCTGGGGGAAAACGAAAGAGAGGCCGACCGAGAACAGCTTGGCGGAGGGCTGTGGAGGCTGAGATGCGGGGAGTGGGCCGGAGTTGGGGCGCTGTGTGAGGGATGGCCGCCGACCGAGCGGGGTGGAATCAATTTGTTGTTGCCCTACAAGACGCCACCAGGCGTAATGGCCACTGACTGCTTAGACGGTCGGCCGCTAAGGATCAAAGAAGAAGAAGATGACAACATTGACCAACAGAAATAGAATCCAGGGCACTTTGACTAAACAGCTTGACCATCTAGATTTTGTTGATGACCTGGAACTTCTGCCCCATAACCGTAATCATATGTAAGACAGAAAGAAAATACTTGATGAGCGATCACAGCCAGTAGGTCTGAAAATACACATGGAAAAGACAAATGTAATGAAAATAAATCCAGGAAACGCTAACGGGACAGTACTTGAATAAACACACCCCTAAGATTAGAATCATTTTTACACCTCGGCAGTAACATACAACACGAAAATAAGAATCTTCAACTCAAATGTCAAGTCAGTCCTATTGTATGGCTCTGAGACAGGAGAACAACAAAAAACAACAACCAAAAAGCTAGAGACTTTTATAAACGGGTGCTGGCGTAGAATAGAAGGACTGAAATGGTATGACAAAGTCACAAATGTGGAATTGATGACAAGAACCAGACAAGTGCCAGTGGAACAAGAGTTGAGAAGAAGACGCTGCCGATGGATAGGACACATATTGAGGAGACCTGATGATAGCATTACAAGACAGTCCTTGTTCTGGAATCCACAGGGAAAGAGAGGCAAAGGTAGACCAAACAACACATGGAGAAGAGAACTGGATACCGAGGTGAAAATGATGAAGAAAACATGGAAATAACTTGAGCGGATGGCACCGAACAGGACGACTTGGCATGTGTCTGTTGAAGGCCTATGCTCCTCGGGGAGCTAAAGGGTATTGATATATAAATTTGACCTGACCTAGATTTGGTCAATTTATATAGTTTCAATATGACATTGGATGAAGATATGCGTCGATATCTAAAAACCACATCGATGGCATAATTAAAGGAGAAAATTGTGTTGAAAACATACCTTTTAGCAAAAAATCCAATTTTCACGGTAATTTTGTTATCATACGAAATTTTTTTAAACGGCAGCGAAGTACACCAGGAAAGTTTCAACTGCAAAAATGGCGGTTACAGTCTGCGTCGCTTGGGTGCGCGATGGACATCTCGTGAAAAAAAAATGTTTATTTCGTAATCGAAAATTCTGTAATCGGTTATGAATCCAAAAATAGACATAAGGGAAAGCATTTCCTTTGCCTTTAAAATAATAAAAATATGACAAAATCTTTAAAGGACCCCCCCCCCCCCCCCCCCCCCCCCTTTTCCCCCCACCCAAAAGATTAGTCCACGAAAAGTGTATGGCAAAAGGTGGTTTTAGTGCAAGGACACTAAGTGTTAAGTAGAAGAGGGCCAAGAGCCGCTCGAGATAGCTCATAGAGCCGCATGCGGTTCGCGAGCCGCAGGTTGCCGACCACTGGTCTGGGCTATTGAAATGATGGGCCACAGATTTAGGTTCCCTGTGAAAAATTTTATTTAAGCGCTCGCGGAATGTATCTGCCTAACGTCTGCCAGTTTCACCAATATAGGTAATGTTGCATCTTTTACAGATAATAGCATAAATAATATTCCTAAATTCGCATGTAAATGACTATCTGATAATAAAATTGTTCTTCGGAAATGAAACAGTCTTGAGTCTAGACCACATGCGCACACGTACGATATCTGGGGCGGTGGCAAGACTGTGTACCAAAATATGGAGGGCTAATAGTCACCAAGCGGCTGTGCACAAGATAAGAATGTCAAGGACATTCGCATAATTTAGAAAGAAAATTAACACACTTAAATTTTGATTACACGGAGTATAGTTTTACTGGAACAATAATGTAAAAATAATAATGTGTTCATTTTTTTACCTTTTTTGCCCCCTCTCCTTAATCGCCTAGATAGTTTACAGAATGTTGCTCTAAGAATATGTAGATGGTTTTTGTTTGTGCTGTACTTTAGTCATGATGTATTTTGGTTTGTGATGAATGTTGGTGGCTTTAATTTCCACTTCTACCCTTCTTCTCCGGTTTGTATTTAGCCTTCCTGTTGTTCTCTTCTTCTGTGGGTTCCAGTACAAGGACATGTTTGGCTTTTTTCTGCTGTAGATGTGGCCTATTATCTTCACTTACTCTCGTATCTTCAGCTGTAGATGTGGCCTATTATCTTCACTTACTCTCGTATCTTCAGCTGTAGATGTGGCCTATTATCTTCACTTACTCTCGTATCTTCAGCTGTAGATGTGGCCTGTTATCTTCATTTACTCTCGTATCTTCAGCTGTAGATGTGGCCTATTATCTTCACTTACTCTCGTATCTTCAGCTGTAGATGTGGCTTATTATCTTCACTTACTCTCGTATCTTCAGCTGTAGATGTGGCCTATTATCTTCATTTACTCTCGTATCTTCAGCTGTAGATGTGGCCTATTATCTTCACTTACTCTCGTATCTTCAGCTGTAGATGTGGCCTATTATCTTCATTTACTCTCGTATCTTCAGCTGTAGATGTGGCCTATTATCTTCACTTACTCTCGTATCTTCAGCTGTAGATGTGGCCTATTATCTTCACTTAATCTCGTATCTTCAGCTGTAGATGTGGCCTATTATCGTCACTTACTCTCGTATCTTCAGCTGTAGATGTGGCCTATTATCTTCACTTACTCTCGTATCTTCAGCTGTAGATGTGGCCTATTATCTTCACTTACTCTCGTATCTTCAGCTGTAGATGTGGCCTATTATCTTCACTTACTCTCGTATCTTCAGCTGTAGATGTGGCCTAATATCTTCACTTACTCTCGTATCTTCAGCTGTAGATGTGGCCTATTATCTTCACTTACTCTCGTATCTTCAGCTGTAGATGTGGCCTATTATCTTCACTTACTCTCGTATCTTCAGCTGTAGATGTGACCTATTATCTTCACTCACTCTCGTATCTTCAGCTGTAGATGTGGCCTATTATCTTCACTTACTCTCGTATCTTCAGCTGTAGATGTGGCCTATTATCTTCACTTACTCTCGTATCTTCAGCTGTAGATGTGGAATATTATCTTCACTTACTCTCGTATCTTCAGCTGTAGATGGGGCCTATTATCTTCACTTACTCTCGTATCTTCAGCTGTAGATGTGGCCTATTATCTTCACTTAATCTCGTATCTTCAGCCGTAGATGTGGCCTATTAATCTTCACTTACTCTCGTATCTTCAACTGTAGATGTGGCCTATTATCTTCACTTACTCTCGTATCTTCAGCTGTAGATGTGGCCTATTATCTTCACTTACTCTCGTATCTTCAGCTGTATATGTGGCCTATTATTTTCACTTACTCTCGTATCTTCAGCTGTCTTCTTCTTCTTCTTTGATCCTTAGCCGCCGACCGTCAAAGCAGTCAGTGGCCATCACGCCTAGTGGCGTCTTGTAGGGCAACAACAAATTGATTCCACTGTGCTCGGTCGGTGGCCATCCTTCGTACAGTGCCCCAACTCTGGTTCATTCTTTGCATCTCACCTCCACAGTCCTCCGACAGGTTCTTTTTGGTCGGCCTCTCTTTCGTTTTCCTTCAGGGGTCCAAAGCATAGCTGTTCTTGTGATGGCATCGGGGTCTCTTCTGAGGACATGACCAACCCAGCTCCAGCGTCTGCCAGCTATGATGGTGTGCATGTCCTCTTGCTTGCTCCGAGTAAGCAGATCTTGGTTGGTGATGGTATTCGGCCAAAAGTCTTCAGCTGTAGATGTGGCCTATTATCTTCACTTACTCTCGTATCTTCAGCTGTAGATGTGGCCTATTATCTTCACTTACTCTCGTATCTTCAGCTGTAGATGTGGCCTATTATCTTCACTTACTCTCGTATCTTCAGCTGTAGATGTGGCCTTTTATCTTCACTTACTCTCGTATCTTCAGCTGTAGATGTGGCCTATTATCTTCACTTACTCTCGTATCTTCAGCTGTAGATGTGACCTATTATCTTCACTTACTCTCGTATCTTCAGCTGTAGATGTGGCCTATTATCTTCACTTACTCTCGTATCTTCAGCTCTAGATGTGGCCTATTATCTTCACTTACTCTCGTATCTTCAGCTCTAGATGTGGCCTATTATCTTCACTTACTCTCGTATCTTCAGCTGTAGATGTGGCCTATTATCTTCACTTACTCTCGTATCTTCAGCTGTAGATGTGGCCTATTATCTTCACTTACTCTCGTATCTTCAGCTGTAGATGTGGCCTATTATCTTCACTTACTCTCGTATCTTCAGCTGTAGATGTGGCCTATTATCTTCACGTACTCTCGTATCTTCAGCTGCAGATGTGGCCTATTATCTTCACTTACTCTCGTATCTTCAGCTGTAGATGTGGCCTATTATCTTCACTTACTCTCGTATCTTCAGCTGTAGATGTGGCCTATTATCTTCACTTACTCTCGTATCTTCAGCTGTAGATGTGGCCTATTATCTTCATTTACTCTCTTATCTTCAGCTGTACATGTGGCCTATTATCTTCACTTACTCTCGTATCTTCAGCTGTAGATATGGCCTATTATCTTCACTTACTCTCGTATCTTCAGCTGTAGATGTGGCTTATTATCTTCACTTACTCTCGTATCTTCAGCTGTATTGGTTATTGTCCAGTTCTATTCCACAGATCTGTGTTTGTTATGACGTAACGTTTGCTGGATGCGGAAAAAGCGGCGGAGACACCTGCTGGTGAATGTCTGGAGTTTATACGTGATATTCTTGGTGACATGCCACGCATGCAGATCCCAGATTAGAATATATTTTGACAGTTGTGTGGGGCAGTTTAATCTGGTATTTTCCTGGCAGAAATCTACAGAGTTCTGTATTAATCGGAGAGAGTCGACGGAAAATATGGCATTGTTAACCCCAACAATGACATATTTATTTGTTCCTTCACCTGAATAAGCTTTTACCGCAGCTAAAATATATTAAAAAATCACGAAACTTCTGGCATTGTGGTGGAAAATTAATGTGTCCACAAGTTGATATTTGAGGCCAAACTGCCATTTATAGCTCTTCTTGTGGTTTATTTTCGTATAACATCTCCAGTCAGATCTCTATTCTCGTCAACCGCGCCTTTGATCTATATTAATAGCTACTGCAGGAATTTATAACATCTGCCAGAGAATGGCAAAACGATAAATCTGTCGTGTTGTTTGACTTAATAAGAGAAATGGCTCCTGAAGCTCCTAAATCCTGGACACGTACCAGCACTTCTTACGTCATCATACTTTATGACGCAGCGATATTTCGATACTGAGTGATAGGCAACCTGGCAAGTATCCTTGTTTGTGGATCAACATTTTCATACCGCCGTCTACACTTCTTCCAAATGTGCTGACACTTTTATTCATAACAAAATCCTTTTTTTTTTTGGCACATGCATAAACAAAAGCCGCTGTCTTGATGCGATATATTTTATGCATGTTTGGCTTAGCCTTAATTTGGTTTCACTTCTGGCAAGATCTCTTATCGCTTGTCACGGCTTGTTCATTTACAGCATTAAAAAGTGCCAAAACGCTTACCCAGCTAAAACAGTTATAATTGAGTTGACATGTTTATGTGATCCGGTTTTTATTTTTATATCTTCCCTTGTTGTTTGGTAACTGACAACGTGTCTGTCCGTCTCGTCCGTCCGTCTGCATGCCTGTCTGTTTTAATATTCTTCTTGTTCTTTGATTCGTAACCGCCAACCGTCAAAGCAGGCAGTGGCCATCACGCCTGGTGGCGTCTTGTAGGGCAGCAACAAATTGATTCCACTTTGCTCGGTCGACGGCCATCCTTCGTACAGTGCCCCAACTCTAGTTAATTCTTTGCATCTCGGCTTCCACAGTTCTCCGCCAAGTTGTTTTTGGTCGGCCTCTCTTTCGCTTTCCCTCGAGGGGTCCATAGCATAGCTGTTCTTGTGATGGTATCAGGGTCCCTTCTGAAGACGTGGCCAACCCAACTCCGGCGTCTGCCAGCTATGATGGTGTGCATGTCCTCCAGGTTACTCCGAATAAGTAGTTCTTGGTTACTGATGGTCTTTGGCCAAAAGATTCGGAGAATTTTCCTTAGGCAGATTGTGTGGAAGGAGGACAGTTTCGACATTTCCTTCTCTGTTACTCTCCAGCATTCTTCATCATAGAGAAGCACAGAAAATCTGTTTTAATATGCTGTAATGTTTCTTGTGCGATGCTGTATTACTTTGAATTAATATTTATATAATGCATGTGAGAATAAATGAAAACTGTATAACAGATGAGAGAAAGGAAGGGCAAAAAATAAAATGGGCCTGCGCACCCAATTCTCAACCATTTGAAAGTTAAGTTCGTTCGATTCTTCTAATTTTTTAAATATTCGCACTTGATTTGCAACAGCCGATTTTCGCTAAGAAGGTATAGGCAGCGTCAGCGCAGCTGGAAGTCCATTTCGTGTCTGTATCAAGCTAGCAGATAGATTACTATCAGTTCTTGTCTGGATCAAGCTAGCAGATAGATTACTATAAGTTCTTGTCTGTATCAAGCTAGCAGATAGATTACTATCAGTTCTGGTCAGGGCTATGTATCTAACGCTGTGTGGTCCAAGTTAATTGGGTTCGTCTTTTTTCAAATGATAGCCGCGGTAGCGCAGTGGTTAGTGCCTTGGCTTCCCAACTTGGCCGTCCCTGGTTCGATCCCCAGTTGAGGTGGGATTTTTAGGACAATTTTTTAGACCATAAAAGGCTCTGGGGTCGACCCAGCCTCATGAAGTGGGTACGAGAGCAACTCTAGGAAGGTTAAGGCGGCCGGCATGATGCTGACCACATCACCCCTAGTGTGCCGATGGTCAAGAAAATATGGGCCTAACACCATATTTAAAATATACCTCAATGGGCGTGTAACGGGATCCGCGTATTTTTTAAATGCCAAATTGCGCTCTCGTATAATAAACTGTCTTGAGTCTAGGTAAAAAGGAACGTGCTTCGCCACAAGAAGACAAAACCCGCAAGGAAAAAAATAAAGTTCATTTGATCCTATGGTGTGAATGACTGTGCACACCCAGACATCGTATATGTATTATGTATGTGAATGAGAGAGTGTGTGTGTGTGTGTGTGTGTGTGAGTGAGAGAGAGAGAGAGAGAGAGAGAGAGAGAGAGAGAGAGAGAGAGAGAGAGAGAGAGAGAGAGAGAGAGAGAGAGAGAGAGAACGTAAGTAGAATTTTTGTGTGCGGTTTAAAATTATGTATCTCCACCCACCGGCAATGATCCGTCTTCTATCCTCAATTTTTACAACTTGCCCAGCACGCCGCCATCTTGACCCTAAATTACGGATCCCGGCATGCACTGCCATAACGGATATTCCATACACAGCAGGGAAACCCTGATGGATGTTTTATTCGAGACAGCGTTAATTTCCTTAATTATAAATTATGGAGGGAATTTCTATAAGTACAAAGGTTAATGCATTCTAGGCTGATCTTGTTTCGCGGGATGCAGTGAAGCGTCACGAGTAGAGTTAATTATTAGTTTCTGATCCATCGCTGAGTGTACGACCTAGGTTACTGTCATGTTATACTTTTTAAAAATTATATTATGACAGCCGACACACAAGTCACGCTGACGTGGGCTTCTTTTTGTCTTAATCCTTCATCCTGCCATTGTACGCCCACTTTAAATAAGTGGAAAGTGTATGCCGCATGCACTAACCTTCACTCACTGTTCAACGTATTCATTCGAGTTCTTCTAAGGCGTGGTCAGGGGCGTTACGAGGTAATTTACCGCCCGGGGTAAGCAGATTAGGATGTCACCCTCACGCAACATCGTTTCTGTTTTCGTTATAAAAGATGAGCAGAAGTTTCAGAGAAAACTCCCAGCTATCTAACTATTCTATGACTGAGTATTGAGTGTTATTGTTCATTTCATTTCCACTTCTGATTATTCTATGACTGAGTATTGAGTGTTATTGTTCATTTCATTTCCACTTCTAATTATTCTATGACTGAGTATTGAGTGTTATTGTTCATTTCATTTCCACTTCTGATTATTCTATGACTGAGTATTGAGTGTTATTGTTCATTTCATTTCCACTTCTGATTATTCTATGACTGAGTATTGAGTGTTATTGTTCATTTCATTTCCACTTCTGATTATTCTATGACTGAGTATTGAGTGTTATTGTTCATTTCATTTCCACTTCTGATTATTCTATGACTGAGTATTGAGTGTTATTGTTCATTTCATTTCCACTTCTGATTATTCTATGACTGAGTATTGAGTGTTATTGTTCATTTCATTTCCACTTCTGGTTATTCTATGACTGAGTATTGAGTGTTATTGTTCATTTCATTTCCACTTCTGATTATTCTATGACTGAGTATTGAGTGTTATTGTTCATTTCATTTCCACTTCTAATTATTCTATGACTGAGTATTGAGTGTTATTGTTCATTTCATTTCCACTTCTAATTATTCTATGACTGAGTATTGAGTGTTATTGTTCATTTCATTTCCACTTCTGATTATTCTATGACTATTGAGTGTGTTATTGTTCATTTCATTTCCACTTCTAATTATTCTATGACTGAGTATTGAGTGTTATTGTTCATTTCATTTCCACTTCTAATTATTCTATGACTGAGTATTGAGTGTTATTGTTCATTTCATTTCCACTTCTGATTATTCTATGACTGAGTATTGAGTGTTATTGTTCATTTCATTTCCACTTCTAATTATTCTATGACTGAGTATTGAGTGTTATTGTTCATTTCATTTCCACTTCTAATTATTCTATGACTGAGTATTGAGTGTTATTGTTCATTTCATTTCCACTTCTGATTATTCTATGACTGAGTATTGAGTGTTATTGTTCATTTCATTTCCACTTCTAATTATTCTATGACTGAGTATTGAGTGTTATTGTTCATTTCATTTCCACTTCTGATTATTCTATGACTGAGTATTGAGTGTTATTGTTCATTTCATTTCCACTTCTGATTCTATGACTGAGTATTGAGTGTTTATTGTTCATTTCATTTCCACTTCTAATTATTCTATGACTGAGTATTGAGTGTTATTGTTCATTTCATTTCCACTTCTGATTATTCTATGACTGAGTATTGAGTGTTATTGTTCATTTCATTTCCACTTCTGATTATTCTATGACTGAGTATTGAGTGTTATATTTCATTTCCACTTTCTAATTATTCTATGACTGAGTATTGAGTGTTATTGTTCATTTTCATTTCCACTTCTCCTGAATTATTCTATGACTGAGTATTGAGTGTTATTGTTCATTTCATTTCCACTTCTGATTATTCTATGACTGAGTATTGAGTGTTATTGTTCATTTAGTCATTTCCACTTCTGATTATTCTATGACTGAGTATTGAGTGTTATTGTTCATTTCATTTCCACTTCTGATTATTCTATGACTGAGTATTGAGTGTTATTGTTCATTTCATTTCCACTTTATTCTGACTGAGTATTGAGTGTTATTGTTCATTTCATTTCCACTTCTAATTATTCTATGACTGAGTATTGAGTGTTATGTGTTCATTTCATTTCCACTTCTAATTATTCTATGACTGAGTATTGAGTGTTATTGTTCATTTCATTTCCACTTCCACTGATTATTCTATGACTGAGTATTGAGTGTTATTGTTCATTTCATTTCCACTTCTGATTATTCTATGACTGAGTATTGAGTGTTATTGTTCATTTCATTTCCACTTCTGATTATTCTATGACTGAGTATTGAGTGTTATTGTTCATTTCATTTCCACTTCTAATTATTCTATGACTGAGTATTGAGTGTTATTGTTCATTTCATTTCCACTTCTGATTATTCTATGACTGAGTATTGAGTGTTATTGTTCATTTCATTTCCACTTCTGATTATTCTATGACTGAGTATTGAGTGTTATTGTTCATTTCATTTCCACTTCTGATTATTCTATGACTGAGTATTGAGTGTTATTGTTTATTCATTTCCACTTCTGATTATTCTATGACTGAGTATTGAGTGTTATTGTTCATTTCATTTCCACTTCTGATTATTCTATGACTGAGTATTGAGTGTTATTGTTCATTTCATTTCCACTTCTGATTATTCTATGACTGAGTATTGAGTGTTATTGTTCATTTCATTCCACTTCTGATTATTCTATGACTGAGTATTGAGTGTTATTGTTCATTTCATTTCCACTTCTGATTATTCTATGACTGAGTATTGAGTGTTATTGTTCATTTCATTTCCACTTCTGATTATTCTATGACTGAGTATTGAGTGTTATTCTTCATTTCATTTCCACTTCTGATTATTCTATGACTGAGTATTGAGTGTTATTGTTCATTTCATTTCCACTTCTGATTATTCTATGACTGAGTATTGAGTGTTATTGTTCATTTCATTTCCACTTCTGATTATTCTATGACTGAGTATTGAGTGTTATTGTTCATTTCATTTCCACTTCTGATTATTCTATGACTGAGTATTGAGTGTTATTGTTCATTTCATTTCCACTTCTGATTATTCTATGACTGAGTATTGAGTGTTATTGTTCATTTCATTTCCACTTCTGATTATTCTATGACTGAGTATTGAGTGTTATTGTTCATTTCATTTCCACTTCTGATTATTCTATGACTGAGTATTGAGTGTTATTGTTCATTTCATTTCCACTTCTGATTATTCTATGACTGAGTATTCCTTATTATCATTGTGGTAAGAGGTTTTAGAGTATAGAATATAGGTTCCCTTGGACAATTAGATGTGTCAGATGACACTAGAATAGTGCCAGGTAAGGGACTGGTCTTATGAGCAATACCCCCTTCTCTGAACAGAGTAAGGGTGTATAGACAATCAAGGTGAGGTCAGACTATGCAAGTTCCCAGAGTAAAGGATGATGATGTTGAAAGTCTTTGGGTCCCTAACTGTCACCTCTCGAGATCTCACCTGACTAAAGAATCTGTGGAAAAATAAATAAATAAAATAAAAAAAAATAAAAAATAAAAAAACACACACACACCCACACAAATAGTAATACGTCTTACAAGGAGAAGGACAAGAAAAACCTACGTTACGGCCACAAGGCCTTCGTCAGGGACAGACAAACAAGAGACAGGAGGGAAAGAAAATGAGAATTAAGTAGAGAACATGAAACTATAAAAATAAGAGAAAAGAAACTCCCTTAATATTAAGTCCAGTCACATGTGAAGCAAAGCAAGATGGCTGCCACTAAACTGGAAAGAGGAAGTTGATAGTATATTTAAAAAAAATAAGAAATAATGAAAACAAGGACTGGAAAAGAGTGAGAAAAAAAAGTAATCAATAAATAATAAATAAAATAAAAATAAATAAATAAAATATAAATAAATAAATAATAATAATAAATAAATTTAAAACAAATAAATAAATAGATAAAAATAAAAACTAAATAAAGAAATAAATAAAATAAAAAATAATAAAGGAAAAAAATAATTTAAAAAAAAATAATAATAATAATAATAATTTAAATAAAAAAAATAAATAAAAAAAATAAATAAAAATATAAAAAAATAAATAAATAAATAAATAAAATTATTAAATTAAAAAAAATGGTAATTTAAAAAAAAAAAAAAAGGTGATCGCATCAAAGTAGAAAGTCATACAACAGGGACTCGATAGAGAAAGGCGTCTCAGACAAAAGAATGTTGGGTATTCAAACCGTGTGGTTTGAGGCAACCCATAAGATGGATGAGGCGTTGTTCCTGGCAAAACCGACTGTTGGCGTCCGAGGAACAGTATCTGATGGCTGTCACCTGGATGTCAGTGGCACCGTGGTGGTCAGGGCCATTGAAGTGGATGGCCACAGGTGTGGAATTAAACTGAGAGATGTCATAGAGGTGTCTGCAGAATCGGTCGCCCAGTCGTGTGCCCGTTTGGCCGATGTACGTAATGGTGCAACGTTTGCATATAATAGCATAAATGACGTTGCGTGACTCACATGTGAAGCCATGGGTGATGGTGAACTTGGCGTTAGGGAACGAGACTGAACGTGTTTCGATTACATACTGACATGTCTTACATCGTGTACGGTTACATGGCTTGGTTCCAAAGTGGCCATCGTTGACGGTTTTCAGACGGCTGTGGACTAGGAGGTCCCTCAAATTTTTGTCCCGTCTATATGCCAGCAAGGGTGGCTCACTAAATGCTTCCCGCGCCACTGGGTCAGCTTGGAGGAGAGGTAGGTGGCGAAACAGGATCCTTTTGACAGCAGTGCTGTGAGGGTGATAGGTCATTATTAACTTGACTCTATCAGAGGAGGTTTTTTGGCTGGGTTTGAGGGCCTCTAGACGTGAGATAGGGAGAACACGTTCTAAGGCAGAGGTAAGAACATCTTCTGGATACTGTCTGTTACGGAAGAAGTCCAACATTTCTTGTGCTCGGCTATTGTATGATTTTTTATCCGCCCAGAAAAAGGACAAACTTTCCCGCCTCTGTCCTACCCCTGAGACTGTCCCTGCCTCCTCTACTCCATCTCGTTCCCAGGTTGTTTGTATTCCCTCCGATCTTGCCCTCTCTGAGGGAGAGCTTTCAGTCCTCAGCAAGGGCTTGCACTTTGTCCCTCTCCAACCATCCTCTGATCAGTACAATCTTATCCAAGATGTCCATCGGTTTCATCGCCGTCTGCGACTTCAGCTCCATTTCCGCAACAGTGATGGTCCTCAAAGATCGCAGGCTGAATCAGATGATGCCTTTGCACGCTTTGCTCCTCCCAAGAATAAACATTTTACACCCTCTCCTGGGGCTTCCCACGCTCTGGATTTATATATTCAGAATACCCTCCACGACATTCAGCAGCTCCAACCTCAACGCCTGCGTTATTCAAACCTTTCTTCTGATGAGTCTCATGCCCTTACTAAGCTCCGCCGCAGAGATGACATTGTTATCAAACCGGCTGACAAAGGAGGTGCCATTGTGGTATGGCGCAAGAACTGTACCTCCAAGAAGGTAATAAGCAGCTCACTAACAGCTCCTTCTACCAGCGCCGTGACAATGATGCGACAGTCCTCAACAATCGTCTGGTCCATGACACCATCAAAAGTCTTATCGCCAACAAGTCCTTACCTTCTAGCGCTTCTCATCTCCGTATTGACAATAGTGGTCTGGGTAAGCCTGTGTTTTATATGCTTCCCAAAATTCATAAACCCTCCAACCCTGGGAGACCCATTGTCTCTGCGTGTGCCTGCCCTACCGAACGTATATCAGACTTCCTCGACGGCATCTTCCAGCCTATTGTAGAGCAGCTTCCTTCCTTCTTAAAGGACACAAACCATGCTCTTACTACTTTTTCCTCTATTCAGCTTTCTCCAGACCGTACCTACCGTTTATTTCTGTTAGATGTTTGCTCACTTTACACTTCCATTCCTCACTCTGATGGTCTCCGAGCTCTCCGGTTTTTCCTGGACCAGCGCACGCACCCCTCTATCGCTACAGAGACTCTCCTGCGCCTTGCAGAACTGGTCCTTCGACTCAATTCCTTTGAGTTCAATGGACAGTTCTTTGACCAAATAAGTGGAGTTGCCATGGGCACCAAGATGGGTCCCAGTTATGCCTGCCTCTTCATGGGCTACATGGAGTATCAGGTGTGGCAGCAGTATCCTGGACCTTTTCCATTGATGTATCATAGATACATCGATGATGGCATAGGTCTCACCGATATGCCAGAGGTTGACCTATCTAGGTTCATTAATTTCATTAACAACTTCCACCCTGCGATCCAATTCACCTCTCACATCTCCACTGTCTCTGTTAATTTCCTTGACATTGTTGTCACTATCACTCCGCCCCACCTCACCACTTCGGTGTACTACAAACCCACCGATGCACACAGTTACCTCCTTTATACTTCCTCTCATCCTCCGGCTTGTCGGGACTCCTTGCCTTTCTCACAACTTCTCCGCCTCCGTCGGTTATGCCAAGATGATGACAACTTTCTATGCCGAGCACAAGAAATGTTGGACTTCTTCCGTAACAGACAGTATCCAGAAGATGTTCTTACCTCTGCCTTAGAACGTGTTCTCCCTATCTCACGTCTAGAGGCCCTCAAACCCAGCCAAAAAACCTCCTCTGATAGAGTCAAGTTAATAATGACCTATCACCCTCACAGCACTGCTGTCAAAAGGATCCTGTTTCGCCACCTACCTCTCCTCCAAGCTGACCCAGTGGCGCGGGAAGCATTTAGTGAGCCACCCTTGCTGGCATATAGACGGGACAAAAATTTGAGGGACCTCCTAGTCCACAGCCGTCTGAAAACCGTCAACGATGGCCACTTTGGAACCAAGCCATGTAACCGTACACGATGTAAGACATGTCAGTATGTAATCGAAACACGTTCAGTCTCGTTCCCTAACGCCAAGTTCACCATCACCCATGGCTTCACATGTGAGTCACGCAACGTCATTTATGCTATTATATGCAAACGTTGCACCATTACGTACATCGGCCAAACGGGCACACGACTGGGCGACCGATTCTGCAGACACCTCTATGACATCTCTCAGTTTAATTCCACACCTGTGGCCATCCACTTCAATGGCCCTGACCACCACGGTGCCACTGACATCCAGGTGACAGCCATCAGATACTGTTCCTCGGACGCCAACAGTCGGTTTTGCCAGGAACAACGCCTCATCCATCTTATGGGTTGCCTCAAACCACACGGTTTGAATACCCAACATTCTTTTGTCTGAGACGCCTTTCTCTATCGAGTCCCTGTTGTATGACTTTCTACTTTGATGCGATCACCCTTTTTTTTTTTTCTTTCTTTTTTTTTTTAATTACCATTTTTTTTAATTTAATAATTTTATTTTTTTTTTTTTTTTTTTTTTTTTTTTTTTTTTTTTTTTTTTTTTTTTTTTTTTTATTTAAATTATTATTATTATTATTATTTTTTTTTAAATTATTTTTTTCCTTTATTATTTTTTATCTTATTTATTTCTTTATTTAGTTTTTATTTTTATCTATTTATTTATTTGTTTTAAATTTATTTATTATTATTATTTTTTTATTTATATTTTATTTATTTATTTTTATTTTATTTATTATTTATTGATAACTTTTTTCTCACTCTTTTCCAGTCCTTGTTTTCATTATTTCTTATTTTTTTTAAATATACTATCAACTTCCTCTTTCCAGTTTAGTGGCAGCCATCTTGCTTTGCTTCACATGTGACTGGACTTAATATTAAGGGAGTTTCTTTTCTCTTATTTTTATAGTTTCATGTTCTCTACTTAATTCTCATTTTCTTTCCCTCCTGTCTCTTGTTTGTCTGTCCCTGACGAAGGCCTTGTGGCCGTAACGTAGGTTTTTCTTGTCCTTCTCCTTGTAAGACGTATTACTATTTGTGTGTGTGTGTGTTTTTTTTGTGTTTTTTTTCATTTTATTTTTTTTTTCAACTGTTTTACCCCGTCTTACGGCAGTTCTCCTCATATACTTATATAAAGAATCTGTGAGGGTGTGTATGGCAAGTGTCAAGGGTAATGCAATTATTATGATGTATGACAAATGGTAAAAAGAACTTTAACTTAGTAAAAATAATGAAGTAAGGCGGGTTAAGAATAGATAGAATATATATATATATATATATATAATATATATATATTCCTATATATATATATATAATGTATTTGGACAGGATATATATATCATATATATCATATATATATAGATAATATATATATGGTTTTATTCTTCCTGTACCTCAATGTTTTGGACAGGAAGTATCAAACTCAGAAAAAGTTTTTATTTTACAGTATAGAAATCAATATGTTGAAAAGTGTTCATGACTTGTATCACCAAATGTCACTTTCTTGGGCACCTCACAGTTTTTTTAAAAAAACTTGAACTTGTAACTAAACTATTGTTTGAAGATCTGTTTTCTACATCCTCCCCTGGTCAGGAAATCTATGTTGTGGATTGTTATTTTATTTATGTGAATGAGTTATCATGTGCCCTTGTAAGGGACTTAACTTAATAGTCTGTCTGAGACTAGTTGCTCCCAACTGTATATATGATCACACAGATCGTGCTGCCTTCTGGAAGAAAAGACGGCCTGTAACTCAGCATGTATTGTGAGCGTCCACTGCCTGCAATTTCTGTCTTCTCCAGGATAGTTGCACAACTTTTTAAATGGTGATATGACCTGTAATGAGAAGGAACATTCCCTCCCTATAATGCCTGTCTTATAATAATTCCATAACTAATTGACAGTACGCTTACCTGGGTCAGACACGTGTGCTGACCATTTGCACCAGATCTTATCTCCATCTTCTATAATCAGGGATGTGTATTCTCATCTGTTACACATAACTTCACGACCTCTGTCCCTGAAGCATTGTTTGTCTTCCATACTATCAGTAGGGGTGCCCAAATCCTGTGAATGGTCATTTATTTCTTTTTAACTTCTAGGTGTGGTGTCAGATGTTAATTGAACACTGTGGCACTCCAGAAGCCACTATCACTTTTCTTCTCTTTTGGACTTACAGTCGTAAAATGTTATGGCAAATTTACAAACACATTTGACACAATTTCACAATAAAACTGCATTCCTACTTAGGGCGTCGTGACATTAATCTTTCCCATAGGCAGTATCCGAATATGGCGCACAATAAACTATGTGGCCGACATGTTAATTAATTTCTACAAATAAACTTATTTTGCCTTACCCTCAAGTAAGAATATATCACAATATGCACAAGCTTGACTAGCATTAAATGGGTAGTTATAATGCTGTAGTGTCCAGACGGCGAAAGCTTGGTTACAAATGCTCTCCCGCTGATCTCAAGTTGGCAAATAGTATTTTTCAAATGGCGGATTATGCCGGCAAAATGTTAATTTTATTGCCCCTATGCTCACCACACTTAACCAATCAGAAACGCGTCCAGAAATTTTAACTTTTTGTCCTAGGCTATAAACTTTGAGCAATTGTAAGTGTGTTCGTTCGTCTGATTTAAGTTTGCATCTCATATATCTCAGTTATTTATGGATCGATTTTTAATATCAAAACTGATAATTAAACTGCCTGTTGGCCTTTATCATCCTATATGGGTTTCATTTAATTATTCTTCACCGTATTCATCTAGGTAATTTTTTTGTAATTAAAGGCGTCTTTTCCTGAACTGAAAATATTACAAAAATAATTTTTTCTATGTCAAGATAATTTCTTTATGAGGACATCTTTATGGTAATGTATTAAGCAATATTAGCCCTATAATTCAAGATATCCTCTTTTGTTCAATTCCCGTTAGTTATTGAGAAATAAATTATTAAAGTTTATTAAAAAACACATATTAGGCCTTTCTGTCATTACAACCAATTTTTTTCCTTGACTCTACAAAACGAGGTAACAAGCCTATTGGTTGTTAATTTTACGGCGTTCGTTAATAAATATTGGGGGGGGGGGGGGGGGGGGGGGGGGTTTTGGGGGGGGGAGAACCTTTTTAACTTGGTGTAGGGGGAAAATTCAAATTCTTTAGTCAAATTGTTGGCGGTTGATTTTACGGTGGCCTTGAGACAAATTTCAAATGCGGTAGTTATTTATAGACTGTAAAAATGCGTTAACTAGGTTTTGAGGGGGAAAATTTTTGAACGTGTTGTCTTACAGATCCACTTTACGACAATCATTCATTATATTTCAATCTCTGATTATTCTGTGAGTGAGTATTGTTTGTTATCATTGATTATATTACAAGCTCTGATATTCTATGGCTGAGTAGTCTTATCGTTCATTATATTACAATCTCTGATTATTCTATGACTCAGAGAATTGGTTGTTATCATTGATTATATTACAATCTCTGATTATTCTATAACCGAGTATCTATTGTTATCATTCATTATATTACAATATCTGATTATTCTGTGACTGACTATTAATTGTTATCATTCATTATATTACAATCTTTGATTATTGTACTTTGATACTCAGTGTTATCATTCATTATATTACAATCTCTGATTATTCTGTGACTCAGAATTGGTTGTTATCATTGATTATATTACAATCTCTGATTATTCTATAACTGAGTATCCATTGTTATCATTCATTATATTACAATATCTGATTATTCTGTGACTGACTATTAATTGTTATCATTCATTATATTACAATCTTTGATTTGTGTACTTTGATACTCAGTGTTATCTTTCATTATATTACAATCTTTGATTATTCTATAACTGAGTATTAATTGTTATCATTCATTATATTACAATCTTTGATTATTGTACTTTGATACTCGATGTTATCATTCATTATATTTCATCTCCCTGTGCAGTATAGACCTTCATCAAGGTCACGCTAAAGCTTACTGTCCTGTGCCATCCGTTCAATTTATTCCCCATGTTTTGCATCCCTTTTAAACCAGTTCCCAATTCCTTTCTCTGTGTACTCTTTTTATTTCTCATACTCTGTGGTATCCAGAAGTAGGCTGTAATGCTATAAACTGGCTTCCGTAATGTATGTCATGTCCGGTTCAAACGTCTTTGCCTAACCTCTTATTTCACTAGTACAGGTTTGATTATTTCCATGTTCAAAATTATGGACTTTGTCACACCATTTCAATTTATTTGGCAAAATATTCGTTTATAAAAGTTTGGACCTTCTTGGTTGTCACTGTTGTTGTTCGTCATGTCTCAGAGCCATACAATACGGCTGCTTGAAATTTGTGTTGATTTATTTTATTTTCCAGACATTCCAAGTACATTGAAAGCTTTACTTGACTTTTGTCTTTATTTTGATACCACTGTATGTTCCTCGAACGTTGTCTGCTGTTGCTGCCAAGATACATGTTTGTACCCATTTGGTAGGGATGTCTCCAAATGCAAGTTGACAGTTATTTGCCGCACTTATTCTCATGATCTTTGTCTTTTTTCCCAATTAATTATTTGTGTTGTCACAATATATTTCAGCTTTCCTCTTCTCATAATAAGACGACCACCCCCCCCCCCCCCCCCGAAATGTGGACTGTTTCCTGCTAATATTAGTAATAATCCTTCTGTGTTGATTGGTCTCTTTCAGGATATCCTTATAACTCATTTAAGTCGTCCGTTATATTCTTAACCTCTTTCTAACATAATGTTGGAAGTTATGTGTCGGGGATACCCCACGTTCTTCACAAACACAAGTTTTGCTGTTTCTTCATAGCGCTGCCGTTTCAACCATTTACATCGACCTGTTTATTATATCATGACGCTTATTATTTTTTGTGCTATTTTTCTTGATTATGTATGATGTACTGCATTATTCCTCCCGAATGTTTTTTTTTTTTACATTTTAACCTGAGTTCATCTTGATCGTGATGTGTTGTTAAATAGATCAGCTATGTCTTGTCTGACGTGGCATTTTCTATTAACTGACGGTTTTTTATGTAAATCCTGCAAAATGGTAGTTTGCTGTCCCTCAGATATCTTGTTTGTTCTTGTGGGCCCCGTTTGATAACTGTTAGAGGGCATTACTACGAGTATATAGAACACTGGCCTCATTGTCTGAATATATAGCATAGGTAGTTTTGGAACAGTTTATATTTTTTGTTCTGCTTTTGTGATATAAAACAAAACACTTTATGGACATTCATTCTGTGGGGTTTCATTATCTGGAACGTTCGTTATGAGGAGGTCACTGTACTGTACGTGGCAGAGAAATTATTTGAATCCAGGAAGGGATCCCAGTACTCCAACATTCTGAGACTCGCTGGTATCGGTGTTTCGTGCCAGAAAGCCATTTTATTCCCCCTTCCTTGGTGTAGCCTCCAGCGGATATAATTAAGAAAGACGAGAATCGAGGCTGTGTCTGTTCTAATGTTTACGATGTAGCATCAATCATAATTTGTTAGGACTTTACTTAACGGTGCTGTATCTTCTGTACGGCACCTGAACATGCAAGATGAGTTGTGGGCATGCAGACGAGGCATGACGTGGCCGCCAGTTTCACAAGGAACGTCCATCACGATATGGAGTGTTTACAGTTAAGGTGGCAAGTTTTCTACATGCACGCGACAAGTCCATTTGTACGTTTTTATTTCTTTTTAAATTTGTGAAGAGTTTAAAATATAATGCTTAAAAAATATACACGAATAAAGATAAAAGAGACAATAGTTGTAATACAATGCGAGTTTTAAATATGCCATAGAACAGACAACGACAGATGTTTATATGCTCCCCTTTATCAGAACACATATGGCGTTTATAAATGTAAGGTTTGTGTTGTGGCAGATTTTTACAAAACATCTTACTGCATTATTCTACGTCTTTAACACTTATATATCTGTACACATCATTTTGTCGTTTCTTTTATCATCTTTCAGTTCACCATGGAGAATAAGCCTTCAACAACTACACATTCCTCCTCTCTTGCCCTTGGGATTCAACAACAGGGGCTGCCTTGTCAAGCCATCAGCTTGTTGTCTCAGTGCGTGTCCTATCAAACGTCTTCTCATCTCCTATTTGTCTACAGGAATTGATGTAAAGAAGTCAACACATTTTATCTTTTGCCCGTTATTAGTTATTCTGTAGTAGATATTACCGTATTATAAATCATCATCAACATTCAGTGCCACATAGCATGTCGATCATGACACTTCCTTGCGAGGAAAAGTTGTCACTTGAATGAACTCTGGAGCGAGCAACTAGTAAAGTAGTACAACCTTCTTTATCTATGGTTGAAGATCTTTTGACCCGGGGGTCAACGATGAGAACACACAACAGTACCACTCCTATCTCCGTTTTTTGTTATATGAGGCGGCTAAGAAAAGGTTGTACGTTGGGCTGGCAGTATCACATCTAAATTTTTGAACGTCTGTCGGTTTGTCCCCTACAGAAACAGGGGACGCAATTTTTAAAAAAAATTCTTTTAATGAAAGTTAGACATTAAGTGTATTGTTTCCCTTAACGTTAATTTTGGGTCAATATATCAATGGATTTCCCATTTAAAAAGAAAGGATCCAACAAAACCAGGTCTTCATTGTCGCACACAGCAAGAAACATCACATGACATTCTACTCACAGCCTGTGGAGTTGATGACCTATTAGCACTAAGGATGAAGTACAGAGATGGTCTTACAGAAGATGTTAAACATCAGGCTCAGGTAATATAGCCTGAAATAGAAATTGGTTACAGTGATGACATTTACAAAACAGCTTTAACTGCTATAGAAGATAATGTTATTTCTAAGGAAAAAAATGGGGGGGGGGGGGTCCCTGCATACTCCATCGAACTGAAGGAGGAACAGTGGAGGAAACGATTAGAGTAGATGTGCTGGAGGTGAGCGGAATGGTGGAAGACATGATTGAATAAGATGCGCTGCAGGTGAAAGGTATAGTGGAGGAAATGCTTAGAATAGGTGTGTTCGGAGTGAGAGGTATAAGGTAGGATATGATTGGAGTAGATGTCCTGGGAGTGAAAGGTATAGTGAAGGACATGATTGGAGTAGATGTGCTGGAGGTAAAAGGAACAATGGAGGACATGATTGAATTATATGTGTTTGTGAGAGGTACAATGGAGAACATGATTGTAGTAGATATGCTGGAGGTGAGATTATAGTTGTTATTGGGTTGAACCGAGAATTTACCGTGGAGAGTTGGTCCTAGTTGCTCAGATAATAATGGTGGCTCAGAAGTACCACAACCAGGTGATATATTAAAAATGCAGTTACTTTCTTTTTGCTCGGGCGACGCCGGGTATATCTGCTAGTTATTATATAACACACATTGCTACATGAATTGCAAATACAACATTACATGTATGTTCTGCTAGTTATTATATAACACACATTCCTACATGAATTGCAAATACAACATTCCATGTATGTTCTGCTAGTTATTATATAACACACATTGCTACATGAATTGTAAATACAACATTACATGTATGTTCTGCTAGTTATTATATAACACACATTCCTACATGAATTGCAAATACAACATTACATGTATGTTCTGCTAGATATTATATAACACACATTGCTACATGAATTGCAAATACAACATTACATGTATGTTCTGCTAGTTATTATATAACACACATTACTACATGAATTGCAAATACAACATTAAATGTATGTTCTGCTAGTTATTATATAACAAACATTGCTACATGAAATGCAAAAACAACATTACATGTATGTTCTGCTAGTTATTATATAACACACTGATGCGTGATGCCATATGATGATGGATGGTATCCGCATGTCTGGTTTTGTGTAGTGTGCAGATGTGTTCAGTCAAACAATGTTCATACAAAAATAACAGGGCAATCCACATAGGACGTCAGTAAACTCACGACGTATAAAGTCAATGATTCTTGTAACAGCCGTTGACGTTTTTCTTCATTATTTATTGTGGACGCCACAGTGACAAAATGGTTACGCGAATATGTAGGCACATCAAACAGTCATTATCACAGCAACATTCAATACAGCAATAGACGGTAGACAGCATTACAATGATGAGTCAGATGCATGTTATATTTCATAGTGCTGTAAATGTAGTCAGGTGAAAAACTCCATCCTTTTCTATAACAGCCAGGAGATAACCAGATGTATGAGATCAGTTCACTCTCCTTAGTCTGACTTCAGCAAGACAGACACGTCTGCCGAAGTATAAATAATGTCCTCAAAAATATCCTCTAGATAATAAAGGTTTTCCAAACCTAGTTCATTTAACAAAGTAGCAAGTAATGGTCCTTGGGACATGCATCAACCGATGCAGTACAATACAGCGACATGTGAGCTGGGAAAACATCTCGTGACGACGACTTTCGAAGACAGGCTATGAATCGAAATCGCTCACGACCCAAAATCGATAGAGTTAATGAAAAGTCAATTTACCTTGCCTTCAGGAAATACACAGAAATATCACGCCTCCCGACATGTGGGAAACACTAGAGGTATTATCTCGAATAAACGAAATATCCATTAAGAGGACTACACATCCCTGACAGAACAAAAAATAGCGGAGATCCCCTCTTCAACGAGGCATCTCTTTCGCCATTCAAATCGCTCACCCACTAGTGGTGGGCGGAAACCGATCGACCAAAAAACAAGACCAGTCATGCGCAGTCCAGCGCAAAAAGACCACAGCTCAAAACTTAACTGCATTCAATACCAACGCGGGAAGACAAATGTTCTGCTAGTTATTATATAACACACATTGCTACGTGAATTGCAAATACAACATTACATGTGTGTTCTGCTAGTTATTATATAACACACATTGCTACGTGAATTGCAAATACAACATTACATGTGTGTTCTGCTAGTTATTATATAACACACATTGCTACATGTGTGTTCTGCTATGTGAATTTGCATAATATACATTTACATGTGTGTTCTGCTAGTTATTATATAACCCACATTGCTACATGAATTGCAAATACAACATTACATGTGTGTTCTGCTATTTATTATATAACCCACATTGCTACGTGAATTGCAAATACAACAATACATGTGTGTTATGCTAGTTATTATATAACCCGCATTGCTACATGAATTGCAAATACACCATTGCATATATGTTTTGCTAGTTATTATATAACACACATTGCTACATGAATTGCAAATACACCATTACATATATGTTCTGCTAGTTATTATATAACACACATTGCTACATGAATTGCAAATACAACATTACATGTATGTTCTGCTAGTTATTATATAACACACATTGCTACATGAATTGCAAATACAACATTACATGTATGTTCTGCTAGTTATTATATAACAAACATTGCTACATGAATTGCAAATACACCATTACATGTATGTTCTGCTAGTTGTTATATAACACATATTGCTACATGAATTGCAAATAAAACATTACATTATGTTCTGCTAGTTATTATATAACACACATTGCTACATGAATTGCAAATACAACATTACATTATGTTCTGCTAGTTATTATATAACACACATTGCTACATGAATTGCAAATACAACATTACATGTATGTTTTGCTAGTTATTATATAACACACATTGCTACATGAATTGCAAATACACCATTACATATATGTTCTGCTAGTTATTATATAACAAACATTGCTACATGAATTGCAAATACAACATTACATGTATATTCTGCTAGTTATTATATAACACACATTGCTACATAAATTGCAAATACACCATTACATGTATGTTCTGCTAGTTGTTATATAACACATATTGCTACATGAATTGCAAATAAAACATTACATTATGTTCTGCTAGTTATTATATAACACACATTGCTACATGAATTGCAAATACAACATTACATGTATGTTCTGCTAGTTATTATATAACAAACATTGCTACATGAATTGCAAATACAACATTACATGTATGTTCTGCTAGTTATTATATAACACACATTGCTACATGAATTGCAAATACACCATTACATGTATGTTCTGCTAGTTATTATATAACACACATTGCTACATGAATTGCAAATACACCATTACATGTATGTTCTGCTAGTTATTATATAACAAACATTGCTACATGAATTGCAAATACAACATTACCTGTATGTTCTGCTAGTTATTATATAACAAACATTGCTACATGAATTGCAAATACAACATTACCTGTATGTTCTGCTAGTTATTATATAACAAACATTGCTACATGAATTGCAAATACATGTATATTCTGCTAGTTATTATATAACACACATTGCTACATGAATTGCAAATACACCATTACATATATGTTCTGCTAGTTATTATATAACACACATTGCTACATGAATTGCAAATACAACATTACATGTATGTTCTGCTAGTTATTATATAACAAACATTGCTACATGAATTGCAAATACATTACATGTATATTCTGCTAGTTATTATATAACACACATTGCTACATGAATTGCAAATACAACATTACATGTATGTTCTGCTAGTTATTATATAACAAACATTGCTACATGAATTGCAAATACAACATTACATGTTATGTTTATGTTTTGGTAGAGTTTTCTTGTAAGAGGATCAGCGGCAGTTATAGTTCCCCGCCTCATTTGGAGCGAAAAGAAACATGAGATGGGCAGACATCAAAACTGAGTTTATAAAATAGACATGCGCGTGTTTTCAAATAATCAACCAAAGTGCAGAAATGTTATTTCTATAAGTTTTAACATAGACATCTTGTTTTGCAGTGCATAAATATATTCCCCCACACCCAGCACTTGTCAATTGTCTGTGTTGTGAATATTCTCTGTTTTATTCTGTTTTGTTTGCAGGTGGACCCTTGTAGTATAGCCGGGAAAGATGGCCGTATTAGAGAGGGTGATCAGATTGTCCAGGTAAAAATAACTTGTTACTTGATTTGTTCTATGTTCAGTAGTAGAACATATCCTTATAGAATGTCTGCTCCTTGAGAGAAGCAGATTGACAGTATGATCTGCATCAACCAATTTGTGATGGAGGAACTATCTGGCGACGAGAGATGCCTGAGACAGACTGCCGACGTTGAGATAAATGTATGTGGTTATATGAGAGAAAATGACGAAAACAATATGTTTGCGTGGCTCTTAGTTCGTTGGTCTGTAGGTTATTTATAGCATCGCTGGTTATAGAGTCCCTTAGAGACGAGCAGAGTTATTCCGACATAGATCAGGTGAGAAGATAAAGCTAAATGAAGATTGATTTAAACGGGTCATGAAATTAGACACATATATCAAGGTCACAAGAGCTACTACAATTGTCCTTCAGTACACACTGGCAGCCGAAAGAAGGCATGGCAGAGAGAACGAGAAATGGCGTGACAACATAAGAGAATGAACTAAACAGACTAACTATGGATAGACACAAGTGGCGACTACTATACTGTTCAAAAAAAGAAACGCATAGCTATCCGACGGCACGTTTTTATGAGTTTGTAAGTAAAATTTGGTGCTAGGGTATATAAAAACCATCCTCAAATGTTCTTTACAGTGTCAAATGCACGTGTTGACCTGAATTGCGTTGGTTTTTGTAATCGTTACAACACTGTGGTCAATAGTGTTTATGACGCAATTTTTGACCACAGCTCATGTTGCGCGCATGTGAAAGCAACAAAATTTGGGGTGAACACTACTCACTGACTACGCAACTGAAACCCTATAAAAGGATAACGCTACACACAAAAAATTCAGTTCATTTTCAAGCAGACATTTATGGCGTCTCTATCGATAAATTTAAGGAACATTGCTATTGGCCGACTGCATGCAGGCGAAAGTCAAAGTCAGGTTGCCAGGCATCTAAACGTGCATCAGAGTACCATCAGTCGACTTTGGCACCGGTTCCAAGCCACTGGCTCAGTTGAAGACCGGCATCGCAGTGGACGACCCAGAGTGACAACAGCAGCGGAGGATCGCTTTATTCGGCTTCGTCACCTCAGAGACAGGTTTACAACAGCTTCCTCAACTGCCCAGTCATTGCCTGCAGGACGTCATGTGTCTGATCAAACTGTCCGGAATAGACTGCATGACGCTGGACTTTGGGCACAACGACCTCACCGAGGACCTGTCCTTACGCGCCGCCATCGCCAAAATCGACTTCTTTGGGCCAACCAGCATCGTCCCTGGCATCTGACAATCAATGGTGACGAATCTTTCTTTTTGTTGCAGCGTCATGATAGACGGCGTAGGGTCTACCGTAGGCGAAATGAACGTTTTGCCCAAAATTGCGTTGATGAAGCTCCGCCGCACGGTGGTGGAGGTGCAATGGTGTGGGGAATGATCAGTTACAACGGAAGGAGTCAATTGGTGCACATTGAAGGAGGCTTGAATGCGCAACGATACGTCAATGAAATTCTTCGACCCCATGTCCCTCCACTTTTGGCTGCTCAAAGGTCTGTGTTTCAACAGGACAACGCCAGACCCCATTGTTAACACATAAGGAAGGGAAACCCGAGGCCTGTAAACAGTAAATTAATATTAGACAAACATAAAGGTATGTTTTCAGGCACTCGTAAGAAATAAAGAAGTAGAACACTTGGACAACAGAAAAACAACAGACGTGAGTGGCTTACCCAGGGTTCGAACCCCGCACCTTCCGTACGACAACTCCGCCTAGCTATCAAGCGAATCACACTGACCCCACGGCCAGCTAGGCATCCCCAATAAAAGATGCTTTACTGGCTATTTATCAGTAAGAAACACAAGATAACACCGGAAGTATACAGTGGGCAACTCAGCCCCTTAATGACGCAATTACTTCTGTTAAATTAGACAAACATAAAGGTATGTTTTCAGGCACTCTAAATTAGACAAACATAAAGGTATGTTTTCAGGCACTCAGAAGTGATTGCGTCATTAAGGGGCTGAGTTGCCCACTGTATACTTCCGGTGTTATCTTGTGTTTCTTACTGATAAATAGCCAGTAAAGCATCTTTTATTGGGGATGCCTAGCTGGCCGTGGGGTCAGTGTGATTCGCTTGATAGCTAGGCGGAGTTGTCGTACGGAAGGTGCGGGGTTCGAACCCTGGGTAAGCCACTCACGTCTGTTGTTTTTCTGTTGTCCAAGTGTTCTACTTCTTTATTTCTTACGAGTGCCTGAAAACATACCTTTATGTTTGTCTAATATTAATTTACAGACCCCATTGTGCACGGTTGACCACGCAGTTCCTGACTGCCAACAACATTCTCTCCCTTCCCTGTCTCCAGACATGAGTCCGATTGAGCACCTGTGGGATGAGCTGCATAGACGTGTTTGTCGCCGAGACGTTGCTCCAGCCAATCGTCGTGATCTGTTCCAGGCACCACAGGAAGAGTGGGCAGCCATCCCACAGGCCCACATCAGACGTCTAATCGCATCCATGCCCAGGAGATGCCAGTCGCTGATCGATGCAAGAGGAGGCCACACACCATACTGACGGGAAAGCCCGTACGCCAAAAAACTCTCGTGACCCAGATGCAAAACAACTGTCAATTGATTGGTTGAACCCTAAGGTATTCTTGTGTGCAATTTGAACAATTAACTCATTAAATTAAAAAAGTTATTGAATGTCAAAATTATGGCTATGTGTGTGCCTTCAGTAGCTATGCGTTTCTTTTTTTGAATAGTATAGTATTCTTCGTCTGTGTCCCGGGCCCCTACAAGGGGGTTCTGAACGGACAAAGAAATAAAAGGCCTACTACACCACCTCAAGCATGTCGTACAAGGCGGCTAACATGAGGTTGGTAACCTCCTCATGTAAAAGATAATGTCCCAGAAACCAATGCTACAAGATCACGTGACTGGTTGGTGCAAGCTTCCTGTAGGGGGAGACCAGCTACAGTGGTGGAGCACACAGACACATGATGATGATGTCTGTGTGGTGTCGCAATGACCAGGTGTATAGGGACAAGCCAAGTCAGGAACTTAGCGCCAGACGGTTGGTTACACGTCCATAAAGCCAAATTGGCAGGCAGACAAACACACACACAGTGCTATGCAGAAATAAAGGGAGACAGTCAAACGGCGATAACTCAAATAACACCGTACTGACACATAGATAGGTTGGTATGAGACGGTAGGCGGACGCATGCTTAGAAAGACAGGCAGTTAGAAATATTAATGCAATGATGTGTAGGTAGACAGACTGAATTATAATCACAGATAGGAATTGTTAAAAGACAATTTGTCTGTCACATCATCAGATAAACGGAGTGGATGTTCGTAGCCGGTCAGAGGCAATCTCCTTCTTTTCTGGCACTGGGACGGACATCTCTTTAACAGTGGCCAGGGCTCAGCTACAGGTATATCTTCTTCCTCCTGTTTTTTTTAACTCATTGTGTTTCTGTTTCCTTTTTGCTTCATTTTTTTGTTGTTGCCCCTTTCTCTTCTTATTGTTTCCATTGTACTTCTTCTTTCCATCTCCCCCACTTTGCTTTATCCTATTCGTCTTGTTTCTGTTTCACTGTATTATATTTCAATATATTTTCTTGACCTTATATTCATTTTTTCCTGTCTTCAAATCATTATTCCTTCGTCCACATCTTCTTTCTTTCTTTTCTATCTTTCTCCTCATTTATTCTCCTTTCTTTTTTTTTTCTTATATCTTTCTTCCACGTCTTTTATTTGTATTCTTTTTTTTTTCTTTGCCTTTGTCCTTCTTATTCTTCACCTATTGACCTCTTCTCATTTCTCTCTATTATTTGGAATTGAAAACAATCTATATCTTAATTATAACCATGACAGGTTGAACGGGATATTTGTCATCATTAATATAAAAACAAAAAAGAGAGTAGACCTGTTTTGTTTGGCTGCTCAAAAACCCTGGCAAATATAAAGATTTGTTTGGTTTTTTTTTAAGGACTATGTTCATTGCACGCGGACAAGTCCGTTAGTGCTCCGATCTCCGTCCTTAGATCACACACAAGGAAGATCTCAGCACAGTGCATGAATCCCAATGTTTGTAAACAGGAATCACACATTCTATCAATATTTTTGTGGTTGATAAGTTTCCTAATTTTTTTCAGTTTGTCAGGGTAGCGGCCTTATGGCCTACACTTAACGATTTCCAACTGCCGAGGGATTTTTAACGTGCGCAACCTGCACATAGGACCTCCTAATTTTTCACCCTTATCCGAGAAGGTCGGGCATCCGATCTCACCACCCATGAGATAGTGGCCGTGGGGGGGGGGGGGGGGGAATCGAACCCGGTACCTTTAGAATTGGAGGAAGACCTCTTAGCCACTCCGACCCCAATACACGGCAACAATGTTTGTTCTCTCTTTACCCCCCCCCCCCCCCGTCGTGTGGTGCGTATTGGGGCAACTACGACAGTAGTTTTTGCCAGGAATAGCCTATGAAATATTAGGTAGAAGGTCTCTACAAATTGGCTCGTTAAGAAAGAATAAAGACCTATTCGAGATCGGGACAAGAAGACGGGAATGCGAATGCTTTCCACTGGACAGTGTTTTCTAATTATGGAAAGAATTCTGTTTCCCCACGACCTTAGCTTCTGCACTTAGATCCCGTAACAGAAAAAGCCCCCAACCTCATCTGAGTAGAGAAATGTTCCTACATGTAACACCGACAGCACGAGTGATACATTAACAAACTAGATAATGATCAAACGATTGTTGAGTTTATTAATTAAATATCCACACATATAGGGTTAGTAATGGTTAGAACGTGATGGTGGTAAAAGACGGTTCACACAAAACACACAGATGAGATATTAACATTGCAGTTAATGAAGAAGTAGTTAATTAAGAATGAACTGGTGTAAAGCGAAATGATGATGATGTGATATGATACGTGTTACCAAAATGGTGAGTAATCTACACAGCCTATGTGTCTCTAAATGCTTCTCATGGATACGATGATTCACATGTATGCATAAAATGTCCTAAGTTGTCATACGTTATGTCGAGTGGGGTATGTCTAAGCCGAGGACGTTCTGATGAAAACTGTTGTCGTACGGTACTGAGAACGTTGACGATATATATATATATCTATATATATATATATATATATATATATGTATATATATATATATATATATATATATATATATATATATATATATATATATATATATATATATATATATATATTCCTTCACTGTTTGAGTATCTCTCTGTAGTGTTGATCAACAGTTAATAGCTGTCATATGAAAAAAAAGTCTGTTGTCTAATCTCCCGAGGGTACTGGCCAGACTGGATATCTTCACGAAATGTTAGTGATATGTAGACTCATCATCTTGCGTATGTAGTCGTGATTCATAAAATATACTTTAGAGTCTGCTTCATAGAATGCGCTTAAGAGTGTGTTGCACTTGGTATAAATATGAGATTCCACTTTTGAGCTCTTTTGCTCGACTTCAGATAATAAGCTTTCGAGTGATTTGAACTTGTGATAACTATGTATTGAACTTGTGAGCCAGCAGTATATGGTGACGAAAATGCTGCGTCCACCTTCTGAATTGTGGGTGAGAAAATATTTCTTTTTAATTGAGGAATGAAAGATGTCCTATGGCGAATTCTGCTAGCCAAATGTCCGTTTTTTTATAACTTAGATAGGTTAGACGTCAGACACGTTGCGTGTAGACTCAGACTTCTGATGAACTTCTTTTCCCTTCGCAAAATCCTTTAAGAACACAATTCACCCCAGAAATGAATTATTATCCACTCTGAATAAACACGTGTATTTAGGCTAGGCGTTTTAGGGATTTAATCTCTACCTCACAATGTAAAAACTGGACTACTCTCTCTAGCGAGCTACGCGGTAAATTATATCTCTAGAAGTCCAATGTGGGTTCCTTGGACCGGTGACGTACAACTCCGCCCATACAACCAATACCTAAGAGACCCTCTGGTCACTCATTCCCAGGATCGCTCTTGTCCCCTGTCAGTCCAAAAGTGGGTGGGGTAATTCGTGACCAACTTTCGTTGCCTGGCTTGCCTGACAAACAGGTATTGAGATAATTGGCTGGCCAATGCAAAAGTGCTGTCACATTACTCTCTGATTGTCTATCGCTCCGTGTGTTGGCGGCACTCTTTGTTACCTCCGTCCATTGTCGCCAGCATGCTAACATGTCCCCTCTGTGGCGCCGCCTATTGATTTATATGCCGGTTGGTTTAAACAGCATGAGACGTTTTCACCTGGCCAAACTGGGCGTCCAATGTGGTGGCCCGTCGCTTGTATGGACAGCGGCCGAGCAACAAAGATAACAACAGTCCACAGAAATTGTATAATGCCCAGATGTCTGATTTGGATGACCAGATGTGTTTTCACCAGATTTATCACGATGCAATGTGGACTTCAAACGATGATGTCAGGTATGGGGACTCAATCAAAAGACTTTATTTTACCACCGATGAAAGAACAAATGCGGTTCTCTAGATACCGGTCGCGAGTAATCAAAACGATGAAATAGCAAATGTGGGATGAAAGAGCACAAATGTGGGAGAAAATAAAATACGAGAGATGTAGGAAAAGATAGAGCTATAAGGCCTTGGCGCTCGTTTATTCCCCCCCCCCCCCCCCCCCCCCGCCCCCCACCCCCCCCCCGTTGTTTTCTTCCTACTTACAAAAACATGGAAGTTGTTGACCACATGTTTCTAACCTTCAGTCCCAAACATGGGACCCAAAGATGCAGCAATAGAGAATGCAGTCAGCGACCCATAGCTTGACTGCTTGCGTCAGGGTCAGCGAACCAGAGCTGACCAAGACCCTACTCCACCTCCACGTGGTGGTCCTGGAAACAGGCTGCATCACTGCAGTCTGGCTGAGAGAGTAGGGATTGAAGAGGGAAGGCAAACCCGGTCCCAAAAATGCCGTGCGGAAGTCGGATGTGTCGGCCGAAAGGCGCAGATATCGCAGCTCCGGCGTAAACAGACACAACGCAACCAACGTCCTTTTCAGGGCGAACGAAGAAGAAGAAGAAGAAAACTCCCAAACATTGACTGCTTTGCCGAATTGCACAGGAGAAACAAGCAATAGAGATGGCCACATTTGATTCCACTCTATTTCTGATCTAAGAAATCAGGAATAATCTTCGTACAAAATGAATTCATTTGATTTTTCATACATATTCTCTGTCCATGTCTTCTTTCCAGACTCCGTGTGGTATCTGACTTCGCTGTTCATTTGGTGAAGGTCTGGGGCTGAATGAGCCATGATATTCTTGGTGACATGGCGACTCATCTCGTCTGAGTCCAGTCTTCTATAAATATTTGTTAATACTTGTATGACTTTGTGTTGCAGTTTGATGATGGCTTTATGGAGGAGCCAAATACAGTGCTTGACGATTTGCACATGGAGCTACTGGAGAAACACCACCAGGACAACATGCAGTTCATGGCTTCTATGCTGGCACGGGTGAGTACAATGTGTAGGTGTTAAAGTTTGTGTCACTGGTCAGAGCATGGAATGTTAGACTTATGTTATAGGTAATAGCACACGGGGTGATTCATGTCAATTTCTATTTTAAAATGAAAGAATTCTGTTTATGTTATTTGTTCTCTTAATGACAATAATGTGTCCTCTTAATGACAATAATGTGTTCTCTTAATGACAATAATCTGTTCTGTTGTTAGTACTGCAACATTCTATCATCATCTATCATTAGCCTTCAGCTCCCTGATGACCGCAGGTCTTCAACAAATGTGTTCAGCCTTCCTGTCCCGTGTCATCCATTCAAGGTCTGTCATGGCTGTGTCCGTCTCTCTTCTCCATATGTTTTTCAGCCTGCCTATATGTCTCTGACCTTGTGGATTCCAGAACACACTCCCTTACAACGCCATTTCTCTAGGAGGTCGCAATGGCTCAGAGTTATGGCGTCTACTTCTTGCATACCTAGCCGTCTTGGATAAGGGCGAAAAAATAGAAGGCCCCCAAGTGCTAGTTGCGCACGTTTAAAAATCCCTCAGCAGTTGGAAATCGTAAAGAGTAGGCCACACGGCCGCTGCCCTGGTAAAAAAATTTTTTTTAAAGTAGTAAACCAACCCACCAAAAAAATATTGATAGAATGTGTGATTCCTGTATACCACACATTGGGATCCTCATCGGTGCTACGGAGTTCGTGCACTGTCCTGAGATCCTCCTTGTCAAATTATTTCCTCCCTTCTATCCAGTTGATATGAAACAAACATCACAATAAAGATACCTGTCATTTTATTACATATAGTGTTATGTCACATTGACAATTACAACTCAAGGTCAGATCCAGTCTGATAAAAAACATGACGTCATAGCGGCAAGAAATTGTTGTGACGTCAGTTGATTGGCTATTTTTAGATTTTATTTTGTTTCTATTTCTGGGAATTACAAATAAAACTTCTTTGTCAAATGACAGTTATTGCCCCTAGTTTTGACATTTGTGATACAAATTGTATCATGTATATCTAATAGACACAAGTCAGGATATAAACATTTACAAAATAGGAAGTTAATTTTCAGTCACCCTGTATTTGTATATAGTAGCTTACCACTGTATGTGTATACACAGTACAAACATACATGTATCCATGTGTGAAAGACACAAGTGTACATAATTACACATACTAGTAACTAATACCCATTCTTATCGCCAGCAGTCAAACATGGCAGTTATCACGGAATACAACCGTAAAGTTCTTGTTGTTGGGTTGTTGTTTTTTTTTTTTAATAATGCCACGACATCTGCACAAGTTTACTTGTAAAGAAATTGTTGCTTTTATAACTGAAAGAATAACCAGATTTAAGCAGTTACCTCTTCCAACACTGCCGACAGTTATGTGAGTCACATGCCTTATGTTGATCATTCCAATGGTCATTTTCTTTGGTGTACTTTGGTCTACTTGATTCTTCTTCATCATCTTCTTCTACAAGTACCATGCCATCTGGCGTAGGTGATAATGCCTCTCCACATCTTGCTGTTATCAACTCTATTGTTGACTTCTTTCCACGCCATGATGCCATATTATCTTCTCTTATTTCTTCCGTGTCTCGTTTTCATTCAATCTCTTCTTCTTCCCCCCCATAAACTAAATAATAAGCTTCCTAGGTACATTGTCTTCTTTCAGGGCATGCTCTTGTTAACTGTCTTTTACATAACCACGTGTCGGTGACTTTGCAACTTTTGTCTTTCCTCCCCACCCCCGACAACTACCTGGGACATGATAAAACATAATATACATTTTGAAAAAAATATTCATAAGGACATTAATTAATTGTTTATATCTTACTTAGTCGTTCCCCTTCTACCGTGAGGTGTAGAGGTTTGGAAGAGAGAGCGCCAGACTATCCTATCGGCTGTCTTCCTCCTGGCCCGGTTGCATTCTAGTCCTCGGTCCTTCAAAGATTGTCTAATGTTGTCCTCCCAGCGGACTCTGGGTCGTCCTGGGGGTCTGGATCCCTGGCTCTTTGTTTCCCATGCTTGTCGTGGTAGCCGATCTTCTCCCATTCTGCAGACATAGCCAAACCATCTTAGTTGGGACTGTTCTACTTGGGTCTGCAGGGGGTGGGATTTTAGGCCTTGACGTCTCTTCTTGTTACTTCAACCACCTTCCTAAGATACCTCATTTCTGAGGTTTGGATCTGGCTTTTGTGGGTTGTAGTCATTGCCCATGACTCGCATCCATATGTCAAGACTGGGACATAGGTGGAACGGTATACAGCCATCTTCGTTTTCTTACCAACCTCTCACTTGCTGAGGAATTCTCGATTTATGGCCTGAAAGTCTCCCAGCTGCTGCTTTTCGAGTGGCCAACTCTTCTTTGATGCCTCCCTTTCGGTCTATAATAGCTCCGAGGTATTTAAAGTGGTCGACCTGCTCCACGACCTGTTCTACCAGCTTAATCTGATGTCTTCTTTCTTCTCATGATATCACCATGGATTTTGTTTTAGAGCTGCTTATGACCATCCCTCTCAATTGTTTATATCACCAGAATCAAACTGACGAGGAAGGGGCCACAACTGATACAGCCACCACGGACAACTCGTCTCAGAAGCACGAAAAGGACAGCGGAGTTGGTCGTACAGACGACAGTACGAGAAATGAAGAAAGCTGTGAGCAGGTCAGTCCAGTGGCCTACATTCATGTCACTATCTTCCATAAGATGTTCTCTATGTTTATAAATTTCACTTCTGTACTTGACTTGCCTGGAGTATCTAATAAAATATTGTAAGGCTGTTCCCTTACCTCTACCATTCTCTGTGTGTACGTGTTTGTATTTGTCACATCATATATCTCTCTTTTTCTCGCTGGTTTTGTTTTGTTTTGTTTTGAATGCTGAAGAAAAGCCTCGTGCAGTGACTTAATTTATTTTGAAAACTTTCCAGGAGACTGATTATGAAAGCCTTATTACACAGCAGACGTCAGCCTATAAGCTTCAGCAGCGCAACTGCGGCAGTTATGTATCTAGCGACATTCCAGGCGATCTCTGTTCCAGATTCCAAGACATATTAGATTTGCGTTGTGGAATCCATGGCAGTGCCCTACCACAAGATGGCAGACGACAGGGTTCAGAATGTAATCTGGACCCAGAGTTGGATATACTGAACAGAGAACTGGAAGAAATTCAGGTACTGGGATAGAGAAAAGAGCATGGTGTGTGTAAAAATAGATGGGAACAGATGGAAATAGCAACGATCGAACCTTAAAAATTGTGAGTTTGAAAAGAAGAGCGCATTACAGGTGCGGGGGAAACTACAATTTTTTTTTAATTGAAGATCCGCGAATATTTTATGGGAGGTAAATAACCAACATGACAAAAAGATTATCAGATAAGTTGACGTAAAGTATTTCGAGTATTTATAAAACCATAATGATGAATGTTGTGCATCTACTACCGGTAATAATATACCGCATATGTAATTTCTCTTTCCATTTCATATGTTTACCCAACTTGATAGCACCAGCTCAAACGACAGAATTAGGCAGATAGATTTAACACAGCAATTACAAGATCACGGGGTCTTTTTTATCGGGACACAACAGATGGACGTTGGGTTCAGATTGAATGCAGTACACATCACCAAAATGAGGCAAGGCTCCTAGAAATTAGAAAAGTGATCTAATTACGTTTTTTTCAAACTCACAGGCAGAAATGTGTCTACAAAGACATAAATGCACTCACACATACAAGTGTGTAACCACACGTCTAACAACACAGACAGTTCAAAACACACCCATCTATCCATATATAAATGAGTACATACAAGCATCCTGACACTCAGATATACACCCACACCTGCAGACAGACATACTCATACACACAATACTTCCATACACACTATCATCTTTGTGTGTGTGTGTGTGTCCCGCTCATGAGACAAAGGCTAAACAACTCTTTTTGCCATTGGCACAGATTTCTGTTTTGAACCACCTTCTGTCATTCCACCAACAGGACTCCAGATATTTTGGCTTCCTCTTCTAAAAATTCATCCACAACCACTCATCCATTCCCCTGTGGGTTCCAGTCAAGTACCTGTCTGGCTATATTAGTAGCATGTTTCTCTCTTTAATCTCTAATAGTTTTAGACCCTTCAAGTCAGGGTGGTGGTTTGTGCTGTAGTTGCAGTTTAACTTTACGGAGTTTGTTCTGTTGATCCAAACCTGCCGGCAAGGCCGGAGATGTGTTGGGGGGTTGGTTGTTTGTTTCACACACACCACCCCCCCCCCCCCTTTTTTTTAAAGGGTTTGGTGGAAAAAAATGTGTGAGGAAATTATACCATACCAACATATATAAACACACCCCCCCCCCCCCCCCCCCCCTTTTCCTCCTTTATTAAGTCCTATCTATGGCCCTGCCTGCCGGACAGATGCATTCTGTTTGTTTGGCATCTCCTCTTGGTTTTACTGAACCTACCATGAGCTTATGGCTCACATTATCTCTAGTATGCCTCAGTCCTATCTGAGGATAGATAGAAACATATCCATACAACTACGTATAAACCTGTTTAACAATACCCAAATGTAAGAAAAACTCAAATATAAGATATAGGCAATACTCAGACATAAGAAATACTCAAATATTAGAAAAACTCAAACTTAAGCAATGCTTAAAAATAAGCAATACTCAAACATAAGATAGTCACGCACACACAACAGTAAAAAAAAACTGAGTGCATACTTGTTGAGTTTGATTGCGATGGTATTATTTCAAAAAGTATGTCCAGTTATGTGAGTTATTTGACAAGATACTGTTTTCTTAATAAGGACTTCTGTTTTTCTTTTCTTCTGTTTGTTTTATTGACAGTGTCAGACAAAATGTTAGCGTTATTGTTACGTACATTTATTACCTAAGGGGGTAGTCGTCGGTCCTACCAAATGTACGCACCAGTCTTGAGATAGTTATATTATTTGTGCGTTCGATTGATTCACGCACTGACGTGCACAATGCTGTGTGAGTTGCTTTGGACGCACGTGTAACCTAGTTGAGTAGTTTGTGACGTCAGGTTTTGAAGTGGAAACATGGAACTGGCTTGTGTCCATGATTGTAATTTTATATTGTGTATCCAATGGCATGTTGAAGGAAGCCATTTATTATTGTGATTTGTATTGGTCTTCAGGTCGAAGCCAATCGCAGTTATGTCACGTAAGTTATCGCCCACTTCTTATTTTAATGCTGCATAAAAAGGCCGCTCTACTACTAATCTAGCGGGAATTTTATCATTCCTAGAATGGATCTACAGAGTCGCTTGCCTTTAAGATTTGGATCGTAGACGGAGAATTCCTACGAGTAGAAGAAGTTATATTGTTTACCTTATGCACATGTTTTAAATGCCGTACATGCTTCAATGCCAAAGTCGTGGCATGGATGTAAAGAGAGGGTAGCCAACTGAAAGCCTTTAACTGATAGGATTATCGTATATGACTTTGTGTGAAATTATATGATGTACAACGCTATGTAGGATGAACGTCTGGGAATTTTAACAAAATGTAATATGGAAGATTTCATCCCAGAGTATGAATACGTTACCATGATAGACGTCCTTGAAAGAAGGTCAACGGTCGTGACTGAGAAGGATATTATACGGTAACAGTTTTGTAATCCTTAGTCTATGGACAGAGGTCTTTACTAGAAGAGAATCTTCAGGAACTTTAGCAGCAATAATTAATATGTTGTCGTGTGATCTTTGCGCCTGTGACGATGTCCGTCTTGTCCACTTCGTGTCCTGGTGAATAAAATCTATGTAAAGTTACCAACGACTTGTGTGCTGCCAATACTTGACCAGTTCACCCAATTCAAGATACTTGTTGGTTTTCGTTTTAAAAAAAATTGTTGACATTTATTCCGTTGTAACCATTCGCGTTTCAATTCATCACTATGAAAACGACACCAACAGTTATCCAATACCTTTAACAAATGTAGAAAAGATATTTGCATACAACAACAACTATGTTGTAATAAAGACATATTTCTGACAAGAAGCAGTGTGCTGTCAGTCGTCTGTGCAGGTGACAATATGCAAAGGGGAATAAATGCACAAAACAGAACAGTCAGTCAAATTTCAGTTGTTAAGGAGACAAAAAGTTAGATCATAATTAATGTGACAAAAAGAAAAATAAATGAATGGAAAGAAAGGTGAAGTAAGCCAGATAATGCTAGTACTCACAAAGGCATGGGGGAGGGTCAGCAAAAGAACTAATAGAGAATGCACCGGTGCAGAAGTTGTGGATATATAATTGTCAATTATTTCATATGGTACATCACAGCAGATGATGATGATGATATTAATATAGTTGTTGTGAACCACTGAGTTGATGTCTGACAAGAGCCACAAGACTGACATTTCCCTTAGCTATACTCCACAGGGAGCCGAGATGTAGTAAATGCTGTCGCTGTTGTTATTGATCCAGCGGTGCTTGGGCTCTCGCCCTTCGACCCAATGACATGTTGTGATATCTGCATGTTTTCACAAGTTGTTTTGTTTCTCTGTACAAGGTGTTCCACTTACCTGACCTCAGAGGAAGGAACATTTTCCTAACATCATCAAGTGCTGGGCACTCAAAGAGATGGTGGTCAACAGTTTTGTATGCTTCCTTACCTCTTTTGCCATTTGTCTTAAGTGTTACATCTCTTTATACTTGTTCTTTGTTTCTCATTTTTCTCTCCAAGAGGAACATTTCCTGCCACTGAAATCAGCCATCCTAGAATGAAGCTTGCATCAAAACTTTTCATGAGCTCTTACAGTCAAAACAAGAAAGGAACTTTTGCAGCTTTTTTATTTACAAAATTATTTTTTGTTAGCCACACCACACAGCCCACCAGTGGCATTTTATAGCATGCCTGGTAGGATTGTGTTCCTATTCTTTGCTCCGCAGTAAAATTCTCTGTGATCGACAATAGGGTTATGTATCTTTCATCATCACCATTACTTTGCATCCCCTTGGAAAATAGGGACTGCAACTGTTATTCATGACTGGTTTCTATTTTCTTTAGTTCTATTATGACATGATGAGAGAGAGAGGAAGGGCAGAATGTCAGACGGGCCTGCGTGCCCAATTCTTAACCCTTTGAAAATAAAGTTCGTTCGTTCGTTCATTCCCTGTTGCCATGGCTTCTTCTTTTACATTCTCTTTGGCTTCTGACTTTTCTCTTCCCTACATCATCAGAAGGTGCCACCTTCACATCGAAGGTCGACTGCAATGGATGTCCAACGTCTTCTGTCTCTTGATGATACACTCTGATAGACTCTTTCCTGTCCATCCCCTCACGTTATCTTCCCACTTGGAGCGCTGTCTTCCTCTTGCACATTTGCCTTCAACTCTACCTTCTATTATGGTTTTCAGTTATTGTCTTCTGTTATGGTCTTCAGTTATTGTCTTCAGTAAGGTGTTATGTCTTTTTACATGGCCAAAATATTTTAGCTGTCTAATTTTGATTTCTTCCCTACAGGTTCCAGTCAAAGCCATGTCCAGTTATATAGTTTGTCATTTCTTAAGGGTGTGCCCTATCCTTCTCCATGTTCTCTCTTTGATCTCCAGCAGTATGGGTTATAGTCTACATCTGTGTTTGTCTCCATTAAGTGCACCCAATTCTCTGTCATGTCTGGTTTTCAAGGACCTCAAGTAACTGAGCTAAGCCAAGTACAAAAAAAAAAAAAAAAAACAACAAACAAACAAAGACCTACAGATTTTTTAAAATGATGGATAAATCAGGTTATTTATTTAAAAAAAAAAAAAATTTGCGTTGTACAATGTGTAACTTCATTCTTTCTGTTGCCCCAGGTGGAGTACCAGGAACTGGTTGGCAGTCATCTACCAGAACAGCAGCGCATGGCGTTACTAGGATACAATGAATCTGTTCTTCGTGGAGACAACCAGAGAAGTACTCGGGTAGTACCACGCATGGGCACGCGAATGGAATACTCAAAATACCCAGCAGAGTCTGTTCTTGCACGAAAACCTGGCCCAGCAGGACTAAATGCTGCAGTGAATGTCAACAATAATATTACAAATAATGCCACATCTGCTTCCAAGGGCTTCACCAATAACAATGGTTCTGTTGTTGCGTCTTCTGTGTCTTCAACGATATCCTCCACACGAGGTTTGAACTCTGAATTCAGCTCTAACACAAACACCAGCACAGGTTCCTCTACTAGCATGGCTCTGTGTGATAAGGACAAAGATTTGTGGACCACCACGAGTGCATATAACACAGGTGAGTCATGTCGGAGCACACCTCTAACTCTGGAACTAAATCCTGCCTTGGATGAACACAATGAACAGCTTGGACTCAGCGGCTCATTGCTCTGCCTCGCCACGCCCTCAAGTGGGTCATCTGGTCTGGTGACCAGTGACACTGAGAAACAGACTCAAACTCCGACAAAACCCAGGGACTATTCTAGTGAGGACAGTGGCCATGGAATTACCAAAGGGTCCAGCTCGTCTCACACTATCAAAGCCATGAGCATCGCCGAGAGCATGAAGGCTGGCCTGGTCCACCAAGCACAGATGGGAGAATCACTGCAGGACTTGTATCTCCGCTGTGCAGATGTTATGTATACAAATCGTGCAAATTTACAACACACGATTGCTGTTCAGCAGAAACTGTTTCAACAGCAGCTAGAACAGCAGGCTCGCCTGCGTGGGCAAGGCAGCTCGCCAGGACATTCTAATCCTGGCAGTAGTAATGATGCTGCTGGTGATGGTGTTAAAAATATCCCTGGTCAGACAGCGCCTTCCGATGGTGGCCAGATGGAATGGGTAGTCAAACGCCGTCCAGATGGTACACGATACATCACACGTCGCCCAGTTCGCAGCAAACTTTTAAAAGAAAGAGCTAAGAAAATCAGCGAGGAGAGGTGTGGAATGACCACAGATGATGATGCAATGTCAGAAATGAAAACTGGACGCTACTGGTCAAAGGAAGACCGAAAGCGCCATCTGGAAAAAGCTAAAGATTATAAGAGAAAGAAGGAATTAATTGCCAAAGCTAAGATGGAAACACTGAAGGAGGCTGAAGAGAAGAAAGAGATGAACATCGTTGAGATGAGTCACAGAAAAATGATGAAACATAAAGGGAAGAAAGTGTTTGACAATTTTACAACAGTCAAGGAGATGTTAGCCCATGGCAACAAAGTCAGTGATGGGAAACCTTACAACCCTTTGCTCTCAGTAACAACCGTCTGATGACATAGTTCAAGCCACTTCTGAACTACTTAATTCAATGGAAGGAATATTATTTCTGTGTACAATAAATCCTAACAACAAATCTGTGACCATCTCATGATGTGTCTACCAAAAACGTGTCCTCTGTGGAGAAGACTTGTAATCACTCCCATGTTCCAGGGAGTCAAGTTTGTTGGGAAACCCCTACTGCACATTCAGCATAAATCATTTGAAGTCACTTCCATCTTATAATCAAATAATTATAGCTGCCTTGTATGGATGTTCATATTAACATGTTCTTGGAGTTGTTTCTATATGACAGACATGTGTTGATACGACTTTTGTGAATGTCATTCAACCTGTACTATGACTAACACATTTGAATGAACAAATGAACTTACATTTAAACAAGACAGATCTACAACAGTTAAAAACCAGATAATATTTATCAGCCATGAAGATTTTTTTAAAATGAATATGAGGCTGACTCCTGATAAGGTTTTTTACTCCAATTTATGATTCTTATTTTCAACCTTGTTCTGTTTTTTTTTTTTTTTAAATTATTCACTTGACTGTTTGTCACAAGGAAGACAAATGTAACACAAAAACACACCAGTCACTGCTGTAGGTCACAAGGAAGACTATCGTAACATAAAAACACACCAGTCACTGCTGTATGTCACAAAGAAGACAAATGTAACACAAAAACACACCAGTCACAGCTGTATGTCACAAGGAAGACAAATGTAACACACCAGTCACAGCTGTATGTCACAAGGAAGACAAATATAACACAAAAACACACCAGTCACAGCTGTATGTCACAAGGAAGACAAATGTAACACACCAGTCACAAGGAACACAAATGTACGAGGGTCGTTCAAGTCAAACCAGGACTTTTGTTTGTACAAACTAAAAAAACAAACCTGTAGGAGTCAAATTGCCATTTATTTTTCGATATATGCTCCTGCAACATTTATACACTTATCCCAGCGTTTAATTAATGCTTGGAAAGCTTTAGCGTAGAAAGATATGTTAGTACTCCTGAACCAAAGCAGGACATTGCTTCACTTCGTCATCAGTGCTAAAATGCTGACCTCCCAGGAACTCTTTCAGGGGTCCAAACAGGTGGAAGTCGCTCGGAGCGAGGTCTGGGCTGTAAGGGGGATGTGGCAATACCTCCCACTTGAGTTGCTGTAATTTGCACGTGGTGCGGTGAGCGGTATGTGGTCGTGCGTTATCCTGTAGAAACAGGACGCTTTTCTTATCAAACCAAGCCGTATTTTCTGCAGATGGTTATGCACATCACTTAGAATGCGACAGTACTCTTCACTGTTGATAGTGGCACCACGGGGTAGAAAATCCACGTGAACAATGCCACATTTGTCCCAGAAAACACTCGCCATCACTTTCCCAGCAGACGCAATGTTCAGAAATTGTTTGGGTGGTGGTGAGTCCATATGCTTCCACTGCATGGATGCTCGTTGTGATTCCGGAGTTAAATGATAATTCTGGCCTTCCCTGCCAAAACGATCATTCAACTCAGTGCAGACTTGAACTCTTCTCTGCCGGTCAAAAGCGGAAAGCTGTCTTGGCACCCAACGTGCACTAACTCTGTTGTCCGCCATTTTCATTATCTATCAGGGACTGACCCGTGACGCGTAGACCACCTAACGGTAATAACGATAACGGTAATACGAGTAGGTCACACTTGTTACTTACTACTGTCAGTAGTACCACCACGCTAGCATTCCTTCCTGTACTTCCAGAACAAAAAGTCCCGGTTTGACTTGAACGACCCTCGTAATATAAAAACACACCAGTCACAGCTGTATGTCACAAGGAAGACAAATGTAATACAAAAGCACACCAGTCACAGCTGAATGTCACAAGGAAGACAAATGTAACACAAAAACACACCAGTCACAGCTATATGTTACAAGGAAGACAAATGTAACACACCAGTCACAGCTGTATGTCACAAGGAAGACAAATATAACACAAAAACACACCAGTCACAGCTGAATGTCACAAGGAAGACAAATGTAACACAAAAGCACACCAGTCACAGCTGTATGTCACAAGGAAGACAAATGTAACACACCAGTCACAGCTGTATGTCACAAGGAAGACAAATATAACACAAAAACACACCAGTCACAGCTGAATGTCACAAGGAAGACAAATGTAACACACCAGTCACAAGGAACACAAAATGTACGTTCAAGTCAAACAGGACTTTTGTTTGTACAAAAGAAAAAAATACAAACCTGTAGGAGTCAAATTGCCATTTATTTTTCGATAAAATGCTCCTGCAACATTTATACACTTATCCCAGCGTTTAATTAATGCTTGGAAAGCTTTAGCGTAGAAAGATATGTTAGTACTCCTGAACCAAAGCAGGACATTGCTTCACTTCGTCATCAGTGCTAAAATGCTGACCTCCCAGGAACTCTTTCAGGGGTCCAAACAGGTGGAAGTCGCTCGGAGCGAGGTCTGGGCTGTAAGGGGGATGTGGCAAATAACCAAAAAGCCCACTCGAGTTGCTGTAATTTGCACGTGGTGCGGTGAGCGGTATGTGGTCGTGCGTTATCCTGTAGAAACAGGACGCTTTTCTTATCAAACCAAGCCGTATTTTCTGCAGATGGTTATGCACATCACTTAGAATGTGACAGTACTCTTCACTGTTGATAGTGGCACCACGGGGTAGAAAATCCACGTGAACAATGCCACATTTGTCCCAGAAAACACTCGCCATCACTTTCCCAGCAGACGCAATGTTCAGAAATTGTTTGGGTGGTGGTGAGTCCATATGCTTCCACTGCATGGATGCTCGTTGTGATTCCGGAGTTAAATGATAATTCTGGCCTTCCCTGCCAAAACGATCATTCAACTCAGTGCAGACTTGAACTCTTCTCTGCCGGTCAAAAGCGGAAAGCTGTCTTGGCACCCAACGTGCACTAACTCTGTTGTCCGCCATTTTCATTATCTATCAGGGACTGACCCGTGACGCGTACACCACCTAACGGTAATAACGGTAACGATAACGGTAATACAAGTAGGTCACACTTGTTACTTACTACTGTCAGTAGTACCACCACGCTAGCATTCCTTCCTGTACTTCCAGAACAAAAAGTCCCGGTTTGACTTGAACGACCCTCGTAATATAAAAACACACCAGTCACAGCTGTATGTCACAAGGAAGACAAATGTAATACAAAAGCACACCAGTCACAGCTGAATGTCACAAGGAAGACAAATGTAACCCAAAAAACACCAGTCACAGCTGTATGTCACAAGGAAGACAAATATAACACAAAAGCAGATCAGTCACAGCTGTATATCACAAGGAAGACAAATGTAACCCCCAAAAAAACACCAGTTACAGCTGTATGTCACAAGGAAGACAAATATAACACAAAAGCAGACCAGTCACAGCTGTATGTCACAAGGAAGACAAATGTAACACAAAAGCACACCAGTCACAGCTGTATGTCACAAGGAAGACAAATGTAACACAAAAGCACACCAGTCACAGCTGTATGTCACAAGGAAGACAAATGTAACACACCAGTCACAAGGAACACAAATGTAACATAAAAACACACCAGTCACAGCTGTATGTCACAAGGAAGACAAATGTAATACAAAAGCACACCAGTCACAGCTGAATGTCACAAGGAAGACAAATGTAACCCAAAAAACACCAGTCCCAGCTGTATGTCACAAGGAAGACAAATATAACACAAAAGCAGACCAGTCACAGCTGTATGTCACAAGGAAGACAAATGTAACCCAAAAAAACACCAGTCACAGCTGTATGTCACAAGGAAGACAAATATAACACAAAAGCAGACCAGTCACAGCTGTATGTCACAAGGAAGACAAATGTAACACAAAAGCACACCAGTCACAGCTGTATGTCACAAGGAAGACAAATGTAACACAAAAACACACCAGTAACAGCTAAATGTCACAAGTAAGACAAATGTAACATAAAAGCACACCAGTCACAGCTGTATGTCACAAGGAAGACAAATGTAACACAAAAGCACACCAGTCACAGCTGTATGTCACAAGGAAGACAAATATAACACAAAAGCACACCAGTCACAGCTGTATGTCACAAGGAAGACAAATGTAACACAAAAGCACACCAGTCACAGCTGTATGTCACAAGGAAGACAAATGTAACACAAAAACACACCAGTCACAGCTGTATGTCACAAGGAAGACAAATGTAACACAAAGCACACAGAATGCTCCATCATTTAGAGCAAGATTATTTCATGTGGTCCACAGACCCCTTGGTGGGGCTCATCAAGATTATTTCATGTGGTCCACAGACCCCTTGGTGGGGCTCATCAATGAATACTAGGGGTTCCATGTACGTAACCCAAAATGTAAAATTTATTATTATGCTTTTATGTACATTTTTTTCCAAGAAGGGTCAATAGCCTTCATCGGAGAATCAAATGGGTGCATGGCACACACAAAGATTAAGAAAGCCTGGTTTAGAGGAATGTCGATATTGTCTTTAAATGAGAACTTCAAATTTAGGTCCATGATTTCAAAGCATTCAGTGATCTTCAGTACAATTCTGGATCTTCAATACAAATCTGGATCTTCAGTACAATTCTGGATCTTCAGTACAATTCTGGATCTTCAATACAAATCTGGACCTTTAGTACATTGATGCTCACATAGAAAATAAATGGATAAACAGACACTTATTTACCCATCAGCTCCCTGGAGAGCTAATTCATGCCATGCCATCGTGTTATGAGTCCTCCTTCTCCTATGTTTCTTCTATCTTGGATATTCCAGAAACAACAGACTAGTTGTAATGCTATCAACTGGTTTCCTCTATGTCAGTTCTATCTAGCACCAGTAACCTTGACCTTACCTCGTGTTCCAGGGGTATTTGGCGGGTTCTTGTCATCAATTCTACAATGAAGATCTTGTCACCTCCCATTGTTGTAATTCTATTCTGTACAAGCACTTATTTATGAAAGCCTGTAGCTCAGAGGTTTTCAAACTTGTTTGGTCCGTGGCTCCCTTGACCTGTGCATAAATCACCACGGCTCCTCTCTATACTACGAAGATCTATATTTATTGATGGACATTGGCTCATAATATCGAACCCAACACTTTTCCCAAGCCACCGCGACGCCCTTAGCTGAGGGCCGCGACGCCCCTGGGAGCCGCGACGCACAGTTTGAAAACCACTGCTGTAGCTTCTTGGTCTCCATGTTTGACAGCCATACCATAGAACTGACTTGACATTAAAGCTGGAAATTATTTGTTTGGTTGGATTTTGTTTCTTCTGATTTCAATATATTTCTTAGTGTAATGACAGCTCCTGTTCTTGCCTTCTGTGTTCTCATTTTGATAACTTTCTCCAGCTTTGTCTATATTGCTGGCAAGATACATGTATAAGATCACATCTTGTGAAGCTGCTGATGCTTCTCCAAGAGTAGTAATGCTATCTTTTTCCACATTTATTTTCATAATCTTTATTTCTTTCTTTTATGCATCTTCAGACTTAATCCCTGTGACCTCTCATTCGGGATTTTCATTTCATCTTGTATCTGGTTCTGGCTATTTTTTTTTTTTTTTTTTCGTACGCCCGCTAATACTCGAGGCGAAATCTCAGGTTATTATTATTGTCTAACCTGACATTGATTTTACGTGAGTATCCCTTTTTTCTTGTACAGAGACAGGTGTCCCTCGCCATTCAGGCAAATACTCGCCGATTTCGGAGGTACCCATTACAGCTGGGTCGGCTCAGGAGCCGCCAGTCCCTGGTCGACGACACTCTTTCAAATGTTCTCGCCAGGTCTCGAGTTAATCCAGTCTAATTCCCGGTCGATGAAAAATCCTCAAATGCCGTCACCCGGGTTTGATCCTGGATCACCCGGTCGCCAGAGCGGTGTGGTAACCACTACGCTAGCGCGGCTCCCGGTTCTGGCTATGTATAGGGCAAGGTCATCAGCAAAATCTAAATGGTCGAACTGTCTTGTCTTTTAGCCCAGTGAACCTCATTTTCTGATGGTTGTTGTTGTTGTGGTTGTTGTTGTGGTTGTTTTCATACTCCAGTCAATAGCCAGCAGGACAAGAAATGGTGACGAGGTATTTTCAGATGCACACCATCTTTTTTTATCTCCGAGTTTCAATAAGTTGTCCTTCATGAAAAATCCTGCACTTTATGTAACCATTAGAATCACTGACCTTGATATGAAGCTCTCATTGAAGGACTAGTTCAGCATTTCTCTGAATAACTGGACTTAACATTTAGTCTTCAATGATGGAAAAAATCAACAAATAACTCTGATGACTAGCCTTTCATTGATGGAAAAGGTTAGAAGATCACTGTAATCATCCAATCTTTCTTACAAATCACACAAACTGTTGTGTTAAATCTCTGTAGCTTGGTCTGGATCTGAGCTGACTAGTGTCAGCTCTTCATTATGTACTGTCTTAGGCAATCTTGCAGCCCTTCCAAGAATGACTGACAGTTTTAATGCTGTAGGCAATCTTGCAGCCCTTCCAAGAATGACTGACAGTTTTAATGCTGTAGGCAATCTTGCAGCCCTTCCAAGAATGACTGACAGTTTTAATGCTGTAGGCAATCTTGCAGCCCTTCCAAGAATGACTGACAGTTTTAATGCTGTAGGCAATCTTGCAGCCCTTCCAAGAATGACTGACAGTTTTAATGCTGTAGGCAATCTTGCAGCCCTTCCAAGAATGACTGACAGTTTTAATGCTGTAGGCAATCTTGCAGCCCTTCCAAGAATGACTGACAGTTTTAATGCTGTAGGCAATCTTGCAGCCCTTCCAAGAATGACTGACAGTTTTAATGCTGTAGGCAATCTTGCAGCCCTTCCAAGAATGACTGACAGTTTTAATGCTGTAGGCAATCTTGCAGCCCTTCCAAGAATGACTGACAGTTTTAATGCTGTAGGCAATCTTGCAGCCCTTCCAAGAATGACTGACAGTTTTTAATGCTGTAGGCAATCTTGCAGCCCTTCCAAGAATGACTGACAGTTTTTAATGCTGTAGGCAATCTTGCAGCCCTTCCAAGAATGACTGACAGTTTTAATGCTGTAGGCAATCTTGCAGCCCTTCCAAGAATGACTGACAGTTTTAATGCTGTAGGCAATCTTGCAGCCCTTCCAAGAATGACTGACAGTTTTAATGCTGTAGGCAATCTTGCAGCCCTTCCAAGAATGACTGACAGTTTTAATGCTGTAGGCAATCTTGCAGCCCTTCCAAGAATGACTGACAGTTTTAATGCTGGCTTCAAATTATTTTTGTTACACTTTGTTTTCTTTTTTTCTTCCTCTTTTTTTCTTCTGTCTTCCTATGGTCATGAATTCATGGACAAATCCACAAAGAATGGCTCATGATCTCCATATTGGCCTGAAGGTATTTTGTCTTGCGTTTCCTTGAATTCTCTCTCTCATTTCTAGATTTCAGGTCAGGGAGTAAATGATGATATTGGGCATTTAGATCTACACTATAGTCCGTTCGGAAATTTATGCCCACGCATCGAACGTTGTAACTTTACAACCCCTTGACGGATGTTATTGAAATTTGCTATATAAAATCAAAGTTATAATATAGCCCTTAGAACTCAGATACAAGATGTTGAAAATCCCTTTAATGAGAGGTGAAACTTTTTACCGTTGTCTGCATTAAGTCTGAGCATGCATAAAAGCGAAAAATGTCTCATCTCATCTCATAAGGAACCTTTCTATGAAACGAGGTGTAGAGGTGGACCCAAAAATAGCATTACTATTCTTGGGCAGAAGCAATCTCATCAGAGCTGACTGGCACAAGAGGTGATCTTATACATGTGCCCTTGCCAGCACTATAGACAAAGCTGGAGTAAAGCTTATCAAACCACCCGACAATCGAGAACGTCAGAAGCCCCAGCAAAAATGGACAGAGCTGTCATTATAATTTAGGGGATTTTTTCCCTTACAAAACTCATATTGTCACACTCAGTTCCGAATTTTCTTCTTATTTAAAAAGCAAACTCTTACCGAACACAGTCTGGGTTAATTTTTTGTTGTTACTGTAGGTCTACATAAAGTGGTGCACAAGATCCGTTCAAAAATTGTCGCACTTAATTTTGTTGCAGCACAGCACAAGTGATGAAATGTGCTATTCAATATTTTTTTTGTTTGAATTAGTGTAGTGACTACATGTCCGCACGAGTGCGCACCTATTGTACACAGTCGCGAGTAATTATTTCAGCGGCGTATGCTAATTGCAATGAGTTTGCAACGAAACAAAAACTACACCAGCGTATAATATATTAATAAAGTAAACTGCATAATTATGAAAAGCGCAATGAATCTGAAATGCAAATTTATCACTTTGCAGAAGGTAACTGTTATATTGTACAGGCATTTTCGCAGAGAGGCTAAGATGGGTTGTTTATACCACGACATCCAAGAACCAGGTAGCAGAACACGAAAGGCCCTGGGTGTGGATACAAGATCATTTCGACGTTGGATACAACAGGACGGTGATTGTACAGAGGCTGCGGTTAAGCAAGGAAGGAAGAAAAAAATTGATGATTTTGACAAGGATGTCATTAGACGTTTGATTTTGAAGATGTTTGTTACTCTCCGCATGCTGAAAAGTCGGCTGCAAGTAGAATGCGATATTAACGTCTCAAAAACAACTCTTTGGCAACTTGTCAGAAGTGTCGGCTTCACTTTTAGAAAAACGTCTGGCGGAAGGAATTTTTTATGTGAAAAACCACATCTGGTTGCAGCTTGAAGCAAATACCTTAGGCAGATTCGTGAGAGAAGACAAGACGGCTATGATATAGTGTATTTGGACGAATCTTGGGTTAATGCTCATCATACGAACGAGAAAGAATGGCAATCTGTTGTCGGAGACCATACAAGGAAAATTCCCAGCAGCAAAGGTCAACGCGTTATATTAGCACATGCTGGCAGCAGACAGAATGGGCTTGTCCGTGATGCAGAGCTTATTTTTCAATCAAAGTCTGTAGATGGTAGGGACTACCACAGTGAAATGAATGGGCAAATTTTTAGAGATTGGATAGTGAATACACTCCTCCCGACTCTAGATAGGCCGTCTTGCCTGGTGATGGATAATGCGTCCTTGTTGCGTAATATTATATGATGTGTGGTGTATAAATGTTCTGTGGATGAAGTCACATTTGCTACACAACGTTGAGGGTGTTGTAATTCATCTGCTTCCCAAAGGTACTATTGATTTAAAATCACTGGCAGGGCATGTTTCTCTTCGTGTGCCACCCTCAGACACCAGGGATGATGAGGCGTAGTAACGTGGTGTCTGTAGTCTGGTTTAAGTGTGATGTAAGGATACAGATGTGTATTCAAACAGTGAGCATTACAAACAAGGCAATCCACACAATGACGTCACGTTAACGATGTGAAAGTCAATAAAGCTTTAAACAGCAGTGATGGTTTTTTGGCAATATATATTGTACGCCACGTTGTGATGATACAATTTTCAATGCTTCTTATGGACATCGTTATGCAGAAAAAACATCACAGGTATTTTCACAACAGTTCATTGTATCATCGAAGTAGTCGACTCAACAGGCACAACCATTATAATAATGTACATTATGTTTTTGCCTTTTCAGGTATCGTAAAACCGCTGTTCATGTAGTCAGGTAGTAAACTTCCCTTTCATTAGAGCTAGTAGATATCACTAGGAGAAAACTTAAATCTGGTCTCCTATTTTTGACCTCAACAAGACAGTTTTTGGAGAAAATGTCTTTTGTCGAGCGTACACATTATTGTTCTAACTATGTTCCTTATACAGCAAAGGTACTCAAACCTAGATCCATCAACAAAGTTCAGGAAGCAAAGTAGTTTGTCCATTCCACAGTAGGAAGCCCTTTCACCTTTGAGTTTGCAACAAGCTGTGTCCTAGGGCATTCAATCGATGCGTGACAATATAAGTGGATCGTGAGGTCAGGCTAAGCGCGAAAGTCAGACATCTCAAGATGGCTTGTTGTATGAAGTCACTCTAGCAAAGCTTTGAAAGGATTCATTTACCTGTTCATCAGGAATTAAATGAATAAATCACATATGCCTCCAGGCACATTAGGGAATAAACATGTTAGCTTGTGCAGTGTTTATATATGCATCCTCTCAAAAAAGGGAACAACAATAATGAGGTGACTCCTTCCTGAATAAACTAAGCGAAGATAGCACAAAGCTAACGTCTCGCTTCTTACCAGCTTCTCTGCTCAAGACTGACCTGGGCGGAAATCGTTTAAAACAAAGAACAACGCCACAAAAAGAGACATACCTGCGCATAGAACACGCGAATCGAATACAACTCTCAGCCAGATTTACGAACAGAAGTAAAATGTTCTACGATGTTCGACTAAAAAAAATGACCTTTTACCTTAAAAGGAAATGAATCTTGCAACATTGAGATTGCCAACTGTTTTCAAAGAACTGGCAATATGAGCGCTCCATAAATGGACATGACTCAAAAATCGTTCACACAACTATCGGCAACCCTAGCTATCAAGATAAGACAACTTCTTGACGATAGCTATCAAGATTAGATGACTGTAGAAATAAAAGTGACTACAATTCCATGAGTTCCTTCCCATGCATTAAAAATTAACTATAGTCAGAATGCATGGTCAGAATAAGTTGCGACAAGTTTTTAGCAGCAACAGTCCTATCATAATGTTCTAGCGCAGGAGGATAAAGCTCCCACTTCGGCAAGCACGAAAGGCGAAATCAGGAGTTGGCTTGTGAATGAAAACATCTTCGCTGACAACAGCTATTTAAAACCAGAGTTGTTGCAGCTTGTGAGACAGAGGAATAAGACAAAAGTGTATCTGATTGATAAAATTATCCAAGAGTAGGGTCATGTTTCTCTTCAACTCCCACCTTATCATTCTCACCTTAACCCAATAGAGCTGGTTTGGGCTAGAGTTAAAGGGCAAGTGGCCGCCCAGAACACCACTTTTAAAATGTGCGATGCCCTTTAAAGACATGCCTCGTGAGGCCCTTGCACGAAGAGACACAGAGTACTGGGCTAAATGTGAAGAACACATGCTCCAGGAAGAAGAAGATTACTGGCAGCGAGATGGCTTGCAGTTTATCCAACCAATAACTGTTGTGAACTTATTGGAGTCGTCCGATTCGGAATGAGGCACGTCGTTCGCATTCCTTCGTTTGTGATAAACTAATTTCATATGCCAATCTATAATAACACATAAACAGTTACGATTCGTCATAGCTTCCTGATGATTTACTGCTATCATTGTTCATTATCAGATCATCATTCCTCGTATCAAAATCAAGTGAACAACCAATCACACATTTAGGACACACCTTTGAACCGTCTAGTTGCACAAATGTTGTGATTTACTGTAAGAATTAATGTTGCGGGCAGATTTAGGCAAATGTTCCAAAAAGATCAAAGAAAATTGGCGTTTTGCAAATTTCACGAAAGCTGTGGGTGTAATGATCGCAAAATCTTAACTGCATGGAAAATCTAAGACTGCATGCAAAAACTCAGGTCCATACAACAAACAGTTTTGGAGAAAATTGACGCTTTCTGTGGGCACGAATTTCCGAACGGACTATAGCATTATCCCATAACTTAACTCTTCATTACTTTCTGAGCTCATAAAAATCTTTACAGGTCAGTACAAGTAAACTATTCTCCACAGACATGTGAAGCCCTTTCTCCTTTGATGTTAGCAACAAGCTGTGTCCTAGGAGCATTAGGAAGTGAAGTGATAAAAGCTCTTTGGAAAAATGTAAAATACAGGATCAGATGCTAGATAATGTCAAAGCAATATATAAACAAATATAAACATTTTAAAATCTCAACAGAAGCAGCAACAAAAATGTATCACTATCATCTTCACATCCCAATTATCCTACGAAAGGTGAAAGATTAACAACAAGTGAAAGAGAGCACAGAAAATAATAGCCCATAAAATAACTCAAACAATTTAATTAAGGGAAAATGTTGGAACAAAATCTGGTGTTGAACAGGCAGTGACGTACTAAAGGGGGGTGCCCCCAGGTGACTGCCAGGATGGTGGTACCATCAGACACTATTATGACAACAATGTACTGTTTAAAATTCTACTTGCGAGCGTAATGTATTTTTCTGTGTGATTTATGGAGGGTGCCAAAATCTGCTCCAGGTGACAAAAACAGTAGGATTGCATCTTTAGCAGTGATTAGGGTCTGAGGATACCTGGTAAAGTAAATGTGCATAAAGTCAAAAGACGTGCGTACAGCCAAAATAGAGTAGTAGCCCTAGCTCCTAAATTGCTCAGCTGTCAAATAAAAACTATTTTACATTATTATTTGACTAAATATATTGTAAAATGTACTGTTAAAACAAATAAAGTTAAAAACAGAAAAACTTAAATAAATTTAAAATAATAAGCGATAGTCAATTATTACAAAAGCATAACATGCTGTGAAGGGAGAAGTCTGCTACCATCCTAAAATGAAAGACACAAGCCTGTTAGTATTGCATCTTCATGACTAGGTATATACAAGCATTTATTTTAATTTATGGCAGTAAATATTTATGTAAACATTAAGAAAATAACAAGCTATGATCCTTTCAGTGACCAAGATTTATGTAAACATTAAGAAAATAACAAGCTATGATCCTTTCAGTGACCAAGATTTATGTAAACATTAAGAAAATAACAAGCTATGATCCTTTCAGTGACCAAGATTTATGTAAACATTAAGAAAATAACAAGCTATGATCCTTTCAGTGACCAAGATTTATGTAAACATTAAGAAAATAACAAGCTATGATCCTTTCAGTGACTAAGATTTATGTAAACATTAAGAAAATAACAAGCTATGATCCTTTCAGTGACCACATCGCAATTGTCCCTACGAAACCTGAATTTAATGTAAACATTAAGAAAATAACAAGCTATGATCCTTTCAGTGACTAAGATTTATGTAAACATTAAGAAAATAACAAGCTATGATCCTTTCAGTGACTAAGATTTATGTAAACATTAAGAAAATAACAAGCTATGATCCTTTCAGTGACTAAGATTTATGTAAACATTAAGAAAATAACAAGCTATGATCCTTTCAGTGGGTTTGAACTAAGATTTATATGTTAAAAATTAAGAAAATAACAAGCTATGATCCTTTCATGACCAAGATTTATGTAAACAATTATTGCAAGAAAATAACAAGCTATGATCCTTTTCAGTGACCAAGATTTATGTAAAAACATTAAGAAAATATAACAAGCTATGATCCTTTCAGTGACTAAGATTTATGTAAACATTAAGAAAATAACAAGCTATGATCCTTTCAGTGACTAAGATTTATGTAAAAATTAAGAAAATAACAAGCTATGATCCTTTCAGTGACTAAGATTTATGTAAAAATTAAGAAAATAACAAGCTATGATCCTTTCAGTGACCAAGATTTATGTAAAAATTAAGAAAATAACAAGCTATGATCCTTTCAGTGACCAAGATTTATGTAAACATTAAGAAAATAACAAGCTATGATCCTTTCAGTGACTAAGATTAATGAATACAAAAACGTCAATGTTGCTTAGTTACCAAGTACATAGCGTGGTTTATATCCATTTATTTTATTATTTCTATATATTCTATTTATTATTTGGGCTTATGTTACATTTTATTTTCTTAAACAGATTTTTTTAAAAATAATCTGTAAATAATGTGAAAGTTAAGTCTGTGTCAGATGCAATGGAACTATACTGTAAGTACAACCCTGGAAGAATGAATGAAATGATCTGAACATCTAGACAAAACGATCACTGATATACTGCTGTCATGAACTGACATGTTTGATCACTGAAAAGTAGGGCATAAAGAAGATTAACAAGACATGGATGAAAGGAGTGGCTAAAGCTTTTGGAGGAGAGGATACAGGTCGTATAAAATACCAAAGAGTGATTTGATCTTTCTGCAGTATAAATCAAAAAATATATATATATACATACACATACACACAGACACAGTGGTTGGTTGACGGGTTACTTCCTATTTTGAAATGTTTATATCCTGAGTTGCATCTATTAGATATACTTGAAAAAAACGTGAAAACAAGGGGCAATAACTGCCATTGGACAAATAAGTTTTATTTTTGTACTGTTCAGTCCCAGCAGTAAAATCAAATATGTTAACAGCCAATAAACTGACTAGAGACAACAAAAATGGCTGCCCACTATGACGTCATATGTAGAACAGACAGGATCTCTATGCTGAACTGCAATATTAATGTGACATAGCACTTTACATAATAAACGGCAGTTAGTGTTGTCTTTCACAACAGGCTGATCCCCCGTTTGCCAGTCACTTCGATTACGGAAACAACAGCAAATGGGTTGATTTGCCATTGCCCTAAAGACGCCACTAGGCGTGATGGGAAACAATGGCAAAGAAAACCTATCTGCTGTTGCCCTAAGACGCCACTAGGCGTAATGGCCACTGACTGCTTTGACGGTCGGTGGCTAAGGACGGAAGAAGAAGAAGAAGAAGTGTTGTCTTTATTTTGACATTTACTTAATATAATTTAGTTGCATAGGATGTCAAAATATGAAGGGACTTTTCATCACCTTGTAGACAAAGATGCATAATTTGTTTTAGTGTGCGCTGATTTGTCAGACTGTCTCCTTCTGAGCTTTTAATGTATCTTGTTGCATTTTTGTTCAACAAATTAAATATCTATTGTAACATGTGCTTATAAAATGTGAGTCCAGTTTCTGCCTTATCTTGTTCTGTCTATTACAATTTTGGATGTGTACAATATTTATTTTGTATGTAATATACTGAACCTACCCTCATACTGACTGTTACTGGCTATTACAACAATGATGCATGAAACAGGGTAACAATCTGTTATAAGATGGTCATGACTTAACTAATGAATTGGCTGGTTAAAAATTTGTTTAATGTTAACATCACACAGTTGTTTTATAATGTCACTCAATCTCGCTCCCAAAATCTCTCACACGCAAACAATGCAAATGCAGACACACACATGCATGCATGTACACATAAACAAACACAGAAGGAGAGTAAACGATTTTTTTTTAAAGATGTGAGAAAACAGAGTACGAGGGCAGAAAAAGAAAAACACATTGACGTACACACACATATACAGCGGAGACAGGAACCATAATTCTGGCATAGATCTCATGTCACTATGCACTATGAATATATCTTAGCGAATCTTAAAGACAAACAAAAAGATGGGGGGGGGGGGGGTATATATTATAACAATCTGGAGCCATGGTAGCACAGTGGTTAGAGCACTGGCTTCCTGGCTCGGTGGACCATGCTTCGATCCCCAGTTGAGGATGGATTTTTTGGACCGTAAACGGCTCCGAGATTGACCCAGCCTCATGAATTGGGTACCAGAGCAACTCTGAGAAGGTTAAGGCTGCCGGTGTCATGCTGACTACATCACCCCTAGTGTGCCAATGGTCAAGAAAATACGGGCCTAACACCATATTCCCAATATGCCTCAATGGGCGTGTAACAGGATCCTGTTCCCCCTTTATATAAGCAGTCTAGAAGGTAATAAAGCCATGGTGATCATAGCATGGCTCATGAGCCTGTAGTGTGGCTCTCATTCTGTATACAATTTAGCTGAATAACACAGAATAATTTTATTAAAAAATGGTTATTTTATAATGCCACAGAGATTCAACAACAACATCACCAGGACGTTAAGATACGAAAGACATTCATTTGTTATTTTGATGTATTATATCATACATAAACTTTTTTTTTTTTTTTTTTTTGCAAAAATTCATGCATGACTCTTCCTAAATGTCCTACAGTATTGCAGCTCTCAAAGGTCGCCTAGTTGGCCACCCCTTGTAATAAAGAGTGGAATGAGGAAAAAAAAAAACAAATAGTAATGCGTCTTACAAGGAGAAAGGACAGGAAAAACCTACGTTGCGGCCACAAGGCCTTCGTCAGGGACAGACAAACAAGACAGGAGGGAAAGAAAGAAAATGAGAATTAAGTAGAGAACATGAAACTATAAAAATAAGAGAAAAATAACTCCCTTGTGTCCAGTCACATGTCCAGTCACAGAAGCAAGATGGCTGCTACTAAACCGGAAAACGGAAGTCGAAAGTACATTAAAAACAAAAAATAAGAAACAATGAAAATAAGGACCGGAAAAGAGTGAGGAAAAAAAAAAATAAATAATTAATAATAATATATATATAAAGTGAGGGGAAAGCGATTTATAGGAAAAAAAATAAAAGAAAAAAAATAAATAAAAAAATAAAATAGATATAAATAAAAAATAATAAAAATAAATAAATAAAAAAATAAATAAAAAGAAAAAAAATATAAAAAGAAAAAAAATTATATATATATATATATATAAAATAAAAATTTTAAAAATAAAACAAATTAAAAAAAAAAAAGGGTGATCACATCAAAGTAGACAGTCATAATACAATAGGGACTAGATAGAGAAAGGCGTCTCAGACAAAAGAATGTTGGGTATTCAAGCCGTGTGGTTTAAGGCAACCCATAAGATGGATGAGGCGTTGTTCCTGGCGAAACCGACTGTTGGCGTCCGAGGAACAGGATCTGATAGCTGTCACCTGGATGTCAGTGGCACCGTGGTGGTCCGGGCCATTGAAGTGGATGGCCACAGGTGTGGATTTAAACTGAGAGATGTCATAGAGGTGTCTGCAGAATCGGTCGCCCAGTCGTGTGCCCGTTTGGTCGATGTAAGTAATGGTGCAACGTTTGCATATAATAGCATAGATGACGTTGCGTGACTCACATGTGAAGCCATGTGTGATGGTGAACTTGGCGTTAGGGAACGAGACTGAACGTGTTTCGATAACATACTGACATGTCTTGCATCGTGTTCGGTTACATGGCTTGGTCCCAAAGTGGCCATCGTTGACGGTTTTCAAACGGCTGTGGACTAGGAGGTCCCTCAAATTTTTATCCCGTCTATATGCCAACAAGGGTGGCTCACTAAACACTTCCCGCGCCTTTGGGTCAGCTTGGAGGAGAGGAAGGTGACGATACAGGATCCTTTTGACAGCAGTGTTGTGAGGGTGATAGGTCATTATTAACTTGACTCTATCAGAGGAGGTGTTATGGCGGGGTTTGAGGGCCTCTAGACGTGAGATAGGGAGAACACGCTCTAAGGCAGAGGTAAGAACATCCTCTGGATACTGTTTGTTACGAAAGAAGTCCAACATTTCTTGTGCTCGGCATAGAAAGTTGTCATCATCTTGGCATAACCGACGGAGACGGAGAAGTTGTGAGAAAGGCAAGGAGTCACGACAAGCCGGAGGATGAGAGGAAGTATAAAGGAGGTAACTGTGTGCATCGGTGGGTTTGTAGTACACCGAAGTGGTGAGGTGGGGGGGGGGGGGGGGAATGGTGACAACTATGTCGAGGAAATTAACAGAGACAGTGGAGATGTAATAAAGAAAGTGTTAAGTGCATGAAAAATATGACCACAGCGTCTTCATAAATCTGGACAATTGTCAGAATACAGAGACGCTGAGCACACTAATGCTGTAAACAGACTGAATTACCGAGAATAAAATAGTGCCCTAAGCCATTCTCGGACTCAGCTGTTAAGAGCGTCATGCCGAAAAACGCCGAAAGAGTACAGGATTGAACATGTATACAATTGACAACTGCCATATTAGCAGAACATTGAAAAGTGGGGCCCTGCTGTACTACAGAAAGAAAGATACTAAAAATAATAATATATAAGCTAAACAATAATACGCGTAATAATAAACTTATTAAAATTACAGTTCATGCTGCTTATATAGTAGCATCACTTTATGGGGCTTAGTATCTCTCATCTAGGAAGCTGTGTTTATGCAGCACTGTTTTTTTTTACTGACACCACCATGTTTGCCAGTATGCTTATATTTGAATCATTCTGCAACAATGAAGACTCAATTCTAAATTGGCTGATTCAGCCTGGCATCATGACCACTAGAACCACCAATTAGAAAACTTCGCACTGTAGGTTTTCCCTATCCTAAAAATAATCTTCAATTTTTTTGTCTGCATTGTTATAATGTGTATATCCTGAAACTCTGTACTGTGTGCTTTATGCCTGCCAACATCATTGACACGTTGTGGTAATTTTAAAATTATTTGACTTGTTATTTTAATTTTGAAAATAGTTGACAAGTTACGATGATTTTGAAAAAAGCTGACGTGTTATGGTAATTTTGAAAATAGTTGACAAGTTAACAATGATTTTGAAAACAGCTGATGTGTTATGGTAATTTTGAAAATAATTCTAAATACTTCAAGCTTGTTAGATAAGATAAAAATTACTGACATTGATACTTGAAGAGACATGAAAACAGAGGGTATTTTGCTTCATAATGTGAAATAACTTCATCTGCACACTAACCTCTTTCAGGGTATCCTCATTAGCCTCCCTGGGATTCATAGCCTTCTGTAACAATGCCTCCAGCTATCTTCTTTGTTTGTTTACTGAGTGTACATAATTCACTTCCATATGAAAGCATCAGCTCTATATCTGACAACTACAGTTGATGATATGCTGAAAAGACAAAGAGAAATTAAGATTAGTTAAAGAATGCAACAAATACAAAGCTGATGCAAAACAATACAACAATCAGGAACAGAAAACTTAGGCAGCTAGCATTCTCTGACAATGGTCGTGATTACCAGCGTTGAGTGGTAGAGCAGTTAAGACAGCTTGCTTCTCAGGGCAAAGTTATCAGGGTCAAGATCTGGTAGTGTCATGCTCGAGTCCACCCAATTGTAAATGGGTACCTAACTCTGCTCTTGAGTTAATGGAAGTCAACAAGGAAGGGAACCATTCACCTACCTCATAAACTTGAGAACTAACGTATAACTTAGTATAGTAAAGTCTCTAACACTTTGCTGCCCTACAGCAGTATCTGCTATGAGACTACTTTTTTCAAACATAAACTATTTTATCAACAATTTAAGAGTAAACTTGCAGAAATTAATATTAAAGTTCATACACTTTCCATTACTTTTAGGCAGAGATCTGCATTTATTGCTATCTGTTTTATGTCAAATTGAATTCAAACAACCAAGCTATATTCTTGTGCTAACTGTAACAGGGTCAATCAAGGCTCCACACTCTTGTATGTGAGAGTTCTGGACAGAGCAGCACATACTATTTTACAGAAGACCCAGTTTTCTGACGTCACAGGCATCATGGGACTCAGACACAACATCTGCCTCTCTCATAAAGTTGGAAGTCTGTCTCAGGTTTCTCTCGTATCACATGTTTCTCTCATATCACATGTTTCTCTCACACTGCTGGCAGTCTGACACAGACTTCTCTCATCACCATAGCATAACCATTTTCTATTTCCCTCATAAAGTTGACAGTCTGTCTCAAGCTTCTATGTTTCTCAGAGTTGGTAGTCTGTTCAGGCCCCTCTCTCTCTCATCGCTGTGATATAATCACATCTATTTCTCTCATAAAGTTGGTGGTTTGTCTCTGACTTCTCAATGCCATAGAGTTTATCCCTCAAAGGAGCTGGTAATGGTAATGCTGCCAGTTGGCTCCTCTCAACGAGCCAGCAGTCTCAGAGAACAAATTCTACTATTTGTGTGTAATATATATATATATATATATCACTTTTAAGAAAACTCACATGCTGGAAGTAAAACTAAGTGAGTAAGAATGAATTATTACAAACTGTATGATGCCATGACCTGAACAATGTTGATATTGTCATCTTTTGTTCTTTAGGACATCAACTTTTGTTTAGTTGTTTTTTTTTTTATTTGTTATGAATTTCCTGACAAATGAAACTCATAAGTATTTATTTATTGATGCATGTATTATATTTAATGACTGAGGTTACAACAACAACAAAAACGGTAAATAGCATAATACTGTATAAAGCAGGGAACAAGACAACTGCCCTCATGACGTAAAGAAATCTTTTTAAACTGAAATGGTGGACTGGACATAAGTCAAGTTGCCATCTTGGTTTAACCAACAAACACACAAAATCAAATACACAAGAGCATCAAAACTATAAACTAATCATCACAATATAGCTTCAAGTACCATGGCCCGGTCAACACATAATGTTATTGCAGGCAGTTGTTTTTGCTATCTCTTGTAACGTCCATTTACTGGCATTTTAAATTTGTTTCTGGACCAAAAAAAACAAAACAATAAAACTTACTAGTCAAATGGGAGTTATTGCTCCTTCATTGAACATTTGTGTCATGTACATCCAGTTTGATCTAGTTCCTGGGGTCTCTATAGAGATTGGAGTTATTGCTCCTTCATTGAACATTTGTGTCATGTACATCCAGTTTGTTCTAGTTCTTGGGGTCTGACAAATAAAGAACAGAACTAGTACACCCTCAGTCATGTCCTACAAGGCGACTTAATATTAGCTTGTGGATAAGGCTGGCAACCTCACAATGTCAAACAAATATACCACAGAAACCACTGCTGTAACAGCATGTAAATGTGTAGTGCAGGCTTCCTGTAAGGAGAGAGAGTAGCTGTAGTGGTGGCTCTATGCTCTGTAAGGAGCACAAAAGAAAATGATGAACAATGATAACAATTAAGGTCATGTGACAATGGATACAAGTAAGGTCATGTGACAATGGATACAAGTAAGGTCATGTGACACTGGATACAAGTAAGAGCATAAGACAGTGACTTGACAGTCTCACTCATATTTACGACATCTTCCCATGGCAAAGTATAAGTTTCCCATGAAAGGCAACAGCTAGAGAGGACAAGAAATGAAAGAACACTACACTTAGATCACATGGTGAAAGTCACCAGACTGACTACCTGCTGACATGTAGTAAACCACAAGCAGGTCGTCCACTAGTTATAGTCATGTGGTTCTAGAACAAGGAAACATAACAGGACCCAAAATAACATGTTATAAAATAATGTAACAATTTATATTTATCAATATGAATGCTATGGATTCAAATATTATATATGTATGTGTCATAACTGTTCAGTTGGATGTACAAGTACAATAAATTATGCTTCTCTGACCAAAACAAAAGTGTGACTTGTTTTTCATTTTAAATGTATTCCTTTTTTTTTATTTTACCCCTGTCATTTAATTCTAAGTTTGTGTATTGTTTTAACATGATTTGAACAGATTTACTTCACATTCTGTTTTGTCTAACTAGTCATCAAAGTTCTAGTCTGTGTTTTGTTTTAACATGATTTGAACAGACTTACTTCACATTCTGTGTTCTCTAACTAGCCATCAAAGTTCTAGTCTGTGTTTTGTTTTAACATGATTTGTACAGACTTACTTCACATTCTGTGTTCTCTAACTAGTCATCAAAGTTCTAGTCTGTGTTTTGTTTTAACATGGTTTGAACAGACTTACTTCACATTCTGTTTTGTCTAACAAGTCATCAAAGTTCTAGTCTGTGTTTTGTTTTAACATGATTTGAACAGACTTACTTCACATTCTGTTTTGTCTAACTAGTCATCAAAGTTCTAGTCTGTGTTTTGTTTTAACGTGATTTGAACAGACTTACTTCACATTGTGTTTTGTCTAACTAGTCACTACGAAGCCCTAGCCTTGGTTGTTGTTTGCTGTTAACTTCTCAAACTGCCCTTATCTAATTAAAATTCCAAATGAAGCCATTTTTCCCCTGAATAGTTGTTTTTGACAAGCTATCATTTCAAAGATTTCTTGGTTGTATATCTTTTGTATTTACATTAGTCCTACCAAGAAGAGAATTTTCAGATTGAGATCTGGCCAGTGTGGTCTGAAATTCCATTATTTCAATAAATTAAAAATTGAATAAATGCCTTTGTTTCGACGTCAAGAAACAAAAGAAACAAAGTTTAATATTTCTTGCAGGCATGACAGCTACATGGAAAAAAAAGTCGGCAAAAAACATGGCCTTCACCAACCACTTTAAGAGAGAAACAGTATGGCCAAGAGAGAAGCCTGAGATAGACTACCCAATTTATGAGGCAGGTTTTAACAGTGTGTCTTTATAGCTGTAATATTTAGTACACTTTTTATTGCTGATGGTGCAGAAACAGGGACAATAAACTGCCAGTTTACAAGAAAGAATTGAGGTGACTGCAATATGGATATTTAGAAGAATGGGGTGAGCCTACGAAAAGAGAAGAAAACAAATAAAGTGGGTCCTAGAAAAACTATGAATGAAGAATGACAAGAGAATTAATGAATGGTATCAAAATTATACAGTTATAATCCGGGTATATAAAGAGACATAACAGAAAACCATAACAGAAGAACAAAAGAAAAAACAGACAAGAGGAAGACAGCGCTATAAGTGAGAAGATAACATCAAGAGATGGACAGGAAACAGGCTATAGTATCAGACTGTACCATCAAGACCAGAGACAAGATGTTGGGGATCCATTACAGTCAATCTTCAATGTGAAGAAGGCAACTGAGTTGTTAGTGTTCATATGTCAACTCCATACATGACAGTAAAAGGTCAAGGATCCCGTTACACGCTCATTGAGGCATATTGGGAATATGGTGTTAGGCCCATATTTTCTTGACCATCGGCACACAAGGGGTGATGTGGTCAGCATCACGCCGGCCGCCTTAACCTTCCCAGAGTTACTCTGGTACCAAATTTATGAGTCTAGGTCTACCCCGGAGTCGTTTGTGGTCTAAAAAAATCCCATCTCAACTGGGGATCGAACCATGGACCACCGAGCTAGGAAGCCAGTGCACTAACCACTGCTCCATACATGACAGTACATAAGACAATATTTTACACAAATGTTCCTTGTTCAGATGGTCATGGATTTTGTATCCTGCTGAATATTTATCTTTCTATATTTAAAAACTGTATTATACTGTACATTGCTCATTTTTCCTTGGTAATTTTATATTTCAGATATAAATGAATGTCCAGACATTTCAAGCGTTGTTCCTTCTATTTCAATACCTGCTACTGTTTAGATATCTTGTCATTAATATGCTTTACTTTAATACACATTTTGTCCACTGCCGCAAAGAGCTATGATTTAATTTGATATCACTACCACAGAACTGACATCAACTTTATGTAACTCTACACGAACTGTAACTTCAGATAGTTAACATTTGCTTATCTCCCCTCATTAGCTTTTCTAACTGATGTAGCAATGGTTGCATTTTCCCTTAACCCATTTAATGATGACTCTTTTTTTCTTGTTCATAATAATTTGGCTGCTTGAAGCAACTTTCTAAATGTAAAATTAAAAGTTGTGTAACTTGAACATATTTTATTGTAAAGGTACTGCCATAGTTGTGTAACTTGAACGTACCGTATTTGATTGTAAAGGTACTGCCATAGTTGTGTAGAGTGTTAGAGACTTCACTATGCTAGGTCCAGCTTTAAGAGGTGGGTAACCAGTTCCCTTCCTCACTGCTTTTGCCATCCCTAACTCAAGAGCACAGACAGGTACCCATTGACAGCTGGGTAGACTGGATGCTACCAGGTTTCATACCCTGCTAGGGCATAACTTCTTCTAACCCAGGCAGTTTTCTGGTTTTACCCAGCCTAAAAGATAGAGGTATCTTTTTGTCCTACAAGTGATGTTTTAAGGTAGTAGGCTACCCACAAAAGATTTAAAAAAATAAAAATCCAACAATTTTCATTTTCTTACTTACTTAGTCGTTCCCCTTCTACCGTGAGGTGTAGAGGTTTGGAAGAGAGAGCGCCAGACCATTCTATCAGCTGTCTTCTTCCTGGCCTGGTTCCATTCTAGTCCTCGGTCCTTCAAAGATTGTCTAATGTTGTCCTCCCAGCGGACTCTGGGTCATCCTGGAGGTCTGGATCCCTGGCTCTTTGTTTCCCATGCTTGTCGTGGTAGCCGATCTTCTCCCATTCTGCAGACATGGCCAAACCATCTTAGTTGGGACTGTTCTATTTGGGTCTGCAGCGGATGGGATTTTAGGCCTTGACGGATCGTCTGGTTGCGGACCATGTCTCTTCTTGTTACTTCAACCACTTTCCTCAGATACCTCATTTCTGAGGTTTGGATCTGGCTTTTGTGGGTTGTAGTCATTGCCCACGACTCGCATACATATGTCAAGACTGGGACATAGGTGGAGCGGTATACAGCCATCTTCGTTTTCTTACCAACCTCTTTCTTGCTGAGGAATCCACGATTTATGGCCTGAAAAAGTCTCCCAGCCGCTGCTTTTCGAGTGGCCAACTCTTCTTTGATGCCTCCCTTTCGGTCTATAATAGCTCCGAGATATTTAAAGTGGTCGACCTGCTCCAGGACCTGTTCTCCAAACTTAATCTGATGTTTTCTTTCTTCTCATGATATCACCATGGATTTTGTTTTAGAGCTGCTTATGACCATCCCTCTCTTCTCCAGCTCTTCCTTCCAGACTTGCAGGTTGGATTGGAGATGTGCCTCTGATTTAGCAATCAGGGCAACATCATCAGCAAATGCCAGCTCCGAAATATAGACCTGTCTCATCTTCCAGTACTTCACTGAATACTTTCTTGTTCTCTCCTTACATGCCTTGATGACATCGTCCATAAGGAGTATGAAGAGGTAAGGTGATAGGATATCACCTTGTCTTACACCAGTGGTGGTCCTGAACTCTTCTGACTTATGGTTTGCTGTCCTCACATAATTTCTGCAACACTTGTAGAAGCTCTGTATAGCATGAATCAGAGGTGCTGGAATATTCTTCCTTGCCAAACAGTCCCAAAGTTTGCTCCAGGGGACCCTGTCAAACGCCTTTTCCAGATCTATGAAACAAAGATGGATCTCACTCTTATACTCAAGGGCCTTTTCACTCAGCTGTCTGAGTGTGAAGATTAGGTCTTGAGTACTTCGGTTTGCTCGGAATCCGCACTGGACCTCATCCAATTGTGGCTCAGCTAGGCGTCGGAGTCTCTGCTCTAGGATTCTAGAGTAGATTTTACCAGGGACACTGAGAAGGGATATGCCTCTATGGTTTCCACATTGTCGATTGTCACCCTTTTTGAAAATTGGTGTTATGATGGCAATCTCCCAATCCTTTGGTATGGTCTTGTTGCACCATGCTGCCTGTAGGACCTTTAAGAGTAATAGGTCACCTGATGCTCCCATGTACTTAACCATTTCTGGTGTTATACCATCATGCCCTGCTGCTTTGCCCATCTTGATTTTCTCTAGTGCTGCCCTCAGTTCTTCCATCTTTATGTCATCTTCACCATCATTGGTTTCCTCTTCTGTGTCAGTGGTTATCATTTCTGATGCTTCATCATGCTCACCATCCAGGAGTTCTGAGAAATATTCTTTCCATCTTTCCATTACTTCCTTCGGGGCAGTAAGCAATTTGCCTTGCTTGTCCTTTATAAATTTGAGAGGGCATTGTTTTTCTTTCCTCATGTTCTTTAGGGTCTTATAGAACAATTTCTGGTTTTCTTGTGCATCTTTTTCTAGCTTTTCTCCAAATTCTTCCCAGGACTTCTGTTTTGCTGCTAGCACTTTGTTCTTTGCTTCTGTTCTGAGTGTCACATATTCTCTATATTTTTCCATTTGTCCTGTTGTGTTTTTAGCTCCTAAGTATTGTTTCCATGCCATTTTCTTCTCTCTTATTTTCTCTTTGACTTCCTCTGTCCACCAAGGTGTCCTCTTTCTCTGGTTCCCAAGTCGGACTTCACCGCATGCTTCTGCAGCAGCTGTCTTTATGATATCCTTGAATTTATTCCAGAGGGTTTCCAAGTCATCAGGTCGTTCTTCTGTGTTGCTCACTGCTGTAGCAATAAGCCCCTGATATCTGGTCTTAATTTCTGGCTCTCTCAGCTTGTAGGTCCTAATGCTCATTTCTCCTGTTTGTTTACTTGGTTTCTTGCGTGATGTTGGGCAGTTCCTAGGCTGAGCAACTCTTTCAGTTGTTCGTTTGATTGTTAGCAGGTAGTGATCACTTCCAATCTCTGGCCCCCTCCAGACTCTTGCATCTCGGACATATCTGAATGAGCTTCTCCGAACAATGGCATAGTCGATCACTGATTTCTCATTCTTGGTTGGTTCACATCTAGTGTATGCATGTATGCGCTTATGGGGGAACTTTGTGTTTGTAATGATCAGATTCTGCTCACTGCAGAATCTAAGGAGTCGCTTTCCATTGTCATTGAGAGTATCTTCTCCATATCTTCCGATAACTCCACCCCATCTAGCATGGTCATTTCCAACTCTGGCATTAAAATCTCCGAGCATAATAACTTCATCTAGGCAGTCATCCACTGTCCTTTGAAGCAGCTCGAAGAATTCCTCCTTGACCTCTGCTCTCTCATCCTCATTTGGCCCATACACTATGACCAGGTTGACTATGGTTTCTCCTTTTTTTAGTTTTACAACCATAATGCGCTCCGAGACAAAGTTCCATCCCTTGATACTATCTTTTTGATTTTGGGCCACAATGCAACCCACGCCCCCTTTAGCTCTTTCAGATATGGGTACACCACTGTAGAGCAACGTGTTGCCATCGAGATCCATGACTCCTTGTCCTTTTTTCTTCGTTTCCGTTATAGCCAGGATTTCTAGTTTTGCTTTCCTCATCTCTTCCACCAGCTTCTCTTCCTTCCCATTTATACTTCTTGTGTTCCAAGTTCCATAAGTCGTAGTCCGTAGTCCGTTCCAGTTCGTCGCCTTTAGAATCAGTCCGGTTTTCTCTCTTGTAGTTCGCGTAATCATGATTTAAAGCAAACAGGTGATTGGCCTGTTGTGCCTTTGCATGGTGGAGGGGCTGCCTCCTTACGGCCTCCATGCAGGCCGCCCTCCTCCTTTTTCATCCGGGCTTGGGACCGGCATTGGCGGAGTTAATTTTCATTTTCATGCTTTAAATCATCGTCAACATGTTCTAGTACTAAAAATAATTCATAGAAGCTTAGAGATACTCTGGTATGATAGGAATCAGTGTTTTTCTACACACACCCCCTTGAGTGATTTGTATAGCAACCATTGTTTATAGTTGGTTACCATGTGAATAATGACCCAACATGAAGGTGCGTAATTGTAAAACTGCGAAATTATAATTATACTGAGGCAACAGGAAAAAGATATTTATAACTTTTCCAAGGGGAATCACTCAGTGATTTCTTATGAATTTTTCAAAAGTGTGTGTCTAGAAAGCTTTGATCGTAAATTTCAGCATTTGTTACATGCATTGTGCATTTTCACCCACATCAACTCTATTTATTGCTAGTTTTATACTGATTCTGTATAATAGTAGTTAGCAGAGCTTCTTTTGTTCACAATGGGAAATAAGACAAAGTAAGTTCCTTGGAAATCGGTACACCAACCAACCGTTGCCTGAAAATGTGACACCTATTGTCGATAGTGACGCTATAAAGCCTCTGTGCTCCTCAGCAAAGAAAATAAAGGTCCAAGAAAGTGAAGGACAAGCTAAAAATGACAACAGAGGAAATGTGTTTATCCTTATGGATGTAAAACTGCTGTTTGGGTTTTTATGCGCTAACTTTAGATGTGACAAATGTTTATCAGTACTCACTGACCTGTGAGATTCGTCGAAGAGACTCGGGATGGCTTTTGTCAAGAAATCAGTATCAAGTGCACAAACTGTGTCGAATGGAATGCCAATTTCAATAGCTTCTGATGTTTCATCTCCAGCTACTCACAAACACAAAGAAGTAAATGTCTCTGCGAATGGTGGCATTTGTGCGTTCTGTTGGGAAAGGCCACAGTGCATTGCAGAATTTTTCAAATATACATGAACACAAGTCAACCCTTATTACTCATAGCAACGAAAGCATACATGAGAACGCTGCACAGGATCTATTCAGCAAAGTAAGGATCATTGCAATGGAAAGACCATGAGAGCACCGAAAAGGGGGATTCAATAGACACTGCAGCTGCAGTAGAAGGAGACCTTTATTCAACAGGAGCTCATTAAACTTCATTTTGTGAGTTCTTTTTTCTGTTTTTCTTTGTTTTCACGGAATTGTCTTTTTTAGCATAATTGGTGATCTTTGAAACAAGATATCTCTGGATCTGTACATTCAATTGACATGAAAATTAAAACAGTTGGTTGTCATATAATCTTACAGATTATGACCTAAAATGGATACAATTGAATTCATAGTTTTAGTTTTATGACCATCATGCATATATAATGAGGCACAAATATCAAACATTCCAGAAATATAAATTTTGAAAATTCATTAAAAATTAACCTTTCTGTCAATCTCTGTCATTTTTTCAGCGAGTTCTAGGTCATTACCTTACGCTATATATAATGATTCAATTTGCCAAGTTTCAGTCAGATCCTTGTACAAATAACATAGTTATGATGTTTTGAAAAAGGTGTATAATTTATTCACTGCGGCGGCCATATTGGATAGCTAATTTGCATAATTAATGAGGTCATTATGTGGACAAAAATTTTAAGTCCATACTAACACTATACCCATGGTTGTTTGATTCTGAAAGGAAAATTTGAGTTTTTTACCCTATCAAGGTAGCCTACTACCTTAAAAACAGGCTGTAGGTATATATATTAATTTGGCAGATATTTGTATTATGCACCAAACTTTAGGAAATTGAAGAGTGTTGTGAAACAATGTTGAGTTCTTATGTGAAGTAATAACTGTTTGTTATGTCTTGCGATCAAAGTGTCAATGTTGTTGCCCTACAAGACGCCACCAGGCATAATGGCCACTGACTGCTTTGACGGTCGGTGGTTAAGGATCGAAGAAGAAGAAGATGTCTTGCGAACACCCGTGTGTTACCGGGGCCTGAAAGGGGAGCAAAGAATAGTAACACCATACCCTACCAGGCATGTTGTAAAAAGCGACTAAGGAGGGTTGGGCATGGGGCTGGTTACCCCTTCTCATAAAAAACTTTTACCAAAAAACTTCAACAAACATGGACAAGTCAAATACAGAATATAAATCAACTCAGCCACATTAAAACAGGTCCTCTGGAAAGGAGGCGCATGAAGCAACCCAGAGAAAGCCAAAAGGAGTCTAGGTTGCCGACTAACCTTTTTTCATCTAGGAAAATCTGTAGGATTGGCACCTAGAATGTTCGAATTCTGTGTGAACAAGGGAAAACTGCACAGGTAGCAGCAGAAATGACAAATTACAGGATTGATATCCTGGGTCTCTGCGAGACACAGTGGAATGGCATAGAGAGAAGGAGATTGATCACAGGAGAAATGGTGTTGTCCTCAGGACATGAGGAGGTAAGAGCCCATCACAGTGAAAGGGTGGCTCTAATGCTGTCTAGGGAAGCACAGAAGGCACTTATAGAATGGGAAGAAATGGGACCCCGAATTATAACAGCAAGGTTTAAATCAGCCAAAAAGAAAGTAAATATAAACATCATCCAGTGTTATGCACCAACAAATAATAAAGAAGAATCTGAGAAAGAAGACTTTTACACCAGACTACAAAATGTCTTGGACAAAAAGAAAAGAAAGGACATTACAATTTTGATGGGGGATCTAAACACGAAAATAGGTACAGACAACACCGGCTTTGAAGAAATCATGGGAAAGCAGTGATTAGGTATGATGAACGAGAATGGGGAACTATTAGCTAACATCTGTGCTTCAAATCAACTAGCTATAGGAGGAAGCATATTTCCACATAAAAGAATACATAATGCAACGTGGATATCACCAAACCACAGAATTGAGAATCAGATTGATCACATATCATACATGCCACACCTCGGAGATGAAAAACCTGTACAAAAAATCCAAAACCCTGTACAAAGACCCGCAAAACCTGTACAAAGACTGAAAAAAACATATCAAAAGAGTTAATTCGTATAAAAATATTTTCAATTACAGGGGCTGCATTATAAATGAGGCATGGAGACTTTGCCTTTTAAAGCAGGTCTTCACTTATTTTAAAACCCAAAGAATAAATGTCTGAGTTTATTTTACACTGTAAAAATAATGTGATGGTGTCATCATTTAGTCTATTTCTGTGCTTAATTATCACTAACAGACTGGGAAATCCAGTGTTCAATTGGACCTTATAAAAGAACTCTGAGACACAGTAATAAGGGTGGAATGGGTTAGGAAACCTGTACAGAAATTATGTACAGGGTGTACACATCTGAAAATGCAAACACCTTGTACAGATTATGGGTAAACCATAGCATGTGGCATGTATGACATATGCATAAATAAGAAGTTTAGGTCATCACTGCATGATGTAAAAGTATGTAGAGGGGGAGATGTGGTATCAGACCACCATCATCTGTTGGCTAAAACAAAATTAAAACTCAAGAAATTTACAACAGTATGTAACTATGTGCAACAGTATAATGTGGGATATCTAAGAAATCAGGAAATAAGATAACAATTTTCAATCACAGTATCCAACAAGGCTCATGAAGTGTCCATAGACGCAAACAAAGAAGTAAGAAGAAACATCAAAAGAGACAAGAGGAAGTATACTGAAGAGATGGCAAGGGAAGCAGAGGAAGCTGCAGCCAAAGGAAATATGAGGGACCTGTACAACAACACAAAGAAGCTAACAGGGAAATATTAGCACGCAAATGGCCTCATAAAAGATAAGAATGGAAAATTGCTTAGTAATATACAAGAACAAATGAAGAGATGGGCAGAACATTTTGAGGAACTTCTCAATAGACCAGCACCAACTAATCCCCCAGACATCCAGCCAGCAGAAGAGGAGCTACAAATCAGCTGTGAACGACCAAGTAGAGAAGAAATAAAGAAAGCTATAAAGCTTCTGAAAGATGGAAAAGCAGCTGGTCCAGATTGCATTCCAGCAGAGGCCATCAAACCAGATATTGATACCTCTACAGAGATATTATACAAACTACTTGGCAAAGTCTGGGAGAGAGAACAAACGAACGAACTTTATTTTCGAAGGGTTGAGAATTGGGCACGCAGGCCTGTCTGACATTCTGCCCCTCCTTTCTCTCACCTTTCATACTAAATTCATTTATTCCCATATTTTCCTTTTTGCATATCAATGAATTCAACTTTGTAAAGTAAAATAAAATAGCACACTCATATTAACATTAACTACTTATAAATATGACATAAAATATGTTGAAAAGTACAAACATCGTCATTAGAACCTACAGTTGATATTATAAGAGAGGAAATACCAGCAGAATGGAAGGAAGGTTATCTGGTCAAGTTGCCTAAGAAGGGAAATTTACAAGAGTGCACAAATTATAGAGGAATAATGTTACTATCAGTGCCAGGAAAAGTACTAAACAGAATCATCCTTGAGAAATTAAAAGAGTCCATGGACAAGCAACTGAGAAATGAACAAGCAGGTTTTCGACAAAACAGATCCTGTCCAGACCAGATAGCCTCATTGAGAATAATGGTTGAACAAATTCTGGAATGGAATTCACCGCTTTACATCGGATTTGTGGACTATGAAAAGGAATTTGACAGTGTAGACAGAGAATCACTTTGGAAATTGATGAGGCATTATGGAGTTCCCACGAAGATCATTAACTTAATAAGGAAGACCTATGAAGACATGACATGCAGAGTTCTTCATGAAGGGCAACTTACAGAACCGTTTAGGATTAGAACAGGAGTGAGACAGGGAAGCCTCTTGTCTCCATTTCTTTTCTTGCTAACAATAGATTAGGTTATGAAAACATCGACATCACACAACAGAAATGGAATCCAGTGGAATCTGACTAAACAGCTTGATGAACTGGATTTTGCAGATGACTTGGCTCTTCTGTCCCAGAACAATAATTAGATGCAAGAGAAAATGAAAATTCTCGATGAGAGGTCACAACAAGTGGACCTGAAAATACACAGGGAAAAGACAAAGATTATGAGAATAAATGCAAAAAATGATAACAAGGTTGAACTTGAAGAAACACCACTAAAAGATGTAGAATTGTACACATATCTTGGCAGTAATATAGACAAAGTTGGAGGGACAGACAGTGATATCAAAATAAGAATACAAAAAGCAAGAGGAGCTTTCATTGCATTGGGAAACATATGGAGAACAAGAGAAATCAAGTCCAACACGAAAATAAGAATCTTCAACTCAAATGTGACTGACTTTGTATGGCTCTGAGACATGGAGAACAACAAAAACAACAACCGAAAAGCTGCAGACTGTTATAAACGGGTGCTTGCGTAGAATAGAAGGACTGAAATGGTATGACAAAGTCACAAATGTGGAATTGATGACAAGAACCAGACAAGTGCCAGTGGAACAAGAGTTGAGAAGAAGACGCTGCCGATGGATAGGACACACATTGAGGAAACTTGTTGATAGATTTACAAGGCAGTCCTTGTTCTGGAATCTTCAGGGAAAGAGAGGCAGAGGTAGACCAAAAACACACAGAGAAGAGAACTGGATACAGAGGTGAAAATGATGAGGAAAACATGGAAAGAACTTGAGCGGATGGCACAGGACAGGAAGACTTGGCATGTGTTTGTTGAAGACCTATGCTCCTTGGGGAGCTAAAGGGTATTGATTGATGTCTTGCGAAGTACAGAAACCATAACAAATCAAAATAAAAAATTGATAGAAATTGTGCACTTGCACGTAAATATTTCAGCTCTACTTAATTCCTAGCTGGTAGAAGCCCAGGCATCGACATGTATATCTAATTGACAATTAATCCACGAAAGTCTGATCACAAACAAATGACAATTCTCATTTTTATTATTTTTTTTGTGAAGTCACATATTGCTCTCCCTTACACATTCTTGCCCCACGCAGTTTAATTAATTTATTATTTTAAAATATTAAATTTTTATAATGTCCTTATCGGGCTAAAAAAAATAGGTTATTATCGCTCTCGATATCGCTAAAATTCATTTAGAAATAATCTGTTGCGGTTGATCCGTTGATAGTTTATGTCTGTTATATATGCGACTACGCTTTCTGTAAACATACTGCTTAATGACGTCATTAACTGATAACATTATGAAAAAAATGAAGCACTAGAATATTTATTTCACTACCAGTTCCAAACATGTGGTCCACAAGAAGTGTTTGCATGATTTGAACAAGCTATGGCCACTTATTTTCTCATTTTTCCTTCAGATTTGTAACATGTATAAAGTGGGCACACAATGCGCCAGTGAGTAGATCTATAGGGAAGCCTGTCGCACCAAACGGCTCGGGTAAGAATGAGTTAATGACACTTGCAAAGAAAAATGAAAAGTTAAGTAAAGATGAGAAAGGGTGAAGGAATACTTACTTGTAAAATGACTATTTCTTTCTTTATAATCTTTGTAGCCATTAATCATCAAGCAAAAATTAATTATCTCCAAGCCAGGGTTTGCAGGTGATTGTTAGGTTTGTTTTTAAATGGCCAGTTTAAAAGACTCAGTAATTTCTTCTCTTACCTCATAATCAAACATTTTCACATCCTCAACATAACATCCACATTAAGATGGCACATGCTCCCGGAATGACAATGCTGATGTAAGTGTCATTGTCGAGGTTATGATGAACACAGTGACACCAAAGTCTCCACACATCCACACGGCAGATCCAGGGTGTACATGACTCAGCTCCAGGCAGCTCTAGCAAATCCTGACCTGAATGACGAAAAAAAAAATTGTGGACAACAGTTGGTCTTTTTAAAATACAAATGTTATGAGATCTTCACAACACTGTCTAATTCAATTACTTTTTAAAATATAAATGTTATGAGATCTTCACAACACTGTCTAATTCAATTACTTTTTAAAATACAAATGTTATGAGATCTTCACAACACTGTCTAATTCAATTACTTTTTAAAATATAAATGTTATGAGATCTTCACAACACTGTCTAATTCAATTACTTTTTAAAATACAAATGTTATGAGATCTTCACAACACTGTCTAATTCAATTACTTTTTAAAATATAAATTTTATGAGATCTTCACAACACTGTCTAATTCAATTACCTTTTAAAATACAAATGTTATGAGATCTTCACAACACTGTCTAATTCAATTACTTTTTAAAATACAAATGTTATGAGATCTTCACAACACTGTCTAATTCAATTACTTTTTAAAATACAAATGTTATGAGATCTTCACAACACTGTCTAATTCAATTACTTTTTAAAATACAAATGTTATGAGATCTTCACAACACTGTCTAATTCAATTACTTTTTAAAATACAAATGTTATGAGATCTTCACAACACTGTCTAATTCAATTACTTTTTAAAATACAAATGTTATGAGATCTTCACAACACTGTCTAATTCAATTACTTTTTAAAATACAAATGTTATGAGATCTTCACAACACTGTCTAATTCAATTACTTTTTAAAATCAGGTAATGAAGTTTTTTAATCAAAGGGGAATGCTTCTTCCTCTCGTTCGTTGTCTGCCCACAGCTAGTTCTTTCATAAATCTGGCTGTCTCAGGCTTCTCTCACTGTCATACAGTTTCTCCCTCAATGAATCTGTTAAAGCCATGCTGTCAATCAGCTCCAGCCATGGAGCACACAATATCTGAGAACAAGTTCTTCTGTTTGCTTGTCTTCCCACATGGTCACGTGTCTCAGCCCAGAACATTCTGAATAGCTGGCAAGTCCCAAAATGAAATAAAATGTTGGGAAAACTAAAATTTTTGTAAAATTATATATTATGAGATGTTCATACACTTATAACATTTAGTTACTTTCAAATTAGATACAGAAGTATTCTATGAAAGCTTTATCAAACTTTATGTTCATGAATTTTATTAAAATATTGTATCAGCTGAGACAGTTCTGACAAAAATAGGACTGTCTCTACCGTAACATTAGTTTGCAGTCTTGAATGAATGAATGAAGAAAAGTGTTTTTTTCTTTTTTAATGAAGAAAAAACTAATATAGGCCTCCATGTAGGAAGCTTCGGGCAAAGTTTCAGATGAATTGAAGATCAGTGGAACATATGTTTGATACAGCCTTGAAAAAGAATACCGAGATGCACTAATAAGGGGTAGGCCTAATGGTTAGGAATCCTAAACCTAACCTAACCGTAATCCTAACGACGTGGGCAACTTATTTGGATGACACTGAGAAAATGTCCTACTGTTGTTTATTTCAACCCAAAGGCACTTCATTAACTCTCGCAGTGGTGGCTTCTGTAACAATCTGTTTTACATAACAAGGCTGCTAGCTCCATACAAAAACTCACCTACTACATGTCTTTACACAACTGTAATCTTTTTATTTCTGTCTCCTCCACAGGAAGTTTGCAAACTTGAGAATAACTTTAACTACTGTTACTGTTCACTAACCTGTACTAATCTGGTCGAAATAAAGGGTGGAAATTTGCAAAATTGAGAATAACTTTAACTACTGTTACTGTTCACAAACCTGTACCAATCTGGTCGAAATAAAAGGTGGAAGTTTGCAAACTTGAGAATCACTTTAACTACTGTTACTGTTCACAAACCTGTACCAATCTGGTCGAAATAAAAGGTGGAAGTTTGCAAACTTGAGAATCACTTTAACTACTGTTACTGTTCACAAACCTGTACCAATCTGGTCGAAATAAAGGGTGGAAGTTTGAAACAGTAGACTGCATCTGCCATGTTGCCCAAATAGCTATCCATATTTATGATACAGCTAGCATTAACCTAACACCAACCCTGTTTTGAGGCCTTAACCAAAACCTAACCCTATTTTTAGCTTTGTCAAACAGATAGCCTTATCCTAACCCTATTTTTGGCTTTGTCAAACAGCTAGCCGTAACCTAGTCCCAACCCCGTTACAAGCTTTATAAAAAATAATAACGTCCAACACTGAGGCCGTATTTAAAAAAAAATAAAGCAAAAAAGACCACAAAATAATTCCAACTCGAAGTGAAATGCCATGCTTTTAGCAAACATGGCAGCCTCCAGTCTACTGTCCCCTACTTGAACCAAATGAAGAATAGTGGCGTGAATGTCAGAGTTCTCCCAAATGTCTACTGATCCAGCGGCCATTTATGTCGCCCACATCCTAAGAGTTAGGATTAGTACGGTTCCTAATTCTAACCCAGAGATGCAAAGTGTGCAATATATATCCATGGGGTCGATAAGCCCCAGAGGGTCGATTAAACATTTGAGGCCAAAAGTTGACAATCATATAAGAAATAAAAATGCCTTCTTTGACTCAGTTACACATCTGGAAATGTTCTTGTGGGCAGTTAAATGTTTTTAACCATCAAGATAACTGATCTAAAAACTAAAGCTACTTCTCGCTTTTAAAATATTGCTATTCCTTAGCTTCTTGTGAATTTGGACTTGTTTAGAATAATTTAATGAAATCACTCATTCTAAATTATGGTCTAGACTAAACTCTAAAATCTAAAAGGGGAAATGAACTGTTCTATGTTGTAAAATCATTCAGTACCTCTTACAGGCAGATGTTAGTTATCGAAGTGCGTCCCAGTGAACTGTCTCATGTATATTTACCGTAAATTTTAAATTATGCCACAACCCAAATAAGAATAAATGCAGCCGCTGATGTCAATAAGTGCTGACAATATTCCCAAGAGAAATGGTAATTTGGATTCATGCCCTCGTTTACCAATGAAACACGGCCAATGTGTCTCTTATGTGGGAAGGCTTTTAGTAATGATGCCATGAAGCCTGCGAAGATGAAAGACCATTCAGAAAAGGTTTACCCTGATAAGAAAGACAAAGATCTTTATTTTTTTAAGGCACTGAAATAAAAAAAATCAGAAATGTGCTAAATTGTAAGGATTTTTTAAGGCATCAGTTCATGCTGATAATGAAGGAGGACTGGCATCATACAATATTTCTCTCATTGTAACCAAAAAAAGGAAAACTGTATATCATTGGTCAGGAGACCATAATACCAGCAATTAAAAAGTGGTTGAAACTGTTAGAAAAAAAAAAGACTCTCAGCCTATTATAAAATGTGTACCACTGAGTGTAAATATAGTACGGTAACGTAATGATGAAATGGCCGATGATGTGGAGAAAACCGTGGTGTCTGAGCTTCAGCAATGAATGTTCTCCATGCAACTTGATTGGCAGTTCAAATATTCTCATGGCTTATGTGAGATATTGCAGCTAGAGACAAAAATGCATCGTTGAGAGTTTTTGCTTGCCAAGTATCTTAAAAAGCTGAAAATTCAGGTAACTGTTTGATGTCTGGAGGAGTATTAGAAGAACCACAATATTCCAATCCACTCAGCAATATAACTGAAGTGGCTAACGATGGCACACCAGCAATGGTTGGCCGTTAAAGAAGATTTGCGACCTTTCTCAAGGAAAAAGATTCTCGATGTATGTACTGTTTATTGTGTGTTAGACAGACATCATCTTGTAGCCAAGAGACTCCGTGACAAACTGCATTATGTCCTAAAATTTACCAGGTCAGTTAATAAAATTAAAGCACATTCACTTAATTTTTGACTTTTTGCAATGATATGTTAAAAAAAAAAAAATGCAATATTTAACCATTTACTTTTGCACATGGAGGTAAGGTGGCTGTCAAGACGTGGAGCTTGCAAAGACTTGTCAACTTGTATGACTCAACTGTAGAATCTCTTATGAATATGTATCCATTGCTATGTGAGGAGTTGATAAAGTGTAAGAATCATCAGTTCTGTTTGGCACTTTCGTATTCAAAATTTAATGGAGTACAGATGTAACGGTAAAGATGTTACAATTATGCAAGCCAGTATAATTCTATTAGGCTTCAAAGTCAAAATAGGCCTGTTCAAACCTTCCCTGGCATGTATAGATTAAAAAATTGTTTTCATAATTAAGGCAACTGAAGAAGGAGAAGATTAAAACATTTCAGACAGCGACCTTGAGATGTACATAAATCACATCAAAGAATTAGGAGAAGGCTTTTAAGTGCGTTTCCAGGACCTGGAGAAAATGAAACTAGGCCAACGTGACTGGATTGTTACGCCGTTTAAAGTAGAAATTGAAAATGCAGTCACTGAACCTCACCTACAGGATGAACTCATTGATATGTGTGTGGATCTCAAAGCTAAATCAGTGTTCAAAAATAAAAGCCTCAGTGACTATTGGAGCAGTGTAAGTACTACTACAAAATATCTCAAGCTTTGTGCAGCAGTAAAGCCATTTCTACTAACATTCCCAAGTTCGTACATGGTCTTAGCCACGCAAATGCAGTTTCATAAAAGCAAAGGAACAGACTGAACCTGGAGGAGCTTGGGGACTTGCGACTAAAACTCACATCTCCATCCAAATATCAATGCTCATCAGCCAGACCCTTCCCATTAATGAATTTAACCAGCTCAATAAAAATGTCATGTTAATTATCGTGCCTCAATAATCAATCCCTTATTTTATTCTATTTATTTATTATATTGCCTGGGATCTATTAAGGATCAAGGATTCCACAGAGGGAGGGATCTAGTCTACAAAAATATTTGGGGACCAGTGTTCTAACCCTCACCCCTTATTACTGCACCTCTGAATTCCTTCTAACGTCCGTATCGATGTGCGCGACTGATCGACAGACACTTGGGTCCAAGGTTGCCATACAAGTTCTAGAGATAAACCCAGATTTTCTTCTTTAAAAAACCCAGATTATTTTATGCCTCAAATACACGGGATAGACGATGCTTATACAATCTTTTAGTGCAACTTTAGCACCAGTAAGCTGTGTGCTACCAATTTGCATCTATTTCTTCATTTTTATTTTATTTTTTGTTACCAAAAAATTCAGAATTATATAAAAATGATTTTATTAACACCCCAATATATAAACTCTTGAAAATGAGATATTTTAACAGTAACATACTTACTGTAGTTACATTAACAAAATGTTCCTCAAATCAAATATAAAATGTTAGTTGTAACTTGTTACTGTTGAAAATTGTCATTTGTCAGCGACTCGGCATCCATGTCGACAACTTCTCCTTCGTCAAGATCATATGCATGAACTGACAACATGGAATCTTGAATGTGGAGTTCCAAAATCTTTGCATATCTCTGCCGACAACGTCTTTCACGCACATCTTCAACCACGCTTTTACTAGGATTACACTTGTGACAAACTCCATCTTTGGAAACTGCTTGCTTGGCTAGTATTCGAATGGAAACTGTTTCACACAAAAGCTTGTTGGTTTGTTTAGTTTTAACTAAGTTAACCTTCGAAAACGTGTGTGTCGTAATGCTTCTACAACTACCTAGAGTACCTTCATCGTCGCTCATTTTATAATCTTATAATAGCAACAACAAAAAAACAATATGCTGTTTATCTGCTTAAGTATAAAATTTAAAAAGAATACTTTAAAACACATCGCAAAAATGACTGAGTATTGTAGATGACAGCCATTAACAGAATAACAGGAAATAGATAGTTGATGTAAACGAGTCAAAAAACAACGTCATTGATGTGGTTAAAAACAAGAATTAAATTTAAGTGCAATAAAAAAATATATAGCACATAATTTTTTACATTTAATTATAATATAAATATAATGCTTAGTGCACAGAATATACATACATTATAAATGCCAATTGTCAAATATACCCAGTAGATTTTGAAAAAAAATTACCCAAAAAACCCAGATCTAGTAAAAAAAATACCCAGCTGTGGCAACACTCCTTGGATCCTACTTTTCTTTATTTCAACCAAAAAGGTAAACAACCGATGGATTTCACATACTGGACAGAATTCATGGGCACTTGGCAGAATTCATGGGAACTGCACACAACCTTCCTTACCGCAAATTCAACTTCCACGCCAAGAAGGTAAACAACCGATGGACACATACTGGACATAATTCATGGGCACTGCACACAACCTTCCCTACCGCAAATTCAACTTCCGCGCCAAGAAGGATTTCTCCCACAGGTTGGGCGGTTTCACGTCTTTTCTGTTGTCTTGTTAATCTGCATTTATCAGAGCCCATGAAAAAAGAACCAAGCAAGTGTGATAAACGAGCGCAAAGGCCTTTTTGCTCCATCTTTTCCTACATTTTCATATTGTATTTTCTCCGACATTTGCTCTTTCATCCCATATTTGCGACCCACATTTGCTATTTCATCGTTGTGATTACTCGCGACCGGTGTCTAGAGAACCACATTTGTTCTTTCATCGGGGGAAATAAAAGTCCTTTGATTGAGTCCCCATGCCTGACATTATCGTTTGAAGCCCACATTGCATCGTGATAAATCTGGTAAAAACACATCTGGTCATCCGAATCAAACATCTGGGCATGCTGTAATTTCTGTGACACCACATTGGACGCCCAGATTGGCCAGAGGAAAACGTCTCATGCTGTAATGGTGTTATCTTTGGTCGGCCGCGGTTCAGACAAGCGTTGGTTTACCACATTGGACGCCCACCTTGGCCAGGTAAACAATAAACAATCAGAGGTCAAACTACACCCACGTTTGGACTGACAGGGGACAAGAGCGATCCTGTGAATGAGTGACCAGAGGGGCTATTAAGGATTGGTTGGTATGGGCGGAGCTAGATGTCGGATCCAGAAATCCATATTGGACTGGCAGAAATATAATCTACTGCGTAGCTTGCAAGAGGAAGGAGTCCAGTTTTTACCTTGTGAGGAAGAGATTAAACCCAAAAACGCATAGCCTAACACACGTGTTTATACAGAGTGGATGATAATTCAGTTCTGTGATTAATTGTGTTCTTAAAGGATTTTGCGAAGGGAAAAGAAGGTTAGTAGATCTTATACTTATTAATACATTTTCTTATTTTTGTTTATTTTAACCTCACAGCTAAAATGTGCGAAGGATAGAGTTTCAAGTAATTCGTGGCATAACTGATTAATAAAATCAGAAGATTTTCCTAGAAGATGATAGGATGATAGGAGATAATTAATAGTTCATATTTCACCTTTATCATCATCACAGTCTCCCATGCGCACACACTCTCATGCACAAGATATTTAACATCATTAGAATTGAACTCAGAAAGAGAGAGATGAATAATGAGCAGTAGTTTAAATGCAAGTCAACCAGTGATGTTAAATGTGAAAAACTTACGAAGACTTTTGTGTTCATCAGAAGTCTGAGTCTACACGCAACGTGTCTGACGTCTAACCAGAAATAAGTTATCAAAAACGGACATTTGGCTAGCAGAATTCGCCATAGGACATCTTTCATTCCTCAATTAAAAAGGAATATTGTCTCACCCACAAGTCAGAAGGTGGACGCAGCATTTTTCGTCACCATATACTGCTTGCTCACAAGTTCAATACAGAGTTATCACAAGTTCAATACAGAGTCATCATAAATTCAAATCACTCGAAAGATCATTATTATCTGAAGTCAAGCAAAAGAGCTCAAAAGAGGAATCGCATATTTATACCAAGTGCAACACCCTCTTAAGCGCATTCTGTGAAGCAGACTATATATATATATATATATATATATATATATATATATATATATATATATATATATATATATATATATATATATATATATATATATATATTTTATGAATCACGACTACATATGCAAGGTTATGAGTCTACATATCACTACCGATTCGTGAAGATATCCAGTCTGGCCAGTACCCTCGGGAGATTAGACAACAGACCTTTTGTTCATATGACAGCTATTAACTGTTAATCAACACTACAGAGATATATTCAAACAGTGAAGGAATATACATAGATATCTCGTCAGCGTTCTCCGTACGACAACAGTATTCATCAAAACGTCCTCGTCTTAGAGATACCCCACTCGACATAACGTATAACAACTTGGGACAGTGTATGCATACATGTGAATCGTCATATCAATGCGAAGCATTTAGAGACACATGGACTGTGTAGATTACTCACCAATTTGGTAACACGTATCATATCACATCATCATTTACACCAGTTCATTCTTAATTAACTATTACTTAATTAACTGCAATTTTATTATCTCATCTGTGTGTTTTGTGTGAATCGTCTTTCACCATCATCACGTTCTAACCATTACTAACCCTATATGTGTGGATATTTCATTAATAAACCCAACGATCGTTTGATCATTATCTAGTTTGTTAATGTATCACTCGTGCTGTCGGTGTTACATATTCACCTATAGGAACCTTTCTCTACTCAGATGAGGTTGGGGGCTTTTTCTTTACGGGATCTAAGGGCAGAAGCTAAGGTCGTGGGGAAACAGAACTCTTTCCATAATTAATTAGAAAACACTGTCAAGTGGAAAGCATTCGCATTCCTGTCTTCTTGTCCCTATCTCGAATAGGTCTTTATTCTTTCTTAACGAGCCAATTTCTAGAGACCTTATATCTATATCTCATAGACTATTCCTAGCAAAAACTACTGTCGTAGTTGCCCCAGTACTCACCACACGACAATTGTGGACTCGTCTTGGGATTGGTGAACCCGGACTTAGAAGTGTGATAAATCACATTTTCATTCCTGCTATACAGTTGCGATAATTGCAAAATTTGTTGGCATTTTGAGGGATTACCTTCTAGACTGACTCTTACTATATTTGTCTATTTCATAGGGGGGGGGGGGGGGATAATTTATGTCTCTAAATCAAGAGTGATACTTTTTAAATTGAGTATCAAACGGACAGAGTAAGCACTTTTTGAGAACAGAAGATACTGTAGGGAACTGATTTTTTAAAATCTTTTTCTGTAACTGCTGGGAAAATGTTTATCATAAATATTTAGCAAATTTTTCATAGAAAACTTCGAGATAATCTGTTATATAATTTTCAGAATACGCTGAGTGAGTGATTTTTTTTTAAAGAACTATTTGAACTTGATTACTAATTTAAACCTAGAAGGTTTTAAGAGATAATTACTTGTGCGAGTCAAACAATTTGCTTGGAGGTCACTGCCAATTTTTCCCTTCGTGAACCCATACTGCATATCATGGCAGATGCCGCAAAAATTAGGACTAGTTTAATGGAGGCAGGGCGTGAATACGAGTTAAGTGGAAAAGATCTGATGAAATTTGTAAGTGAGGAGACTGATAAACTCCATGCAAGAGAGATTGAAGTGCAGAAACTTGCAATGGAGAAGGAGAAAGCCGCAGCAGAAGCAGCGGAGCGGAAGGAGAAGACCGCAGCAGAAGCAGCGGAGCGGAAAGCCGCAGCAGAAGCAGCGGAGCGGAAAGAAGCAGCAGAGCATGCACTTAACATGAAGCAACTGGAAATCCAGGGACAGACCAATCAGATAGAGCTGGCAAAAAGTGCAGCGGCTTCCAACTTTGATGGAGGGTACTCACCCCACTCAGATGGTGTGCCTACTTCGCAACCTGCACCACCCAAGGCCATGAACTTTCCGCTGGAACCTTTTTCAGAAAGGAACGATACCATGGACGCCTTTTTAGACCGCTTCGAACGCTTTGCAACAGGGTTTGGACTTGAAGAACGGAAGTGGAACTTGAAACTTTCCCAGGGCCTAAGAGGAGCCGCCTACGAAGTTTTTAATAAACTTCCGGCCGGAGAGCAAGATGACTATCAGGCATTGAAAAAAGCTCTCTTGGTGAGGTACGAGCTTCCTTCAGAGGCTTACCGGAAAAAATTTCGAGGTTCTAGGAAGGAGGCCGGAGAGACTTTCTCACAGTTCGCAGCCCGTATTGAAGACTACTTAGTGAAGTGGTGTACACTGGGACACTTTACCGAGAACTATGACGGGTTGAAAGAGCTGATTGTGATAGAGCAACTAAAAGAGCCTATGTCTGTGGAAATGCGTAGATTTCTCACTGAAAACGGCGCTGACCGGTTAGAAAATATTCTTACACTGGCAGAGCGATTCCAAAATGTTCTCATGGAGTCTCAAGGAGCCAGAAAGAAGTTTTCGGATCAGGCGCCAAAGCAACCTGCTCGCTCCCAACCAGACCAACAAAGCAAAGGACCACACATCTCGCATAAACAGCACGCAAAACAAGATAACTACAAAGAGCAAAACAAGAAAAATGCTGCGCCACACCAGAGACACACCCGTGTGTTACCGGGGCCCGAAAGGGGAGCAAAGAATAGTAACACTGCACCCTACAACGCATGTCGTAAAAAGCGACTAAGGAGGGTTGGGCATGGGGCTGTTTACCCCATCCCGTAAAAACTTCGCACAGTGGGCTGATCACCTGCTTGCCAACCAATCTGATTACGGAAACAATGATAGATTGTTTGGTCTGTTTTTGTTCCACAAAGACGCCACTAGGCGTGGTGGAAGCAGCAATAGATTGATCAATTTGTTGTTGCCCTAAGACGCCACTAGGCGTACTGGCCACACACTGCTTTGCCGGTTGGTGGCTAAGGATGGAAGAAGAAGAAGACACCAGAGACAGGGAGATAAATGGTGCAAGTACTGTCGCTTGAACAATCACAACACTAATGAGTGCAAGCGCAGACCTCCTCCCCAACATGCTGCCTGTCTGCAGACAAAGTCGTCACCCCGGAAGGAGCAGAGGACTGGAAACGTTTCTTATCCTCCTGTCATCGAATCAGTCCTCGTAAACGGACAATCTGTGGAGTGCCTTTATGACACAGGACTTGCTTTCGATGCGGTGGTCAGGGCATCTCTTGTCACCCCTGACCAGATAACAGAAGAGAGTGTCGACATCCAAGGTCCGACGAAGGATGTTGCACCCATGACACTGCCAATTGCACTTATCAGAGTGGAATCTCGTTATGTGACAGGAGAGATTCGTGCAGCTATAATGGAAGAACCAATCTACTCTTTAATCTTGGGATGTAGATATGTGTTCCTTGGAGAACCTACTCAACCACTAGTCATAGCGGCCGTACAGATTAGAGGACAGTCAAAAAAAGACGCAGAGCAGGAACCTCCTACCAATATCCTACCCGAGGAATTGAAGGGGGCCCAAATGGAAGATTCCTCACTGGCGCCCTGTTTTAAACAATTACCTAGGACACACAACCCACCTACCAAGGGAGACTTCTTTAGGAAAAATGGATTGATGTATCGCCGAGCTGGGAATGAAGGACAGGAACACAACCAATTAGTAGTTCCTGCAACCTATAGGAACCAGGTGCTTGAGATGGGCACTCTATCCCATTTAGTGGACACATGGGAATGAGCGCCACGACTCAAAGGATCGCCTGCCACTATTATTGGCCAGGGATCACCGGCGACATTGAACGTTTCGTCAAGTCTTGTCCTCAGTGCCAGAAAGTTGCACCAAAACACTGGACGGCACCCGCGACCCTTGGGGAGATGCCAATCTTGGGCACCCCATTTGAAAGAGTGGCCGTGGATATAATTGGACCTCTGCTGAGAACTAAGAAGAGGAACTCCCATATCCTTACCTTAGTGGACACCTGTTCCATGTGGGGCGAAGCCATAGCCATGCCAGCATGCGACTCAGTGCATGTAGCTGACGCTTTACTGAATATCTTTACTAGATTGGGCTTCCCGCATGAAATCCTCACAGACAACGGGTCACAATTTAGAGGCAAGTTGACAGAGGAGGTGCTTAGAATATTCAAGACTAGGCATATCCATACTTCGCCCTATCACCCCCAAAGTAACGGGCAAGTAGAGCGGTTTAACGGGACGCTCACCTCTATTCTTCGGAAGTTGGCACAGGAGAAGCCAAAAACTTGGGATCAGTATCTTCCTGCCGCATTATTTGCTTATAGGGAAGTACCGCATGCGTCAACTGGAGTTCCTCCGGCCACATTACTCTTCGGAAGACCTATTAAAGGTCCATTAGAAGCATTACTAAGAACATGGACAGATGCCAAGGCAGACGACACTGTCACATCAGCCTTCCAGTACGTCACAGACTTGAAACAACGCCTGAAGACTGGCTGGGAATTAGCCACAGCGAAAGTACGGGAGGCTAGGCGGAAACATGCCAAATATTACAATCGCAATGCGAAGGACCGAGAACTAGCAGTAGGAGAGAAGGTGCTACTTCTTCTGCCAAGTAGCAGTAATAAATTGCAGATTTGCTGGAGGGGACCCTACAAAGTGGCGGAAAAGATTTCTCGCACCAACTATAAAATCGCCGTGAACGGAAAGCAGAAAATTTATCACTTAAATCTGCTAAAGAAGTTTTACGAGCGAGCCCCTGCCGAACCAGCGCACCTCATGACTATGGCCATTGCTATGCAAATGGAAGAAGAGCCATTATCATCCGTAGAGTACCCGGTGATACAGAAGGAATCACATTTAGATGTGAAAATAAGCTCCACCTTAACGGAAGCACAGCAAGAAAAAGTAAGGAGATTGATGGAAAACCACGCCGACTCTCTGACAGACAAACCGGGCCGGACAAACCTGATGGAGTTTGACATGGAAGTCACGGATCCTACGCCCGTCCGAATGAGAACCTATCCGATTCCGTATGCCAAGGCGACGGCATTAAAGCAAGAAATTGATTACTTACTTAAGGAAGGCATAATTTCGAAGTCGGAGTTCCATTACAGTGCGGGAGTGGTGCTGTTACGCAAACCCAGTGGAGAACACCGCCTGTGCATCGACTACCGACAGCTGAATGCGTTAACACAGTTCCAGCCAGAACCGTTACCGGACCAGAACTAGCTATTTACTAAGCTGAGCAGGGCTCGCTATTTTTCAAAGATCGACCTCAGTAAATGGTGCTATCAAATACCGGTAAAAGCTGAGGTGAGGAACCTGTTAGCCTTCAGTACTCCAGATGGACACTTCGAGTTTAATGTGATGCCATTTGGACTGAACAATGCTCCTAGTGTCTTCACAAGGATGATGTGAAAGTTATTGGATCCTTTGAATCATCCCGCCATCAGCAATTTTATGGATGATGTCCTAGTAGCTACTGAATCGTTTGAAGAACATATATCAGCGCTATCCTTGCTGTTTAACAGACTCAGAGAAGCGGGACTCTTCCTATTCTCTCACCCGCATCCTTTATTTTATTATCTGTCCTTACTTGTTTTTTCCTGTATTTTTCGCATCACTCGTTTGCGAAAAATATTTTCTTCAGTATTCTCAAACTTTACCTTGTGTTTTTCTCATACTGGGATACGTAATTCTATTACGTAGATGTCAGAGGACGAAACTGTGAATGTGCTTCATACTTAGAAATAGGGCCGACTTATCGTCTGCAAATTTCACCTGTCAAAGACGTTTTCCCAGGCTGAATTTCTCGGCGAAGTGTAAAATCGCTACCTGACACGGCACTCACTGTTGGTCATTCTAAACGTAGGTGCTAAAACTGCCAACACGCTTTCGCCCAGTGCAGACGGTTGTCTGAGATTTGCAACTGACACGCGCTTTTCCCGGTCAGTTTGTTAACGAAGGTGCGAAATCGCACCGGTGACAGTTACAACATGCTTCTGAGTGAAACGTAGGTGTTATGAGAAGGGGAGAGATCAGGGTTGGGGAAATAGTTCATCCTTTGTCTGTTTCAGATATTAAACCTAGTTTGAAATTTTATTTTCATTCTTTCTCAATAAATCGCAGTAGACAGGTGGTTCGCGAAGAGTAGAGCTGTATAAGCGAAGTTTCTTAGTTTGTTGCGACAATTTGTCGAACTTCTAGACTTCCATAAATATAAGCGTATAATTCTTAATTGTGCGATATCCTGTAGTGCTGTGTTTGAGGTAAATATATTATTATCTAGTATTTTGTGAAGTGATTAAGTGTTAAATTGCCGATTTTATTTCACTAGTTAGATTTTGTGCAGAGTGCTAAATTTATCTAATCTTTATTTTTCTAGTGACGCATACAGTGGAAAGCAGAATAAATTATATCTTTAGCTTACTAAACAAGTAGCTATAAGGAATTTAATTTAACTGCTAAATACTCAGTCGAGAATATTTTATATCAAACTTATAAAATGCTAGATGCGACATCAGTGAATAGTGACGGAATACGCACCATATTCCTAATTCCTGATGATCGATTTTATATAACTTATTTCACCGGAAGTTTAAATAATAAGTCAAGCTGTAGGCTTGCTGTTTTAAATGTAAGTTATATTGAGTACATATATGTAAATTATTTGATATGTGTTCTTTCCAATTTTATATAGTGAAGCGGTGGTACCCAACTTGCCAGCGTTTAATAAGAGTTTCATATTTGTGAAGAAATAGACAGTCCTTATTTTGAACCACGTGGATTTCTCAAGTAACACTGGTCTGTCAGTGCAAATGCCAACAGAGTTAGACAGAAATACTAAATCCCACTAACGGGTTTCAAAGACTGTAATGATCAATACGGGGCCTTTGCGCCAGATCTTAAATTCTTTCATAAACTCTACGTAAATTTTCTGCCTGGCGGCGTGAATATTACAAGAAATAACATTAACATTGTCCGACTAGATTATTTTGTGGACCAGTCTGTGGTGTGACCAAAGTAAATCCTATCCTGAAAATAGACACCGATCTGACATTCCTTAAATTCTAGAAACCAAAGCTAATGACATTGTGCACTGCTAACTGTCGTGCTTGGACAAAATTTATGTGACTTAATCAGACATTCGAAAAATTAGAACACCCAAGGAAATCGTTCCCTGAGACAGAGAGTTCAGTACGTCTTTTGGAACTGGGGATTTCTTGGTCGATGACTGCATTTTCGGGTCTGTGTGAAGGTCCTAGAATTATTATGTTCCCAGAGGCAACGAGCAAAGTTGTGAGTATATATGTGAGAGCATAGCCATGGCTGAATGAATGAGGGTACACAGGTCTGAGTGTTATTTTACCGGTGTATTATTGTCACCCATTTGCTATCCTAAATTTTTAAATCTGCAGAATTTGTTACAAATGCTAGAGTTTCTTTTTTTTTCTTAGGCTAAATCAGATTATCCAACTCTGTTCATACATTTACGAGAAAGAAAGAAACCTCTTAGACTCAACCCTATGTATCTATAACTCTTTGGGCCATCATCTGTTCTCTTAACGGGGCTGTGGGCTAAACCTAGAGTAAGATTCTAACGGGCTATCATCCTTGTAGCATTTTTTTTTCTTAAATTTTATGACTATTTGTATGTTTCTCCTTGATGTATTTCTTTGGTGTTGTGAGAAGATTTTTTTTTAATGATAATAATAAAAATCTCTCTTGAACTAATCAGTGCGTTGGTCAGCTCGTTCTAAAAAAATATATATATCCATTGTTATAGATTTCCCACGTCTGTGTGTTTAACTGTCGCCACGTGTATGTGCGTGCCTGTGATTAGATAGAAATATATGTAATATATATATATATATATATATCTCTGTGTTTAGACTGTCTGACTACTTTAGATCTGTCGTAGAAGATAGGTGAGAGAGAGAGAAGATTTTCCGCTCTCAGAGACAGCATCTATCACTATTCTACCACCTCACTCGTGGAAGTCTATGTTTTATTTCCATCTCTCACTGTGACTATCACTCATTCCAACCTATTCAGAAGGGACCAACCCAAGTCTTAATTCCCCTATCGAAAAATCTACGACATCCGGTCATTTGTATCTCTCTGTGGATTCTACCAGAGATATATAAAGGATTTTAATAGCCTCTGTGCGCCGCTTACATCGCTAACCAAGAAAGGAAACCCAGATAAAGTGACATGGTCAGCAGAATGTGAATATGCATATGCACTCTTAAAAGAGAAACTCACCACAAAACCTATTTTACGGCTTCCGGATTTAACTAGAAAATTCATCTTGCGCACAGATGCCAGTAACATTGGAATCGGGGCTACATTACTACAGCCAGATGACAGAAGCCCACCAAATCTATTTCCGGTCGCATATGCGAGTCGGAAGTTAAACCGAGCAGAACAAAACTATTCCACAATCGAAAAGGAATGTTTGTCCCTCGTCTGGGGAATACAAAAATTTCAAGCATACCTGTACGGAAGGAAATTTACAATCCAGAGTGATCACCAACCTCTGATCTTCCTCGCCAATTCAAAGAATTTGAATGCTAGACTGATGAGGTGGTCGCTTGTTCTACAACCTTACACGTTCCAAGTGGACTATATCCAAGGAAAACATAACGTAGGAGCGGATTTTTTAAGCCGTCATTCTATGAGGCAGAACGGAGAGCACAGACAAGTAGAGGAAAGGGTGGAAACCGGAGACTCGCGACCGGTATCTAGAGAACCACATTTGTTCTTTCATCGGGGGAAATAAAAGTCCTTTGATTGAGTCCCCATGCCTGACATTATCGTTTGAAGCCCACATTGCATCGTGATAAATCTGGTAAAAACACATCTGGTCATCCGAATCAAACATCTGGGCATGCTGTAATTTCTGTGACACCACATTGGACGCCCAGATTGGCCAGGGGAAAACGTCTCATGCTGTAATGGTGTTATCTTTGGTCGGCCGCGGTTCAGACAAGCGTTGGTTTACCACATTGGACGCCCACCTTGGCTAGGTAAACAATAAACAATCAGAGGTCAAACTACACCCACGTTTGGACTGACAGGGGACAAGAGCGATCCTGTGAATGAGTGACCAGAGGGGCTATTAAGGATTGGTTGGTATGGGCGGAGCTAGATGTCGAATCCAGAAACCCATATTGGACTGGCAGAAATATAATCTACTGCGTAGCTTGCAAGAGGAAGGAGTCCAGTTTTTACCTTGTGAGGAAGAGATTAAACCCAAAAACGCATAGCCTAACACACGTGTTTATTCAGAGTGGATGATAATTGTGATGATATCCGATATTTCACCGATCAAAGTATAGCATCTAGTAGTTTGTAGGTATAAAATAACATAGGTATTACCACACCACCAAAATACTAGAGTTTTCTCGGTTCCTACAGGGTTAACATAGGAAAAACGATAGTAGAATAAATGCCAATGTGACGTCACAGACTTGCAAGCCTTTAACCAACATGCATGCGTGAAAGTTAGTGTAGTTAGAAATCGTGTATTTCTTGGAAAAGACAAGGGAGAGAACGGGGGAAATGCATAGAGCTCGTTTGAATGTTAAAACTGAAACTAAATGGCCAAAACGAACGAAAGGAAAAATAAAGACTAAAAATGAAGATTAAAATGCTACTAATTAGTTGTTAAATATATAATATTCTTTAGTCTAAATATATTATCTTAATGTAAAAAGAAAGATATGTTATTTGAATAAATATAAAGGAAAGACGAAAATGGTAAAAATAATAGCCAGAAGTGTGAAACCTTATACATTAGATGACGAACGGTAGACTAAGTAAATATTTTCATTCTGGATTAACATGACTTAGATAATACTAGCGATATGGTAGAATGAAGACATATATAGACATGCCTGGGATTTCTTTACTGAAGCTAGCCATATTGAGGCAATAGAAAGGGGTGTCTCCTGATTTGAAAATTGTAGGTTAACTTTTTTGAAAATAGACGCGTAGGAACGGAAGTCCCCTGATTGGTTGCTGAGCATAACTAAGAAAGTGAAATAAATACTCAGAAAGACGAGCGTTCCTTGCCACTTTCAATTTAAAACTTTCACATGTAAAGTTAATAACGTTTACAGACAAGTGTGATCAGATGCCTTCGCTGTTCTGTTATTCAGCAGGAGATCTTGTGTGACCATTTATGGCCTGTAATTAACTTACATAGTGAAAAAAAATTCGATATTTCGGTAAGACCAACATTTATATAATTATTATTGTATTTGAAAATGTGTTTGCCATATTGATTATGAATGAATATTTGCAGGGGAGAGTCCCAGTCGTACAAGTGCCATTTCAACATGTTACGTACACTCATTAAATGGGGTTAGATAATCTTATAGCTTCATGTAAAAGCCCTACAGCTTTGCTTGTACTTTGGGAGATAAAAGAACATATAAATTTATATAAAGAGTAAAGTTAACATCAAACTTTGTGTTGCTTCACCGAGTTGCTAAGAAAGATATTATCATTGTGGGGAAAGAACTTAATAAAATCCTTGCAGTTTTACTTAAAAGTTGGGATAAAGAGAGATTAATAAGGGAAAAGACTTTAATGAATAATGTTTAAGTATAGCCAGAAAATCACTGGCCATCTTTATGTAATCCATGTTATTACCTGAATGTATTTATGAAATTATAATATTGTATTAGGACTAGGAAGAAAAAAAAAAAAAAACATATGTTTGAGATATTTAATGATAATAGAGCACACTACCCGAGGGGGAAAATAATTATTTATGTATTATGTTCTGATTTTTGATTGGTTGATATCTGCAAACCTGTTACAAATGGAGATAGGTCAGAATATTATTTTGAGGGGAAATTAATCCTCTACTTCCAGAGTTTCTGGGTGTGAAACTGAAGTGAGCCAGTCACGTTGTTGTTCAACCCTGGTACCTGTTCGAGGCCATATGATTTGAGGGCCCTACCTTATCTTGAATCCTGAAAGCTGAGCAGTGCTGTGAGGAGGAAGACGTATAACCAGGACATCGCAGAATTTTCTACAAATATCTTAAGATAAGCCCTGTGTTTTGGGGCCTTGTGAATTCACTGAAATATTCTCCACCAGTTACTATATCAACCAGATTAAATAAAATGATGACAATATTGATTTCCCAAATATGTGCTTAATTTTGGACAAAAAGTATTACACGAAGAACACTTCCTAGTTCAGGAAATAATAGACTCTAATAGTTAAACTAATTTGTGTGTAAATATATCTTGACGTTTAATCTTTTATGAATCAACTCAATTATACTTAATACATTTGTAAAAAAATTGTTCAGACCAAAATTCAATAGGGAGTTGTTTACTTAATTGTTTATTAACCTTAAAGTGTGGTTGTTGTTATTTTCTGCACATACATTGCATATACCCTAGACACGTAGCTACACAACATCCATACATTATAACATATAAATTGGGGATAACATACATAGCGGGTGGTAGTCATTGGTGGAAGCAAGACAGGTTTCCTGACATATAGTTAAAAGGTAAACTTCCTCAGGAGCTTGCATAGCTGACTTCACATCTGCTACATAAATATATAGATAAGTAATATCGACCCACCACATATAGTGGGATTGGCTCGTCCGGGATTTCCAAAGTTATATAATAAGTAAATAAGTGGAGGTTTTGGTGAATTGACATTGCTCTGTGTTGTCCTGTTAATTAGATATTAATTAGATATTTTGGTTTATTTAAATCACATTGGTTAGAATATTAAGATGGCAGAATTGGCCAAGTACAGATCTTCTGCTGTGCAGACTGCGAAGGAAATGGGTATGGAGGGACAGATTTTAATTGATTATGTTACAGCAGAGGTTGATAAATATATAGCCAGAGAAAGGGAAGATGCTAGGGAGGCTAAGAAATTAGAGGCTGATAGATTTGCGGAGGAGAAACGAATTATGTTAGAAGATGCTAGAGAACTTAAGAAATTAGAGGCTGATCGGGAGGCTGAGATTAAGAGGCTGCAGTTGGAGGAAAAGAGGTTGGAGGCGGAAAGGGAAGACAAAAGACTGGCTGCTGAAAGGGAAGCAGAAGATAAAAAGGTTACAGCGGGAGCATGAGTTACGACTAAGAGAGTTAGAGTTACAAGGCCATGCTCCTGAAAATGGAACTAGCCCATCCACTTCCGACTCAGCTGCAAGCCAGGGGGCCTCCTCATCAGCCATGGGGTTTCATTTGGATCCTTTTATTGAGAAAGACGATGATATTGAGTCCTTCCTTAGCCGTTTTGAAAGTTTAGCTACAAAATATGGGTTGGAGAAGGATAAGTGGAGCCTTAAAGTATCCCAGGGACTTAGGGGAAATTCTTATGAAGTATTTTCCAAGCTCAGTAAAGATGACCAAGACGATTATGACATTCTTAAACATGCACTATTGGTCAGATACGAGAAAAACTGTGAATTTTATAGGAAGAAATTTAGACAGGCTAAATTACTCACGGGGGAGACCTACCACCAGTTCTCGGCCCGACTAGAGACCTATTTGGAGAAATGGACTGCTCTGGGGAAAACCCAAGATTTAAAGGAAATGGTTATGATGGAGCAGGTTAGAGAGTCCATGGCTCCAGACTTGAGAAAGTTTCTCACAGAACAGGGTGCAGAGAGACTGGTGGATATTTTAAATGTAGCTGAGAGATATCTAGCAGCCCAGTCAGAGTTGGCAGGAGCAAAGAAGAAACATATAGATCATAATAAGGGTCCCCAAATTCAACCTCAGAACAAATATGACAATAGAGATAAGTTTAACAAGAATAAACCATATTATGATAGGTCCAGGTACGAACAACGTGACAGAAACCCTCAATATAATGAAAGAAAACCTGTTAACCAGGGAAAGAAATATTGTAAATGGTGTAAGAGGGATGGCCATGACACCCATGACTGTAAAAGAAAACCTTCCACCTTTGCTGCAATGAAAACTGGGAACAAGGGAGTAAAGGCAAAACCTATTAAGCCACATGAGCCCTATCACCCCCCAGTATGTGAGGACGTTGTATGTAATGGGGTCACCATAAGGTGCCTTTATGATACAGGTCTAGATTATGATTCAGTCGTCAGTTCGCACCTAGTGAACCCAGATCAGTATACCACAGAGACAGTGGAGATACAAGGGGCGACTAAGGATATAGCAACCATGACACTTCCCGTAGCTAGGATAGAGGTGAAAACTCGTTATGTGGAAGGGATCATCAAAGCAGCAGTTATAAACGAACCCATATACCCTCTAATATTGGGATGTCGTTATGTCTTCTTGGGGAATCCCAAGAGACCTGTGATTATGGCAACAGTGCAGACCAGGTCACAGTCAAGGAAGGAGGAAGATGAACCTATAAATACTCATCCAGAGGAGATGAGGAAGGCACAAGCTGAAGATAGGTCACTCAAGCTGTGTTATAAAAAATTACCTAAATGCCATACACCTCCAAACAAAGGAGAATATTATATGAAAAATAAATTGTTATATAGGAAGGCTGGAACTGGATCCAATGGTCACGGACAGCTGGTCCTTCCCAAGGCATATAGGGAGAAGGTGATGGAATTAGGACATGCTATTCCCTTCAGTGGTCATATGGGGATCAGCGCTACAGGTCAGCGCATAGCTTGTCATTATTTCTGGCCAGGAATAACTGAGGATATAAAAAGATATGTAAAATCCTGTCCAGAATGCCAACGGGTAGCTCCAAAGCATTGGACTGCCCCAGCAACTCTAGGGGAAATGCCCATAGTGGGAACACCTTTTGAGAGAGTTGCGGTGGACATTGTGGGACCTCTCACTCGGACAAAGAGGAGGAACAGTTACATTCTGACTCTGGTGGACACATGTTCCATGTGGGGAGAGGCGGTAGCCCTGTCATCAATTGATTCGAAGCATGTGGCAGAGGCATTACTCACAATATTCACGAGGTTAGGTTTCCCTCACCAAATCTTGACTGATAACGGCTCACAGTTCAAGGGGAGACTAACAGAAGAGGTATTTAGGATCTTCCAGGCCAAGCATTTTCATTGTAGTCCGTATCACCCCCAAGGGAACGGCCAGGTGGAGAGGTTCAATGGGACTCTCATTTCCATCCTGAGAAAGCTGGCCCATGAAAAACCTGATACGTGGGACCAATTTTTGCCCGCTGCGTTGTTTGCGTACCGGGAAGTTCCACACAGTTCAACCGGGATGGCACCCGCAACCCTGTTATTTGGGAGGCCAATAAAAGGTCCATTGGAAGCCCTATTGAGGACGTGGACCGATGAGAAGGCAGAAGAGACTGTTACCTCATCATCATATGCGTATGTGAACGAACTGACCACTCGTCTAAAAACTGGCTGGAAACTTGCAAATGATAACCTCAGACAAGCCAGGAAAAAACATGCTGCATACTTTAATAAGAAAGCGAAAGATAGAGAATTAAATGTGGGAGAGAAGGTGCTTCTTTTACTTCCCGCCAGTAGTAACAAGTTGCAAATTGGATGGCAAGGTCCATACACCGTTCTAGAAAAGATATCTAGAACCAATTATAAAATAGACAAGAAAGGAAAGGAGAAAATATATCATGTAAACCTCCTAAAGAAGTATCTCGAGAGAGAAAACCAGGAAGGGACACCTTTACTGGCCTTGTCCATTGCAACCCAAATGAAAAATGAACCACTCACCTCGCAGGAATACCCCTTAAAACCATGTGAAACACCTGTACAGGTGAAAGTCAGTAAGCACCTGACTAAGAAACAGAGGGAACAGGTTCAAAAGGTTCTAACAGAACATACAGATGTGTTAACGGATAAACCGGGGCACACACCCATTTGTTGGAGTATGATATGCAATTAATAGACCCAACACCTATCTGTATGAGGGCCTATACGATTCCGTTCGCTAAGGAACAAGCATTGAAGAAGGAGATAGATTATTTGTTAAAAGAAGGGATTATCTCTCACAGTGAATCTCCTTACAGCTCCAGTGTGGTTTTGCTGAGGAAACCCTCTGGGGAACATCGTCTGTGTATAGATTACAGAAAACTGAATGCTGTCACAGAGAATCAGGTGGATCCATTACCTGACACAAATCAGCTGTTTGCCAGGCTGAACAAGGCAAAATATTTTTCTAAAGTGGATCTTAGCAAGGGCTATTATCAAATTCCAGTAAAGCCTGAGGTCAGACCTTATTTAGCATTTAGCACCTCGGATGGACATTATGAATTCAACATGTTGCCGTTTGGGTTGAAAAATGCTCCGAGTGTGTTCTCAAGAATGATGATGAGAAAATTGTTGGATCCACTAAAAAATCCATGTATAACGAATTTCATGGATGACATCCTCATTGCCACAGAAACATTTGAGGAACACATTAACTCTTTGACGATGCTATTTGATAGGCTCAGAGAGGCAAATTTGACTGCGAGACCAACCAAATGCTATATTGGTTGTAAAGAGTTGGAGTTCTTGGGACATACGATATATCAGGGTAACATGACCCCTGACCCCAAGAACCTGGAGAAATTACAGAGGGCACCTAGACCACAGACCAAGAAGGACGTGAGATCGTTTGTGTCGCTATGTGGATTTTATCAGAAGTACATAAAAAATTTTAACTCTATATGTGCTCCTCTAACGGATTTAACTCACAAAGGAAATCCAGATAAAATTGTGTGGTCTGCTCAATGTGAATCGGCGTATCAAGAGTTAAAGGAGAAACTCACTAGCAAGCCTATTTTGAAATTGCCTGATTTGACTCAGGAATTTGTGGTAAGAACGGACGCTAGCAACGTAGGATTAGGGGCTACATTGTTGCAACGGTCCAATTCAAAAAAGGGGGAGCTGAACCCAGTCGCTTATGCTAGCCGCAAGCTGAATAAAGCTGAGCAAAACTACTCAACAAGCGAGAAAGAATGTCTAGCTTTAATCTGGGCTATAAAAAAGTTCCAGATCTATCTTTATGGTAGAACATTTGTGGTCCAAACGGATCATCAGCCCCTCGTATTTTTATCACAGGCTAAGCATGAAAACGCCCGATTATTAAGGTGGTCGTTACTAATCCAACCTTATTCGTTTTCCATTGAGTACATACCCGGTTCGCTGAATGTGGGAGCGGATTTTCTGAGTAGACATCCTTTGGAAGAAACTCAGGGGAGTCATAAGGCCAAATAAGTTAATTTGATCTATGTGAATCTCGGATTTTGAACTCGCTTTACAAGCATGTTCTTAAGTGGGGAGATGTGTGATGATATCCGATATTTCACCGATCAAAGTATAGCATCTAGTAGTTTGTAGGTATAAAATAACATAGGTATTACCACACCACCAAAATACTAGAGTTTTCTCGGTTCCTACAGGGTTAACATAGGAAAAACGATAGTAGAATAAATGCCAATGTGACGTCACAGACTTGCAAGCCTTTAACCAACATGCACGCGTGAAAGTTAGTGTAGTTAGAAATCGTGTATTTCTTGGAAAAGACAAGGGAGAGAACGGGGGAAATGCATAGAGCTCGTTTGAATGTTAAAACTGAAACTAAATGGCCAAAACGAACGAAAGGAAAAATAAAGACTAAAAATGAAGATTAAAATGCTACTAATTAGTTGTTAAATATATATAATATTCTTTAGTCTAAATATATTATCTTAATGTAAAAAGAAAGATATGTTATTTGAATAAATATAAAGGAAAGACGAAAATGGTAAAAATAATAGCCAGAAGTGTGAAACCTTATACATTAGATGACGAACGGTAGACTAAGTAAATATTTTCATTCTGGATTAACATGACTTAGATAATACTAGCGATATGGTAGAATGAAGACATATATAGACGTGCCTGGGATTTCTTTACTGAAGCTAGCCATATTGAGGCAATAGAAAGGGGTGTCTCCTGATTTGAAAATTGTAGGTTAACTTTTTTGAAAATAGACGCGTAGGAACGGAAGTCCCCTGATTGGTTGCTGAGCAAAACTAAGAAAGTGAAATAAATACTCAGAAAGACGAGCGTTCCTTGCCACTTTCAATTTAAACTTTCACATGTAAAGTTAATAACGTTTACAGACAAGTGTGATCAGATGCCTTCGCTGTTCTGTTATTCAGCAGGAGATCTTGTGTGACCATTTATGGCCTGTAATTAACTTACATAGTGAAAAAATTGATATTTCGGTAAGACCAACATTTATATAATTATTATTGTATTTGAAAATGTGTTTGCCATATTGATTATGAATGAATATTTGCAGGGGAGAGTCCCAGTCGTACAAGTGCCATTTCAACATGTTACGTACACTCATTAAATGGGGTTAGATAATCTTATAGCTTCATGTAAAAGCCCTACAGCTTTGCTTGTACTTTGGGAGATAAAAGAACATATAAATTTATATAAAGAGTAAAGTTAACATCAAACTGTGTGTTGTTTCACGGAGTTGCTAAGAAAGATATTATCATTGTGGGGAAAGAACTTAATAAAATCCTTGCAGTTTTACTTAAAAGTTGGGATAAAGAGAGATTAATAAGGGAAAAGACTTTAATGAATAATGTTTAAGTATAGCCAGAAAATCACTGGCCATCTTTATGTAATCCATGTTATTACCTGAATGTATTTATGAAATTATAATATTGTATTAGGACTAGGAAGAAAAAAAAAAAATATGTTTGAGATATTTAATGATAATAGAGCACACTACCCGAGGGGGAAAATAATTATTTATGTATTATGTTCTGATTTTTGATTGGTTGATATCTGCAAACCTGTTACAAATGGAGATAGGTCAGAATATTATTTTGAGGGGAAATTAATCCTCTACTTCCAGAGTTTCTGGGTGTGAAACTGAAGTGAGCCAGTCACGTTGTTGTTCAACCCTGGTACCTGTTCGAGGCCATATGATTTGAGGGCCCTACCTTATCTTGAATCCTGAAAGCTGAGCAGTGCTGTGAGGAGGAAGACGTATAACCAGGACATCGCAGAATTTTCTACAAATATCTTAAGATAAGCCCTGTGTTTTGGGGCCTTGTGAATTCACTGAAATATTCTCCACCAGTTACTATATCAACCAGATTAAATAAAATGATGACAATATTGATTTCCCAAATATGTGCTTAATTTTGGACAAAAAGTATTACACGAAGAACACTTCCTAGTTCAGGAAATAATAGACTCTAATAGTTAAACTAATTTGTGTGTAAATATATCTTGACGTTTAATCTTTTATGAATCAACTCAATTATACTTAATACATTTGTAAAAAATTGTTCAGACCAAAATTCAATAGGGAGTTGTTTACTTAATTGTTTATTAACCTTAAAGTGTGGTTGTTGTTATTTTCTGCACATACATTGCATATACCCTAGACACGTAGCTACACAACATCCATACATTATAACAAATAAATTGGGGATAACATACATAGCGGGTGGTAGTCATTGGTGGAAGCAAGACAGGTTTCCTGACATATAGTTAAAAGGTAAACTTCCTCAGGAGCTTGCATAGCTGACTTCACATCTGCTACATAAATATATAGATAAGTAATATCGACCCACCACAATAATTCAGTTCTGTGATTAATTGTGTTCTTAAAGGATTTTGCGAAGGGAAAAGAAGGTTAGTAGATCTTATACTTATTAATACATTTTCTTATTTTTGTTTATTTTAACCTCACAGCTAAAATGTGCGAAGGATAGAGTTTCAAATAATTCGTGGCATAACTGATTAATAAAATCAGAAGATTTTCCTAGAAGATGATAGGATGATAGGAGGTAATTAATAGTTCATATTTCACCTTTATCATCATCACAGTCTCCCATGCGCACACACTCTCATGCACAAGATATTTAACATCATTAGAATTGAACTCAGAAAGAGAGAGATGAATAATGAGCAGTAGTTTAAATGCAAGTCAACCAGTGATGTTAAATGTGAAAAACTTACGAAGACTTTTGTGTTCATCAGAAGTCTGAGTCTACACGCAACGTGTCTGACGTCTAACCAGAAATAAGTTATCAAAAACGGACATTTGGCTAGCAGAATTCGCCATAGGACATCTTTCATTGCTCAATTAAAAAGGAATATTGTCTCACCCACAAGTCAGAAGGTGGACGCAGCATTTTTCGTCACCATATACTGCTTGCTCACAAGTTCAATACAGAGTTATCACAAGTTCAATACAGAGTCATCATAAATTCAAATCACTCGAAAGATCATTGTTATCTGAAGTCAAGCAAAAGAGCTCAAAAGAGGAATCACATATTTATACCAAGTGCAACACCCTCTTAAGCGCATTCTATGAAGCAGACTATATATATATACAGTGATATCTCGTCAGCGTTCTCCGTACGACAACAGTATTCATCAGAACGTCCTCGGCTTAGAGATACCCCACTCGACATAACGTATAACAACTTGGGACAGTGTATGCATACATGTGAATCGTCATATCAATGCGAAGCATTTAGAGACACATGGACTGTAGATTACTCACCAATTTGGTAACACGTATCATATCACATCATCATTTACACCAGGTCATTCTTAATTAACTATTACTTAATTAACTGCAATTTTATTATCTCATATGTGTGTTTTGTGTGAATCGTCTTTCACCATCATCACGTTCTAACCATTACTAACCCTATATGTGTGGATATTTCATTAATAAACCCAACGATCGTTTGATCATTATCTAGTTTGTTAATGTATCACTCGTGCTGTCGGTGTTACATATTCACCTATAGGAACCTTTCTCTACTCAGATGAGGTTGGGGGCTTTTTCTTTACGGGATCTAAGGGCTGAAGCTAAGGTCGTGGGGAAACAGAACTCTTTCCATAATTAATTAGAAAACACTGTCAAGTGGAAAGCATTCGCATTCCTGTCTTCTTGTCCCTATCTCGAATAGGTCTTTATTCTTTCTTAACGAGCCAATTTCTAGAGACCTTATATCTATATCTCATAGACTATTCCTAGCAAAAACTACTGTCGTAGTTGCCCCAGTACTCACCACACGACAGCAAGTTACAACAGAACTAGCAAATAGAAAAAAAAAATTATTCGTATTGTGGCTGTACTGACTTCTGAACAGACCAACCCGTTTGAGTTTGTTATTGCCTACCCTGAGAGTTTCGTGTCACGAACAAATAATATTCAGACCTGGCTAGGTAAGGAAAACAAATAATATTCAGACCTGGCTAGGTAAGGGAAACAAATAATATTTAGACCTGGCTAGGTAAGGGAAACAATTAATTATTTATATTCTAAAATACAACAATAAGAGAGTGTCTTGGAAAAGGGAGGTCACACACAAAAACATTCATACAATTTTAGTTTTGATTTACTCTATTTGGACTGAGTGGAAGGGGGGGGGGGGGGGGGGGGGGGGGGGGGGGGGGGGGGGGGAGAAGAAGGTACTAAATTTAGGTTTTGGAAACTTGACTTTATTTACTCGAATTAGTACACCATATGTCCTAATTATAACTTATCAAAAAAATAAAAACTTCAAAGTAACTAATAGGGAACCGCGGTGGTGTAATGGCGTTTACCGTACGGCAGAGTAACATTCCTCTGCCTCCTCCAACTTAAGGTAGTGTCTAAACGCTATAAAACCTCCCCCCTTTACTTCTATTTTCCTCTTCGTGTCAGTGCGTGCTAGCCTCTTGAAAGGCTTTAGTTGAACCTGCCCACAAAAGCAGGATGTAACACGGACTGCTCTCCTACCCGGGGCTTTCAATGGTGTCTCACACCTCTTTCTGCCAATCTTACCTCTAGGCGCCTATGTTCTAACAGCCGCACGTCTACCTAGCGTTTTCTGTTATTTTTCTGAGAGTGTGTGTGGGTGTGCAGGTTTTTCCAATGTAATTTTTCTGTGTATTTAAAATATACCACCTTTGTTTAAATTTGTACATGTTCTCTTGATTTGGAAGTTTTTACATGTCACAGAAGATTTATATGAATAAAAATCAATTGGGAAAAACATATAAATATATATATTCTTATACTACCCCTTTCACTCCTACTTTTTCTATTTGAGTGCTATCTTCTCGAGGCTACACAGTGGTGGGTGCTATACTATCACATCCGTGATTGAAACTTGGAGGCTTTCTGCAATGCAGACTGTGGCCTTCATAGCTTTCCTGTCTATCCGAACCGCCTATTGTATCTCCAAGCCGTCCTTTGTTCTGTAAGCCATAAGTTATCTTCAATGTATTTAACTAATTTTTATTTTCATTTTACATAATTACAATTTTGAAGTGATTTAATTTGTGTGTGTATGTGTATAAAATTACTGGTAAATACACGCAAGTCCTTATATAGCATGTATTTTAATCACATTCTATGTTGTAAAATGAACATGCTTTAAGATTTGAAATTGGATCGCTAGCGTCGCCAGTGTGCCTAGCCGCCCTGGGCTGCTCAAGGCTGAGTGTACATTTAGTTGGCGGAAACCCGCCCAGCCTAGAAAAAAGCGTTATGCAGCACACAATGGACACTCTCCCTCAATCCAGGAAGAGGGGGGGGGGGGGGGGCGTGGTTTACAATACCAAGCTTAGGCGATATTTTTCAAGTGTTTCTTTGTTACAGCAGCCAGACTGGACACTGAAGTTACTTCAGAATCCAACAGAGCCCGAAATTTTTGAACCACTATAAGCCCCTTGTCATATGAAGTTTCTGGGTTACTAAAATTCATCCCTTTCTATTCCCCTATTTTATTTTAAATGTTTTAACCCTGAAGATTGACCATTTAAGTGTGCAAATGAAAGGTTGAATACGCACGAGTGTTATTTATATGTAATTTATAAGGTACCTGTTATGTTTTTCCACTGTAAAATGTACACGCTTTTGTTAAAGTACCGTTATCACATTCTTTGTTTGTAAAATGCAACAGGTTTTGTAAATTGAAATGTTTAATTATTTATATTTACTGTTTTAAGTGTGCAGATGAAAGCGAGAGTTACGCACGAGTGTTCATATGAAATGTTAAAATGTACTTTCCATGTTTTCTATTTTTGTAACATGTACACTGATTTGTAAAATTGCAAAGAAATGAAAATAAAGTTCACTTAAAAAAAAAAGGTAACCACACTGCGCTGGCGATCAGGTGTTCAAGGTTCAATAATCCTAAGGGTCTTTTTATATTTGGACATGCGCCCTAATATCCGGCCTTTGGCTAGGATCAATGTGTCTTAACACAGGGGATCAGTACAGTGACATTCATGTGTCATTAGGTCCTTTGTGTGAGAACACAGAAGATCACTACAGTGACACATGTGTCATTGGGTCTTTTTGTGTTCGGACATGTGTCTTGACCAGGGCCGGGGTCGGGCGTGTGCTAATGCGACCTCATGCGAGGAAAAAATATGCGACCTCATGCTAGGGAAAAAAAAAACAAGGTTCAATAATCATTGGACATGCGCCCTAATAAATATTCCGTGAAGACTAGGGGAAAAAAAAAAATTTTTTTTTTGCTATGATCAAAGTGTCTTAGCCTTTTTTAGGGCAGCTCAGCCACCTTTGGTCCAAACCTGGCATCCAGCTCTCACCTGTGGCTCCTCGTGGCTGTCAGCATGCGACAGCGGCCACCCCCGGACAACGGCTTTGACAGGCCGGCTAAACTAGGTGAGGGTAGCCGAATGGTTATAAACCTTCGGTGAGTTAGGGTCTGCCTACCCATGCATGCGAAGACTGGATTCGATAGACTGCGCGGAAGAAACCACCTGTTGGTTCAACGGGCATGACGGCGATTACCAGCAACGCGCTGTGGAGCGTAAGGAGCACGGCGAGGCACGTAGAAAGCCCTGGTCATCCACTGCACCTGACTTCATCTCCAGTCGTCTTGACTTGTCTTGCCACTGGATTGAGATGGACCCAGGCGAAAGAGTGAGGTCAACGAATTGCGCAACTCTTCCTCACTTTAATCCAAATCACCGCGCAAGTCACTCTTTCATCCATTCATCCATCCACTCACAACAAGTCCTGTGGCGATGGGCGAGCGGCGAAGCGGCAGGCGTGGGTACGCTGGCAGTCGTAGTCGCAGACCTACACACAGGCGGCTCAGGCCATATGGTCGTCTTCCACTGATCGGAGCAGCAGTGGGATTCGGCAGCCCCCTGAGTGTCTGAGCAGCCCTCTTTAGGAAAGCACTGCTCACCTCCATGGCATGAGGAAGGGGCTAGAAAAGGTGCCCTAAACATTGCCTGCTTCACCATTACCTAACCAGCTTACCGCGGTTGGTGGGTACCCTACTTCGGCGGTCGACATATAAGAAAAAGAAAGGACAGATTTTTTCCCCCTCATTCTAGGCGCATGGAATGTGCGCACTTTACTTGACAAAGACTTTAACGCAAACAGACCTGAGAGACGAACTGCCCTGATTGGGAGAGAACTGGCCAGGTACAACATTGACATAGCAGCACTGAGTGAAACTCGACTTGCAGGCGAGGGCCAACTTTGCGAAAAGGGTGCAGGTTATACATTCTTTTGGAGCGGAAGAGGAACTGAAGAAAGACGAGAAGCAGGGGTTGGATTTGCAATCAAAACAGCAATTGTCAGCAAGTTAGCGGGGCCCCCAAAGGGAATAAATGACCGACTCATGACGGTCAAGATCCCTCTGTTCTATGGAAGAAAACATGCCACCATCATTAGCGCGTATGCACCAACTATGACAAAACCAGGATGATGTCAAGGATAAGTTTTACGAAGAACTACATGCAGTCATTGCATCAGTTCCTAAAGCAGATAAGCTCATCATTCTTGGTGACTTTAATGCAAGAGTAGGCTCAGATAACATCTCCTGGAATGGCACTATTGGTAGGTACGGCGTGGGTCGCTGTAACAGTAATGGACTTCGTCTCCTCCAGACTTGCGCAGAACATGACCTCCTTGTCACCAACACCATTTTTCGACTTCCTACCCGCAACAGGACCTCCTGGATGCACCCTCGCTCAAAGCATTGGCACCTAATTGACTATGTAATTGTTAGGAAGAAGGACAGGCAAGATGTCCGGGTGACCAAGTCCATGTGTGGTGCCGAATGCTGGACTGATCATCGCCTCATTGTATCCCCTCAGGGGAAGAAAACTCAAAAGAGGCTGGATGTCACCAAACTAAAGAAGACAAAAATCAAACAGTCATTTACTGACACCTTAGAAGACCGTCTCAAATCTATCTCGCTAGACGGCCAAAGTGTGGAAACAAATTGGGCAGCCCTAAGTGAGCAGATCTACAACACTGCTACAGAGGTCCTGGGTCCTTCCATCAAGAAACAAAATGACTGGTTTGATGAGAACTCAGATGATATAAAGCAGATGTTGGCTGAGAAACACCATCTCCATAAAGCATATTTAAATGATCCAAAATCTACATCCAAGAAAGACGCTTTCAACAACATGCGTAGAATCGTCCAACATAAACTACGCCAGATGCGGGATTCATGGCTGAGTAATAAAGCAGATGAGATCCAAGGCTTTGCTGACAGCCATGACTTGAAAAACTTTTACCTTGCACTCAAAGCGGTCTATGGTCCAACATCATCAGGATCATTTCCCCTCCTTAATGCAGATGGAAAAACACTAATTACAGACAAGGAAAAAATTCTCCAACGCTGGGCTGAACATTTTAATAATATCTTGAACCAGCCATCATCTATTAACGACGAAGCCATCATCCGCCTGCCCCAAATTCCTATAAATGAAGCATTAGATGATGTACCAACTCTGGAGGAAACTAAAAAAGCGATTCGTCAACTGTCTAGTGGAAAGGCCCCTGGCTCCGATTCAATTCCTGTTGAGGTTTATAAAGATGGCGGTGCAGTTCTGATAGAGAAACTTCACATGATCTTCCAGCAAATGTGGCAGAGTGAAACCATCCCACACGATCTCAAAGATGCCTCAGTTATACATCTATATAAACGTAAAGGTAATCGCCAAGACTGCAACAATCGTCGAGGCATCTCTCTTTTATCAATCGCTGGGAAGATATTCGCCAGAATCCTTTTGAATCACCTTACGGCTCATCTTGACAAAGGTCTTTTACCTGAAAGTCAGTGTGGATTCCGGAAAGAACGTGGAACCACAGATATGGTGTTCGCTGCAAGACAGCTACAAGAAAAATGCCAAGAACAGCACTGTGACCTGTACACAGCTTTCATCGACTTGACAAAGGCGTTCGACACGGTCAGTAGAGAGGGTCTATGGAAGATCATGGCAAAATACGGCTGCCCAAAGAAATTTATCACAATAGTGCAGCAACTGCATGATGGAATGCAGGCTAGAATTCAGGAAAACGGTGAGCTATCAGAGCCTTTCCCCGTCTCAAATGGAGTTAAACAAGGGTGCGTACTTGCACCGACTCTGTTCAGTATCATGTTTTCTGCTATGCTGACTGATGCTTTTAGAGACGGGGACACAGGAATCGACATTAGTTATCGTATTGATGGAAAATTGTTTAACCTTAGGAGGCTTCAAGCAAAAACCAAGGTCAAATCACACACCATCAGAGATCTTCTGTTTGCTGATGATTGTGCCCTCAATGCTGGCTCAGAGGCTGATCTGCAGCATAGTGTGGATAGATTCTCCGAAGCCTGCGCCAACTTTGGGCTTACCATCAACACGAAGAAAACAGAAATCATGTACCAACCAGCTCCTGGCACAGTTTATACTGAGCCAGTCATCAAGGTTAATGGTGAGAAACTAAATGTTGTGAACAGATTCACATACCTTGGTAGCACACTATCCCAGAACATTGTCATTGATGATGAGGTGAACACCAGGATCTCCAAAGCCAGCAGCACATTTGGCAGACTATACACCAACGTTTGGTGGCAACGAAGTGGCATTAGTCTACAGACAAAGCTGAAGGTGTACAGAGCTGCGGTGCTTCCAGTGCTGCTATATGCATGTGTGTTGCGTGATAAATTCTCGCAACATCGTTTTTTACAATATCTATTTTATAACGCAAGGGCAACAACTGCTTGAAATTTATAGTCACTTTTCTCGGTAAGCATTTGTCTTCTCGCGTTGGTATCGAATGCAGTTAAGTTTTGAGCTGTGGTCATTTTGCGCTGGACTGCGCATGACTTGTCTTGCTTTTTGGTCGATCGGTTTCCGCCCACCACTAGGGGAGTGAGCGATTTGGAATGGCGAAAGAGATGCCTCGTTGAAGAGGGGATCTCCGCTATTTTTTGTTCTGTCAGGGATGTGTAGTCCTCTTATGGATATTTCGTTTATTCGGGATAATACCTCTAGTGTATTTGCACATGCCGGGAGGCGTGATATTTCTGTATTTCTTGAAAGCAAGGTAAATTGACTTTTTCATTAACTCTATCGATTTTGGGTCGTGAGCGATTTCGATTCATAGCCTGTCTTCGAAAGTCGTCGTCACGAGATGTTTTTTCCCAGCTCACATGTCGCTGCATTGTACTGCATCGGTTGATGCATGTACCAAGGACCATTACTTGCTACTTTGTTAAATGAACTAGGTTTGGAAAACCTTTATTATCTAGAGGATATTTTTTGAGGACATTATTTATACTTCGGCAGACTAAGGAGAGTGAACTGATCTCATACATCTGGTTATCTCCTGGCTGTTATAGAAAAGGATGGAGTTTTTCACCTGACTACATTTACAGCACTATGAAATATAACATGCATCTGACTCATCATTGTAATGCTGTCTACCGTCTATTGCTGTATTGAATGTTGCTGTGATAATGACTGTTTGATGTGCCTACATATTCGCGTAACCATTTTGTCACTGTGGCGTCCACAATAAATAATGAAGAAAAACGTCAACGGCTGTTACAAGAATCATTGACTTTATACGTCGTGAGTTTACTGACGTCCTATGTGGATTGCCCTGTTATTTTTGTATGAACATTGTTTTGACTGAACACATCTGCACACCACACAAAACCAGACATGCGGATACCATCCATCATCATATGGCATCACGCATCAATGTGAAACATGGACTGTATACAGGCGCCACGTAAAGAAGCTAAACCACTTCCATACAGTCTGTCTCAGGAAGATAATGAACATCAAATGGCAAGACAAGATCCCGGATACCGCCGTTCTTGACAGAGCTGGTATCCCTAGTATTGATACTATTCTGATGCAGTCACAGATTCGCTGGGCAGGTCATGTAGTCCGCATGCCAGACCATCGACTGCCAAAGATACTCTTTTATGGTGAGATGCAGAAGGGTAAACGCTCCCATGGTGGCCAAAAGAAGCGCTTCAAAGACACGTTAAAGACGTCATTGAAAACCTTTGACATAAACCCAGACACATGGGAAGCTGCTGCGCAAGACCGAACTGCTTGGCGCACATCTCTTCGTAAAGGTGCAGCAGCATGCGAATCATCCAGAAGAGCAGCAGCAGAACAGCGGAGACAAGCTAGAAAGGACCGTGAAATAAAACCTTCACATGAAGCAAACATTCCCTGCCCACACTGTCCAAGATCTTTCCAGGCCCGCATCGGGCTCTTCAGTCACCTTCGTACCCATAGACTAACCTAACATATTCTTAAATAATTGGATGAACAGAGTGGTCTTCATCACCCGTGATGGACGAACAACCAGGGGGAAAAAAAAAATTTTTTTTTTTTTGCTATGATCAAAGTGTCTTAGCCAGGGCCGGGATCAAACATAATTTTTACACACTCTACTTTATTAAGTAGACCTCACTTTGAGCCCCAGAAGGGGTATTTAAAAAAAAAAAAAAAATTAAGGATATGCGCCCTAATATAACTAACTAGGTTGAACGGGACGCGCCTTGCCAAAACGAGGCAACACTTTATAAAAAATTGCTGTTACAGTCCTATGCTGCGGAAAATTCCGTCTAGTCAAGTTTTTGTTTTTGTTTGCTTCTGTTGTTTTTTTTTTTTTTTAAATGGTTTTTTTTCCTCTCCCCTTTTCCCCCCGTTATCACTAGAAGAAAAAGAGTACACTCTATATTTCCAAAAAAGTGTGTGTAAGATTGATTTATTTATATTTTGTTCTTTCTTCTCCTTTCAATCAACACTATCATTACCAAAACATGTATAATGTGTAACTTTGGAGTACAAGAAAGAATGTGTAAATGAGTGTGTGGAAGGAGTGAAAGTAATATTTTATTTTTTTATTTTTTACAGCTGCACATTATATTTTCATTGTTATACTTATATTCATATTATTATTATCAATGTTTCAATGCATACATCTTTGTAAATTTCAACAGAATGTGAATAAAGATGTGGGGAAAAAAAGAGTTTTTATTTCGTCTGCACGTGATAACAGGAAGCTAAAATATCCCGTTCAACCTCTGATGGGTTATAATTAGGATATACTCGTACGTTGTTTTCAATTCCAAATAATATGAACAGCTGCTGATATGAGAAAGGGGCATCACATTTGTCAAATCATTGTAAATGGGGACAATCACAATTACCAATTATGCTTGTTTGAAAAAAAAAAATTCTCTTCATTGATTTTATATGATAAAAACACATAAATTGTAAGGTGTGAAACCACATAAAGCAAAAGTATTTTACTTCTAAAACTTCAACTAACCTCACCCTCAGATAATTATCTATCTATCTATCTATCTATCTATCTATCTATCTATCTATCTATCTATCTATCTATCTATCTATCTATCTATCTATCTATCTATCTATCTATCTATCTATCTATCTATCTATCTATCTATCTATCTATCTATCTATCTATCTATCTATCTATCTATCTATCTATCTATCTATCTATCTATCTATCTATCTATCTATCTATCTATCTATCTATCTATCTATTTATCTATCTATCTATCTATCTATCTATCTATCTATCTATCTATATATCTATCTATCTATCTATCTATCTATCTATTTATCTATCTATCTATCTAAAAAACGTCTTCTCTACAACAAAGCCAAGCTGACTCACACAATTCTATCTAACAATGCCCCGTCGTACCTACGATCATTGTTTCAAACCAGTAGAAGAGAGGGACAACAATTACATCAGCCCAAACCTAGGATCGACCTGTTCAAAAAGAGTCTAGCCTACTCTGGAGCCTACTTATGGAACAGCCTTCCACGCCACCTAAAAAGCCTACCTACACAATATTCTTTTAACAAAGCACTTTTCAAACACTTCCTCAACACTGATTATCTACCCCCATAGAAACATCATTTGCCTGTCAACATCTCATCCATAGGTCAACATTTCTTTTCCTCCTCCGCTCGTTTTTTGTGAATAATTTGTTTTATATCCATGTAATATTATTATTATATTCACTTTAAAATATTATTATATAATGTAATGTATGTGAGAATGTACCCACATAATACTGTACTTTAGAAATGTGAGTCGTGAGAATGTACCCGCATACCACTGCACTTTAGAAATGTGAATTTTTTTTTTTTTTTTTTTTTTTTTTTTTTTTTACTGCTCAAAGACTTTTCCTGCCACAGAAGTGCGTAAGAAAGCGTTATTATTATTATTATTTCATTTTCCACCAAGAATGTATGGACATAAGCGAGAATGTGTTTATGTAATTTTTGTATTGATGATTGATGACACATTCAAAAATACAAATGAATTGTAGACGGATTGACCGCATGAGTGAGTGTCGGTATACAGAATTTATTTATTTTTATTTATTGTTTTATTTATTTTATTTTATTATTACTTTTTTTTCCCCCAATTACTAGCTTGTTTGTTTCAAAAAAAAACCTACTCATTTTTTAATTTTATTATGATTGCATAATGTAAATGAATGCTGTTATGGTAACTTTATAATGTTGCATGCCTTTAAATTAATGCTTAAAGCATCATGTGGGAATGAAAGGATATAGTATGCAAGATTAATGAGAATGGAAGGGCAGAATGTTAGACGGGCCTGCGCGCCCAATTCTTTACCCTTCGAAAATAAAGTTCGTTCGTTCGTTCGTTCGTTCGTTCTACCTACCTACCTACCTACCTACCTACCTACCTACCTACCTACCTACCTACCAATCTATCTATATATCTACCTACCTACCTACCTATCTGTCTATCTATCTATCTATCTATCTATCTATCTATCTATCTATCTATCTATCTATCTATCTATCTATTTTTTCATTACAATATACTTATTCTTAATATTATATTCTTAATAACTTATATTCTTAATTTTATGATCAGGTACTGTTAATGTATGCTGTTATACTTCCTTGTAATGTTGCACTGTCCTTAAATTAATACTTTAAGTACGCTGGAGAATGTTGAGTAACAGTAATAAAAGATGAGCAAGAGGATGGAAGAATGCAAGAGGGGACTGTGTCCGATTTTCAACCCTTGGCAAATTAATTGCTTTCGTATATGTCTATCTAACTATCTACCTAGTCTGATTCTGGTCTTGAGTTTGGGACGCAAAGGAAATGGAAAGGAAAATGGAAAGTAACTGTCTACCCACCTCATCTTGATGAACCTAAAAAAAAAAAAAAGAAAAAAAAAAAAGTCCCTGAGTCATTCAGTTGAACACCGTATGAACATTTTACAAGTTCTCATAACATACCTCTGAATATGTCTCAAATCACTAATTTACAGTACGAAGAATTCGATTTTTTTTTTTTTTTTTTTTTTTTTTTTTTAAATTTATTTATTTTTTATTTATTTATTTATTTTTCAAATTCATTATTACTATTAATTTTTTTTTTTTTTTTTTTTTTTAATAATTATTTTATTTTATTTTAAAAACACTTTAATTATGATGATTATTGCAAATGTAATATTACTTTTATAATGATAAATGCCTTAATAATGCTTAAAGTAAATGTGAGGATGAAAGGATATTAGTATACATGATGAGAGAGAAAGGAAGAGCAGAATGTCAGACGGTCCTGCGTGCCCAATTCTTAACCCTTTGAAAATAAAGTTCGTTCGTTCGTTCGTTCTATCTATCTATCTATCTATCTATCTATCTATCTATCTATCTATCTATCTATCTATCTATCTATCTATCTATCTATCTATCTATCTAATCTAATCTAATCTAATCTAATCTAATCTATCTATCTATCTATCTATCTATCTATCTATCTATCTATCTATCTATCTATCTATCTATCTATCTATCTGTCCATCCATCTGTCTGTCTGTCTGTCTATCTGTATGTATGTGTGTCTGTCTGCCTAATCTATACGTATACATATATGTCTATCTATCTGCATCTCTCCTCCCCCTCCCCCACAATAGACCACGAGATTAATTATATCAAGAGTAAGTGAAAACTGTAAAGGAATGGTGTAATATTCATCAATTTTATTGCGATGAATTATCTTGAAGATGACCTTCCAATCTAACCTCTCCTATAGGGAGATCCGTCTTGAAGATGACCTTCCAATCTAACCTCTCCTATAGGGAGATCAGTCTTGAAGATGGCCTTCCAATCTAACCTCTCCTATAGGGAGATCCGTCTTGAAGATGGCCTTCCAAGTGCAGTAATGTTAACCCAGGGAATAAAACACGTAAAAGGGGGGAGAGAGAATATGCTAACGCAGGGAATAAGACACGTAAAAAAAAGTGAGGGGGTATTAACACCAGGAATAAGACACGTAAGCGGGATTATGTTAACACAGGGAAGGAGAAAAGTAAAAGTGGCGGGGGTGGGGGAGATGTTAACAAAGAGAAGAAGACACTTAAGTGGGGAGATGTTAACACGGGAATATGACACGTAAAGGGGGGGGGGGGGGTAGATGTTAACATAGGTATAGACACGTAAGCGTAGAGGCGTTAACATGGGCAATAAGACACGTAAGGGGATGTTAACACGGGTACAAGAAACGTTAACGGGTAGAAGTTAACACAGAAAAAGGAAACATTAGAAGAAAGAAGTTAACACAGAAAATAAGAGACATTAACGAAGAGAAGTTAGCACAGGATAGAAGTGAAATAGCGGAGATATGTTAACGCGGAGAAAGAAGAGACGCTATCTAATAATGTTAGCATAGAAGACAGCAGACATTAACACAAGGAAGAAAATATGTCGGAAGACTTTAACACGGTTAAAGGGGGGCTTTTACCAAGAGATGCTGACTTCGTCGTTTGATAGCTGTCGTCATGAAGTTGTTTATTGGCTGGAGTAGACAACCATGTCCTTCCATAACTTGAGGTTCCTAATGTTATTTCAACAAGTAGAGAAATGACAAAAATAAAGACCAGAATTCTAAATCGGAAATTGTTTTTATTTCAAGCAGAAATGCCCTGCTCAGGGCCGTAGATAGGACTTAATAAAGGGGGAGGGGGGGTTAATAAAATATTTTTTTTAATGCACTATTTTGGTACAGTATAATTTCCCCACAAATGTTTTTCACCAAACCCTAAGGGGAGGGGGGTTTGAACCCCCCCCCCTTTCCCGTATCTACGGCCTTGGCCCTGCTAGTATCAGAAACTCCCTGCCAATATATCGTCGAAACAAAGACTTCAATAGCTGTCAATCATCATTCTCCTCGGGGCTCCTAACTCAGCATGGAGCCACCATTGTAGTAGCTCCCCTTGTAGGAAGTCTGCACCAAATAGTCACATGGTCTTGTAGTGGTTGGTTTCCATGGCAATTTGTCTTACATAATGAGGTAGCCAGGTCCACGCACAAACCTCATGTTAGATCACCTTGTACAACATGCCTGATGGTACAGTGGTCCTATTATTTCTTGGTCTCTTCAGTGACCCCCGGGGAACTGCACCAGGCAGAATCTGAAAATAATCAAACTAAAATAAGAGCTACATTGAACAAATACTGAACAGAAAAATAGGAGGACTACATTAGTACCACATTAAATAGTGAGGTGACAAAATATCGGTGCTAACGTGAGCTTTATTGTAAAACTATCATTCTTTGTGAGTTCACATCACCGGTATGGTACTGAAATATGGGCAGTGAATAAACAGATATTGAGCATGTCAGAGGTCAGGTAGATGTGGCCCACCCGTCTATTACCAGGCCTGAAAAAGGGGGAGAGGGCAAAAATAATACCACTGCACTCTACCATGCATGTAGTACAAGCCGACTAAGGAAGATTGAGCACAAGGTCAGTTACCCTATCTTGTGGTAACCTCCAGCCAAAAATGTACAGGATCAACAAATTATTCAAAGCTAATTCAGATATTTATCAATTCCACCAACGTAAACATAAGGTCTTCTTTTAAAGAGGCGCATGACAAACGCATAGTCTAGAGGAAGCCAACACTCTTCAACTTAAATATCAAGATAGTCATGTTGAATGGCACTCAAACACGAAGTCAAATATCAAGATAGTCATGTTGAATGGCACTCAAACACGAAGTCAAATATCAAGATAATCATGTTGAATGGCACTCAAACACGAAGTCAAATATCAAGATAGTCATATTGAATGGCACTCAAACAATGAAGTCAAATATCAAGATAGTCATGTTGAATGGCACTCAAACATGAAGTCAAATGGCACTCAAACACGAAGTCAAAACATATCAAGATAAATATCATGTTGAATGGCACTCAAACACGAAGTCAAATATCAAGATAATCATGTTGAATGAAGTCAAATATCAAGATAGTCAATATCAAATATCAAGATAGTCATAGTGAATGGCACTGGTCAAATATCAAGATAGTCATATTGAATGGCACTCAAACAATGAAGTCAAATATCAAGATAGTCATGTTGAATGGCACTCAAACATGAAGTCAAATATCAAGATAGTCATATTGAATGGCACTCAAACAATGAAGTCAAATATCAAGATAGTCATATTGAATGGCACTCAAACATGAAGTCAAATATCAAGATAGTCATATTGAATGGCACTCAAACACGAAGTCAAATATCAAGATAGTCATGTTGAATGGCACTCAAACACGAAGTCAAATATCAAGATAATCATGTTGAATGGCACTCAAACAATGAAGTCAAATATCAAGATAGTCATGCTGAATGGCACTCAAACATGAAGTCAAATATCAAGATAGTCATGTTGAATGGCACTCAAACACGAAGTCAAATATCAAGATAGTCATGTTGAATGGCACTCAAACACGAAGTCAAATATCAAGATAGTCATGCTGAATGGCACTCAAACATGAAGTCAAATATCAAGATAGTCATGTTGAATGGCACTCAAACACGAAGTCAAATATCAAGATAGTCATGTTGAATGGCACTCAAACACGAAGTCAAATATCAAGATAGTCATGTTGAATGGCACTCAAACATGAAGTCAAATATCAAGATAGTCATGTTGAATGGCACTCAAACACGAAGTGAATTATCAAGATAGTCATGTTCAATGGCTTTCAAACACGAAGTCAAATATCAAGATTGTCATGCTGAATGGCACTCAAACATGAAGTCAAATATCAAGATAGTCATGTTGAATGGCACTCAAACACGAAGTCAAATATCAAGATAGTCATGTTGAATGGCACTCAAACACGAAGTCAAATATCAAGATAGTCATGTTGAATGGCACTCAAACACGAAGTCAAATATCAAGATAGTCATGTTGAATGGCACTCAAACACGAAGTCAAATATCAAGATAGTCATGTTGAATGGCACTCAAACATGAAGTCAAATATCAAGATAGTCATTTTGAATGGCACTCAAACATGAAGTCAAATATCAAGATAGTCATTTTGAATGGCACTCAAACATGAAGTCAAATATCAAGATAGTCATGTTGAATGGCACTCAAACATGAAGTCAAATATCAAGATAGTCATTTTGAATGGCACTCAAACACAAAGTCAAATATCAAGATAGTTATTTTGAATGGCACTCAAACATGAAGTCAAATATCAAGATAGTCATGTTGAATAGCACTCAAACAATGAAGTCAAATATCAAGATAGTCATGTTGAATGGCACTCAAACACGAAGTCAAATATCAAGATAGTCATGTTGAATGGCACTCAAACAATGAAGTCAAATATCAAGATAGTCATGTTGAATGGCACTCAAACACGAAGAACAACAACAACGATAACCCAGACGTTACAGAAGTTCATAAAATGGCGCTTCAACGCAAGAGAATGATTGAAATCAAATGACAAGATCGATAATATGGAGCCGATAGAAAGAACCTGGATAGTACCAGTCAAACAAGAGGTTACACAAATGGCGTTGGATACGACATAAGTTGAGGAAACCAAGTTGATAGCATTACAAGACAGTTCTTGTTCTATAACGCAAATTGTAAAAGATATAGAGGGTAACCTACAGACAAAAGGGTTGGAGATAGACAAGAAAAGCCATACAGAACACATGTGAAGACTTTCAGCGGATGGTACAGGGTTGGGGGAAGGGGTGGCGTGGCTTGTTGAAGATTTATGTTCCACGGGGAGATAAACGGTAATGAGTGAATTAATGTTGACGTGGTTTCTTTTAACAGACGATTACAAATACCAGGAACAGCGAAGGCATCTAATAATGAAGTGCTGAGGCATGCTGCGTTAAAGAGACAAGTCCTAGGTTACCTTTAGGTAAGAACAGAAATAGTCAAAGCTTGTAGGACATGTTGTGAGAGGAGGAAAACAGAAACACGCGATGGGAGCAGGAAAGAATATGGGAAGATGGGCAGAGGAAGATAGGGAGAGAAAATATCAGATGAGATAACAACACTGAAAAGGGCAAAGTCAGCAACATAGGTTGTGGAGCGTAATTATCGCCTATTCCCGCATGCAGGACAAAATTGATTATGGAAATAACAGAGAAAAAAAAAAGAGAGAGAGAGAGAGAGAGAGAGAGAGAGAGAGAGAGAGAGAGAGAGAGAGAGAGAGAGAGAGAGAGAGAGAGAGAGAATTTACGGCGCATTGTGCATCTAATGGAAAAGCAAGCTTTTCAATACCCAGTTAATGGATGATTCATTATTCTATACTCCTCAGAACTAATCTCTAACAAATTACGTTTCCGCTTTAATCATTCAATGATTGCACTTAGCGGAAACGCGTACATGGTAACGTAATGGCTGTTAAACGTAATTGCCAACGAGTTCCTATAGTTTTATTTTAACTTAAGAGGGGATCTGACCACAGGATAATCTGGAAACAATGACCATTAGGGTACTTTGAGGAGTGGATACATAAGAGAAAGTGTGGGAGAGGTGGTGAAGATGATGGTGGATAAAAAGAACATAACGAAGGATAAATAGAATGTAAGAATAGAAAAGAAAAGAAGAAGGGACGGGGAGAAGACGATGCTGATGATTATGACGATGACATGGACGACGACGTTGATGGATAATTAAATACCAGAAGAAATTATGTTTACAGGTAGAGAACACACAGAAGTAAAAAAAAAAAAAATTAACTTAGTTAAAGGAAAGTATGTACAGAAAAGTGGCGGAACAAATGTTTTCTTTTGATAAAGTCTATTTGTAAAGTTTATTTAATAATATAATAATAATAATAATACAAGCCCCTTCAGTCATAACTGACTATGGGAATGCGCCCCTGAGGTGACAGCCCTCAATTGCTTATTTTTTAACCAAGCCATGTAACCCAACCGTACACGATGTAAGACATGTCAGTACGTAATCGAAACACGTTCAGTCTCGTTCCCTAACGCCAAGTTCACCATCACCCATGGCTTCACATGTGAGTCACGCAACGTCATTTATGCTATTATATGCAAACGTTGCACCATTACTTACATCGGCCAAACGGGCACACGACTGGGCGACCGATTCTGCAGACACCTCTACGACATCTCTCAGTTTAAATCCACACCTGTAGCCATCCACTTCAATGCCCCGGACCACCACGGTGCCACTGACATCCAGGTGGCAGCCATCAGATCCTGTTCCTCGGACGCCAACAGTCGGTTTCGCCAGGAACAACGCCTCATCCATCTTATGGGTTGCCTCAAACCACACGGTTTGAATACCCAACATTCTTTTGTCTGAGACGCCTTTTTCTATCGAGTCCCAGTTGTATTATGACTGTCTACTTTGATGCGATCACGCTTTTTTTTTTTATTATTTTAAATCGCTTTTCCCTCGTTTTCTATATACATATATATATATATATAATTTTTTTTTATTATTATTTATTTATTTACTTATTATTATTATTATTATTTTATTATTTATTTTATTTTATTTGTTTATTTATTTATTTTATTTTTATTTTATTTATTTTTTATTTTTATTTATTTATTTTTTATTTTATTATTATTATTTATTTATTATTATTATTATTATTTTTTTCATTTTAGTTATTTATTTTTTTTTTTCTCACTCTTTTCCAGTCCTTGTTTTCATTATTTCTTATTTTTTGTTTTTAATGTACTATCGACTTCCTCTTTCCGGTTTAGTGGCAGCCATCTTGCTTCATATGTGACTGGACACATGGGAGTTTTTTTCTTTTATTTTTATAGTTTCATGTTCTCTACTTAATTCTCATTTTCTTTCCCTCCTGTCTCTTGTTTGTCTGTCCCTGACGAAGGCCTTGTGGCCGCAACGTAGGTTTTTCTTGTCCTTCTCCTTGTAAGACGTATTACTATTTGTGTGTGTGTGTGTTTTGTTTTTTCCCCATTCTACTGTGTTCCTTTCGACGTTTTCTCCTCTCTTCTGCTTGCCCTGTGAGCTTTTTTTCCGCGCAAACTGAGGTGGCGCCGCAGATAGCATCGTCACTTGGTGCGATCGGCAGCTTCATCCTACCAGGTAGCTGGATTTATGTCCAGTGACCTCATGTCTCTCTTGCACACATCTTTGAATCTCAGCTGCGGTCGCTCAACATTTCTTTTGCCGTCTGCCAGGAAGATAAGGGCAACAGGCGGTATGACGTGGAGTACAACGGATGTGTATGGAAAAAAAAAAATCGAAAAAAGGTGATTCGTCTTACGAGGACAAAAGACAAAGAAAATAGCCAACGTAAGACGAATCCTCTTTTTTCAATATTTTTTCATACTCATCCTTTTGCCATCTGCCAGTGTCACAGAACGTCTGAACATGCTCTTTTGTGTGATCTCTCACACCTTCAACCCTACGGCAGTATCATTTCTTTTTCTTCATTTTTCTCACCAATCGCTTTTGTTTGGTATAAATCATGCATTTTCATTCCTTTTACTCTCTATGTTGGATTAGTAGGGTGAAGTCTCTAACACTCTACTCCCCTACGGACGTATCTGCTTTACACGCAGAATTTTTTACGTTGCGCAAGGTAAATCCGATAATACCAAGTAATTATACCGGTCATACGCTTATCTATTCTCTCAGTCTGACCATCTTTTGAAACGCGTCGGTCCAACATTTGACCCCAGGTGAAAAGCTGGTACCGCAAAAGCTTTTCTGGTAAGACAACAGAGGGCAGTCCAAGAGGAATAAGATGGACTACATTTTCTACATTGGAAGATCTGGAATATGCAGATGACATTGCACTCCTAGCACATTCACATCAACACATCCAGGAAAAAACGGATAGATTTAATGAGTTTAGCCAGCAGGTGGGCTTGAACATCAATTTAAAGAAGTCAGAGGTAATGACGCTCAATGAGAGCAATCCTGAGCCCATATCAGTAAGGAATCAGCAACTGGTACAGACAGACACCTTCACGAACCTAGGATGCATAGTAACACCAGACGGCGGGGCAGGCAAAGACATCAACATCAGAATGAATAAGGCAAGAACAGCCTTTTTTAGCCTAAACAACATCTGGAAGTCCTCTCAATACAGCACAAGCACAAAATTAAGATTATACCAGAGCTGTGTGCTTTCTGTGCTTCTCTGTGGTGCAGAATGCTGGAGAGTTACAGAGAAGGAAATGTCGAAATTGTCCTCTTTTCACACAACATGCCTAAGAAAAATTCACCGAATCTTTTGGCCGAATACCATCACCAACCAAGATCTTACTCGGAGCAAGCAAGAGAACATGCACACCATCATAGCTGGCAGACGCTGGAGCTGGGTTGGCCATGTCCTCAGAAGAGACCCCGATGCCATCACAAGAACAGCTATGCTTTGGACCCCTGAAGGAAAACAAAAGAGAGGCCGACCAAAAACAACCTGGCGGAGGACTGGGGAGGCTGAGATGCAAAGAATGAACCAGAGTTGGGGCACTGTACGAAGGATGGCCGCCGATGGAACAAAGTGGAATCAATTTGTTGTTGCCCTACAAGACGCAACTAGGCGTGATGGCCACTGACTGCTTTGACGGTCGGCGGTTAAGGATCAAAGAAGAAGAAGAAGAAAAGCTGGTGACAACACGGTCTCGTCCAATCGACATGAAAAGAACTCAAGATTGTATGTCTGGGTTGCCGACGTCTGTGTCTGTTTGTCTGGCAGATTACATAGAGGGTAGATGCGTTTATCGTTTTTTTTGTTGGACAATCCCTTGTGGTTGTTACAGATAACACTAGTTAACAAATTTTCAAAAGTTATTTGTACTAGAAATTAAATAGACCATTTCTTATTGATTTTGACATGCTGATTTCAAATATCATAATGAAATTCACCAATTGGCTCTGGTTTTTTTTAATGATGAATTTACATTACAGTAATACAAATAATGTATCTTCTTCTTCTTCTTCTTCTTCCATCCTTAGCCATCAACCGGCAAAGCAGTATGTGGCCAGTACGCCTAGTGGCGTCCCAGGGCAACAACAAATTGATCAATCTATCGCTGTTTCCACCACGCCTAGTGGCGTCTTTGTGGAACAAAAACAGACCAAACAATCTATCATTGTTTCCGTAATCAGATTGGTTGGCAAGCAGGTGATCAGCCCACTGTGCGAAGTTTTTACGGGATGGGGTAAACAGCCCCATGCCCATACCCTCCTTAGTCGCCTTTTACGACATGCGTGGTAGGGTGCATTGTTACTATTCTTTGCTCCCCTTTCGGGCCCCGGTAACACACGGGTGAAATAATGTATGCTTGTTTAATTATCTGGGGTGAACAGCTAGTCTTTCTACTTTAGCATTATAAAAATTGTGGTTACATACTCAATTAATTGATATTTCAACATAAAAATGATAGATAGAAAAAAAACATTATTCAAAGTTCACATATCATGTTTTAAAAAGGAACATTTGAACCCATTCCGTCATTATTCAGTCGCTGTTCGAGCTCTCTTTGCTTGCTTCTTGTAGTCAATCGATGAGGTGTCTCTTGTCCAACAGTAATCAGCAAGCATTGAAGGGCTCCAATTGCCTTGATACCTTGTCTCCATAGCAGCAATGTCCTGGTGAAATCGTTCACCATGCTCATCACTGACCGCTCCACAGTTTGAAGTAAAGAAATCCAGATGAGAATCCAGAAAATGAATTTTCAAAGACATGTTGCAGCCAAGACTCTTATACTTCAGAAGGAGATTTTCTACAATTTCATTGTATATATCAGATCTGTTGTTTCCAAGAAAATTGTCCACCACTGACTTAAATGCTAGCCATGCTGCTTTTTCCTTGCGATGCAACACGCAAAGAAACTCGTCATCATGAAGAAGTTTTCGAATTTGCGGACCAACAAATACTCCCTCTCTTATTTTAGCTTCACTCAGTCTTGGAAATTTTCTGATGAGGTATTTGAAAGCCCCATCTGTTTTCTCCATTGCCTTGACAAAGTTTTTCACGAGACCCAGCTTAATGTGCAAGGGTGGCAACAAAATCTTGCTGGTGTCGACAAGTGCTGGGTTCTCAACGTTCTTACTGCCAGGCTGCAATGACTGCCTGATTGGCCAATGTCTTCTGATGTAATGGTCACTTTGTGCACGGCTATCCTATTCACAGAGAAAGCAACAGTACTTGGTGTATCCACCCTGTAGTCCAAGCAAAAGAGCGACCACTTTTAAGTCACCACAAAGTGACCAATGATGATGATCATAATTTAAAAACTTCAAAAGCTGCTTAATGTTTTCATAAGTTTCTTTCATATGAACTGCGTGACCAACTGGAATTGACGGTAACACATTACCATTATTCAACAAAACAGCTTTAAGACTCGTCTTGGATGAATCAATGAAAAGCCTCCACTCTTCCGGTATGTAATTGATTTTGAGGGCTGCCATTAAACAAGAAATGTTGTGGCACGCAGAAAGGTCACCCTCTTTGAAAAAGAATGTAATAAGCGGCTTCTGGCGGTTCCTATACACAGAAATTGTAACATCTTCTGCCAGGAGATACCACTGTTGCAATCTGGAACCCAAAAGCTCCGCCTTGTTCTTCGGTAAATTCAGATCTCTAACAAGATTATTCAGTTCACCTTGGGTTATTAAGTGTGGTTTAGTGGATGTAGTTTGCTAAAAATCTGGGTCGCTTGAGGTTGATGGTTCAGGACCACCAATGTCCTCTTCTTCATCAGTGGAAGCAGCTGAAAATGATTCTGGCACTTTGGGAACTGGTAGGTCATCGCCATGTGGTACCGGATGTATTGCAGAGGGGATGTTTGGATATTCCAGAGTACATTTTTTCTTCTTTGATATGCCTTTCCCAATTGGAGGGACCATGCAAAAGTAACAGTTGTTGAGATGATCAGTGGGCTCTCTCCAAATCATTGGGACTGCAAAAGGCATAGCTTGCCTTTTGCCAGTCAACCACAGTTTAAGATGTGGCTGCACATGTATTGCAGCATATGTGTGGCGCCCAGCTCTTATCTTGATCTCCTATTCTGCAGCCAAAATACAAACTGTACGATTTCTTAATCACTTTAGTTATATTTTGTTTTTGTGATAGAAATGTCACCTCACCACATATATAACAGAAACTATTAGCACTGTTCACACATGTCCTAGGCATTTCTAACTACGATACTTTTGATAAGGACAAATGCACTAACTAATGGCAAAATTTTATCAGAGATAAGATATTTATACACGCAGGTGATGTAATCATAGGTAGGATTGCATCATCAACTTCTAGTTACATTTTTATTGGTAATTAGAAAAAAATTATGCAATCGCTCACAACAGTTGCATCATATATATAAATTGACCGTAATTGAATAAACTAGTAGCATGGATCTTGAAAACTAGAGCCAATCAACATTTTTAAATGTCATTTTCGTTTTCAGCACACCAAAATTAGTTAAGATCAGCTATTTTCATTTCTGGTACATTTTGGTTGTTGACTAGTGTAATCTGTCTGTGTAGACATCTTGGCGGAAGACATTACGCCAGGCAAACATGGTCACATGTTGTTGTGAGCCGGCGGGAATATTACCGCGTGATTTGAAAGAGGTCACGCATTGGGATATTAAATGTAATATTTTAAAACTCGTGTGGGTATTTTGAATTACATACCCCAACCCAGTGCTAAAGAGCTTACGATTGGATTAAAGTAAGAAGCCGGAATAAACTATGGATCCTATTGGAACATCTGATGGAAGCACCATCTGTGATGTGAACTGAGAACTGCACATACAATGTAGTGAAATCAGAGACACAGAACAGAGAGACTGAAGCGCACGTCATATGAGCGACTCTCAGAAGCCAGTGAGACATCGGTCTTAGAAGTCCTATATTATAAGTGAGAGATCGAAGTATTTGGGAAACTTAAAAAGTAAGCCCGCTTTTATAAATACAGAGACTGAAAAACTTAAGGGACACGGACATAAATTCGAAGACTGGAAACCTAGGAATTGGATCACCCGTCATAAGAGGAACGTTCCCAGACCAAGTGTTTCGCAGATTCACCCGTCATAAATGGGATTCAAAATTTCCAGACCAAGTGGTTCGAGAGCATATAACATAAATTGCTCGTGTCCATTTTACCCTGCGCGAGGAGATTGTGTATTCCCAAAAATTTGGGGTAAGTGTAAATCTTTATTTTACAAATGGGAATTAACATGTTTTCTTGCTAAGTGGTTATATATGAGGCTGGCAACCTCAACATATGAAACTAATATATTCATAAACCACTACAGCAAGCGCTGGTGATTTCTTCTAGCTAGACGTGCGGAAACCCGACAGCAAAGGTGACCACAGACTCCGAATACAGCAGTGACGACTGATGATTACATCACATGTGCCTAAAATGTATAATATTTTGTGAGATATATGAACTCTGTTAATTGTAACTCAGGCAACTCATTATTCGCTCCGTCCAGACACATTTTCCCAGAGGAATACGGTGATTTTTAATCATCTTCCCTGAGCTACACTGCGTACTCGGGAATTTAATTCTTCTGAGAGATTAACATTGGTGGGTGAACAGCGAGAATGCGCCTGTTAATTGGCAGTCCACAAATGTACATAGCAGAGGCATTTGTTTTCTATTTTGTCTAAAAAAAAGTTCGTGGTTACAAGCTATCAGACGGTTCGAAGTACTGAAGTTACTATGCCATTCGTGTGAGAGAAGTACACCCATCACCAAGAAGTGATGAAAACCACAGCTGCAGGACTCCCTTATATCAGTTAAGTGCTTATAAAAAGGCACCAGCAAAAGGGACATAATTTTCTGACTTTATCCTCACCCTAAATCTCTATGAAGAGAAAATTTGATTCCAATATAAAAGTCACCAGCATTTTGTTTATTGTAAACTGTTAATATTAATTGATTATTAAATTTGTTACATGTTATTTTAAAACTAAACAAACATAATTGATTCAGTTATTACATGTATGAAAGCAAACGTATGAGCCAGAATATTTCATTTATATATACATCTAGACATATATTTACCTCTAACAGGAGCTATACCATTATAAATAACTAACACATAACTAACACATAACTAATTCTCCAGACCTAAAGGTCTTTTATATTTGTACATGAGCCCTAATATAACCGGATAGGTTGAACAGGACGCGCCTCGCCAAAAGGAGGCAAAATTTTATTTAAAAAATATATATATATCATTATAAGAGGAAATTCGCTGAATTAACTCAGCTGGGGGCTTGAACGGGCTAAAAACCATTTCTTAAATCCTTCACAAAAGGCGACGGACAGATATAAGTTAACAAATGTTCAGCGCTAAGCAGCATTGTTCTTGACTTCTGGGAAAGGTAGAAGCGTCTGTACACTTCTATCTACATCTCTGCCAAGAGTAATATTGTGCGAAGGTAGACACCTTTGACGACCCATTTAGATACTCTTGAGTTATGGCCACTGTTGGACCACTACTGCATAGCAGGGGAGGCAATCCGTGACAGCCAGTTGTGCGCAGAAGATATCTTTCGGGATGCAACCATCTTCCATGCAGGCGGACATGGCCAAGCCAGCGTGTTCTGCGCTGTCTAAGCATTGTAAACGTGCTTTGAAGGCTAGCACGTGACAACACCACTTTATCTTTCGATGAAATGCCGAGGATGTGGCGTAGACACTGTAGATGGAAGGTATTGAGCCTTCTTTCTTGCTTAGCATAGGTTGTCCATGTTTCGCTACCATATAGAAGTGTTCTGGTGACGTAGGCGTTATATACCGCAGCTTTGGTCTTCTTTGTGAGTTTGGAGTTTCCCCAAACACGCAATGTGAGGCGGGCAAAGGTAACTGCAGCTTTGCCAATGCGGCTGAAAATTTCTGTGTCCAGTGAGAGTTTGTCATTGATGGTAGACCTCAGGTATGTGAAGTGGTGCACCACTGCCAATTCATAGTTATCGATAGTGATAACTGGTGCAACACCCACATTTTTATTATTTTTTTTTTTAAATTATTTTTTATTATTTTTGTTAAACTTTATTTACACCTATTATTATTTACATCAGTTCCCGACTTTGACTTCCGGAAACTGGAAACACAAAAATAAACTAAACACGCACTTGCAACAACACAGCAGGAGCAAATAACTGAGTTAAACACGCACTTGCAACAACACAGCAGTACCAAATAACCGAGTTAAACACGCACTTGCAACAACACAGCAGGGGCAAATAACTGAGTTAAACACGCACTTGCAACAACACAGCAGGGGCAAATAACTGAGTTAAACACGCACTTGCAACTACACAGCAGGAGCAAATAACTGAGTTAAACACGCACTTGCAACAACACAGCAGGGGCAAATAACTGAGTTAAACACGCACTTGCAACAACACAGCAGGGGCAAATAACTGAGTTAAACACGCACTTGCAACAACACAGCAGGAGCAAATAACTGAGTTAAACCCGCACTTGCAACAACACAGCAGGGGCAAATAACTGAGTTAAACACGCACTTGCAACTACACAGCAGGAGCAAATAACTGAATTAAACACGCACCTGCAACTACACAGCAAGGGCAAGTAACTGATGGAAATGTCAGTTTTCATCGGCATTACCTTCTAGTTGCCCAAGGAACATAGACCATGAACACATTTATATCAGGCCATCTTGTCACGTGACATCTGATCAAGATGTCCAGCTCTGTATCTTTTGTCTGTCTCCCTCGACTTGTGTTAACCTGGGGACTCAAGACTACCTTGACCTTGTGATGCTATGAAAAGGTTTTCTATATATGTGTCCTATCCAACACCAGCGTCATCTTCTGACGCCCTGCTCCACCTCGTACTTGTTAAATCTAAATCCTTTGTCCAGCTTTGGTCCTGAATGAAGGTATGATAGTGTCAATAACGCTGTTGGCCTCCTGGCAATGATGATTTGTGTAGCACTAGTTTTACCATTGTCTGTTTGCCAACTCCATGCACAACCTTATATTATTAGCCAGTTACGACATGCAGTGTGAACACTGATCCCAGGAGATCATTTAAGAACTTTTTTTTTTTCCAGGGAGAACTATACTGGTGAATGAAGCCATTGGCAGGGGGTAGCTATCTTATACGCCTCCCCTCCCCGCGTTAAGCAATTTTGTTATACTACGTTCAAAATCCAAGAACTACTTATTCGGAGTAACCAGGAGGACATGCACACCATCATAGCTGGCAGACGCTGGAGTTGGGTTGGCCATGTCCTCAGAAGGGACCCTGATACCATCGCAAGAACAGCTATGCTATGGACCCCCGAGGGAAAGCGAAAGAGAGGCCGACCAAAAACAACTTGGCGGAGAACTGTGGAAGCTGAGATGCAAAGAATGAACCACAGTTGGGGCACTGTACGAAGGATGGCCGCCGACCGAGCAAAGTGGAATCAATTTGTTGCTGCCCTACAAGACGCCACCAGGCGTGATGGCCGCTGACTGCTTTGACGGTTGGAGGTTATGGATCAAAGAAGAAGAAGAAGACGTTCAAAATGTTAATGAGCATATTGTAAAAAAGATGAACAAACATACTTCACAATTATGACGTCATCTAACGTTTATAAACGGAACACCAAAAACCTTATGACGTCATCAAGCACGAATTAGGAAGAATTGGAAAAGGAGATGGCCCGGGTATCCCGAAGCCGCCCCCTCCCCCCATTTTTCCTACTACACAGCAATAGAGAATGCAGTCAGCTACCCATAGCTGTACTGCCTGCGTCAGGAACAGCGAACCAGAGCTGGTGAAGACCGCACTCCACCTCCACGTGGTGGTCCTGGAAACAGTCTGCAGCAGTGCAGTCTGGCTGAGCGAGTGTGGATCGAAATGGGAAGGCAAACCCGGTCCCTAAAAAATGCCGTGCAGAAGTCGGATGTGTCGACCGAAAGGTGCAGATATCACAGCTTAGGCGCAAACAGACACAACGCAACCACCGTCCTTTTCAGGGCGAACGAGGAAGAAGAAGAAGAAGACTCATCAGTTGTTGGAGGTACCATTCATTAACGTGAGTTTTTTTTTTTTTTATTTCCTCCTAAAGATATTTCTCTCAACAGCAGACTATGTGAAGAAAATTGTTTCTCGTTTTTCTTGATATTTTCTCGTCTAGGAAAAGTCAAATCTTCATTAAATAACAGGTACCAGAGTTGTCATCTAGAGATATAATAATAATAATAATAATAATAATAATAATAATAATAATACAATTGAAAATGAGAGTCAATAAGTTCCCCAAGACCTTTATTTAATTGATTACATAAAAATGCTGTTTAACCCTTGATAGGGGTCAAGTGAATGTGTTGTCTATGAAGGGGTCAAGTGAATGTGTTGTCTATGAAGGGGTAAAGTGAATGTGTTGTCTATGTAGGGGTAAGGTGAATGTGTTGTCTATGTAAGGGTCAAGTGAATGTGTTGTCTATGTAGGGGTCAAGTGAATGTGTTGTCTATGTAGGGGTCAAGTGAATGTGTTGTCTATGTAGGGGTCAAGTGAATGTGTTGCCTATGTAGGGGTCAAGTGAATGTGTTGTCTATGTACTATCAGTGGCGGACTGACAGTTATCTAGAGCCCGGGCAATAAGGTTTATATTGGCCCCTAACCAAGGGAAGATTGGGCCCCTACTGAGGAGGAGAGTGACACTCTACTACAGTGCGACTCTAGTGCTGACTGATTGCCCGACCGTTCAGTCCGCCTCTGGTGTCTATTATTGTAACGAACACATTCGATTGTTGCCATTTGCCATCTACCAACATCTTTCCTCATCAGATTTTATGCCAGGTAACCTAACTACTCACGTTCTTTTTTAATTTTTTTTTAAATCTAATAAAACCCTAATTCTTGTAATACAAAAAATAATTAGAAGAGTGGTTGGGAGAGTTCCTATTAGGTTTCATGCATGTCGTAAGAGGCAAATAATATGAGGTTAAGTATGAGGCTGGTAACCTCATCATGTTAAATAGATTGATACAGAAACCATCACTACAAAAACACAAACACAAACACACACAAACACACACACAAAGACAAATGTTTTGATGCAGCCGTCCTGTAAGGGAAGTAACTATACAAGTAGTAGTGGATTCATTATCCATAATGGACGACAGATGAAAACAAGAAAGAAGAATCGGACATCGGAAAGGGGAGGTGATTCATAACTTCAAACGATTGGTGAACCGCGGTTAGATCGCTTTACTCTCTCGGCACTGTTACCGTGTTCTTAGATCAAAACCTCATATCGTCACGCTTAAGTCTACCTAGCTGTAAATGGGTACCTGACTCTCCACTTGAGATACGGAGGCCAAAAGCAGAGAGGAAGGGATGTTGTTGTTGTTGTTGTTTTCGTCTACTATGCTGCTGTAATACCCTGTTCAACCTGAAAGTTTGGTTATAATTGGGGTATATAGGGTGTTAGGTTCTTCGGTGCTAGTTGTCTGTTAGTCCTGAAAAGGACTGGTCCTGAAAAGGACCACTAGCTGGTTGACTGGTTTCCTCTTCGTTGCTTGTCGGTTGTGGTGTGTTCATTTCCTGCCTTCCTATCTGTCTTGTGTCGTTTTGTTTGTTTTTGCTTTCCTCGTTTCTGTTTCTCTTGTCTTCCTGCTTTCCTGCATCTGTAATAGTGCTTTTTCTATTATTGCTGGTAGAAGTTTTTCAAGTGTTTCTTCGATGACTTCTTCGTCTGATTGCTCGTTTGTTTTGGTCGCTATTGTGTTTGCTGTCATTTCCTCGATGGCTCTTCGCTCTGCTTCAATTTTCTTGAGAATTTTTGAGTTTTCTTCCGTCAGTTCTGTCAGCCTCTTTACATCTGCTTCTATCTGCTGTTGAAGGCTTTGCATGTCTTTCATCATTTCTCTGACGTTTTGTAGTTCTATTACATCATCACCGTTGTCTTTGTCGTCTTCGGGAGCCTGCTTGTTTCTGTTTACGACCTGTAGTTTCATTTTCATATCTTTGACTTCAGCGGTTAGTTTGTGTAACTGTCTTCTGTCGATAATGCTTTGTTTTTCTGCACCCTCCGCAGCCACTCTGTTTTTTTGCCTCTTTGAAAGGTATGTTTTTGAACACGGCCTCTTTCAAGATGCTCTTTGTTTCCTGGAACATCGGGCAGCCTCGGTACCTAGCCCCGTGGTTTCCGAGGCAGTTTGCACAGGTTCGGTTTGGGTTTATGGCCTTGTAATTGTTATCCTCCTTCGCTTTGGTACAGTCGCGATATGGGTGGCTACCCGCACAATACCGGCAAACTGCATTTCTCCTGCACGTTTTCTTGGTGTGTGAATATTTCTGGCAGTTAGAGCACTGCATCACCGGAGGGATATATGCCTCTGTCTTTTTTGTTGTGGTTTCGAGCGTCAGTCTCTCGGGTCTTGTCGATCCTTCAACCGTCACTATCATCAGGTTGGTGTCTTTCTTGTCCCATGTTTTTTAGCCTTTCTACCCGTGTGATTTTGACGTCTGCGTTTTCAGTTTGAAGGCGTCTGTGGACCTCGGCTTCGGAACATCTGGTATCCACCCCTCTGATGACGAACTTCTTTGTTGTCTTGTACTTTTCCACCACCACTTTTATTTGGTGGGGCAACTGGACTTCTTTTGGACCGGATTCCAGTTCGATCATCAGCGAGGTAGTTTTTTTCTGTGTTGTTGAGCGAAAGCAGGACTCCGTTTTCGTGCCTCCCTACTTTGGCGATACCTCTCCTTCCCGTTATCACTTCGAGGATGTTTATCACTTTGTCATCTGGTAGGGCCCTGAGTGAGGCCTCACCTCCAGACATCTGTGTAATCTTAACCATCCTCTCCTGTAGTGCCTTGTGACAACCGGTATTGCTTGGTTTGTGCAGGTGACGCGCTCTGCTTTCCGCCTGCGTTAGATTGTGTGGTGTGTAGGACGGTCTCACGTTCTGTTTTGTTGACTCCTGATCACTTTCTGTAGTTGTCTGATTACTACACACTGGAGCCTCTACTATGACGTCTTGCTTTAATGGTGTTTTTATCGTCTTTTGGGTTTGGAGCAGCTTCCCTGGGGTAGCCACAGCTGTCAACTCGGCATCGTGTGGTGGTGTCATTGGTGTCTGGTGCAGCCTCTCTGTGGTTGACAGGGTTTCTGTTGACGATTCGGGTACTTGTGGTGGTGGTCCCTGGGTTTTAGACTCCTGTCTTTTTCTTTCCAGCATCTGTTTTATCGGTTCTAAAGCTTTCATCTGGTCTTCTTCTTCTGACATCTGTTCTATCTGCTCTAGCGCACTGATCATGTAGTCATATTCTGGGTCTTCATCATCACGGTCAGAACTGCTTGCATCTGCTTTCTCCTCTTCCTCGCAAGGAGTCTGGAAACTCCGGCTTTCAGCCGTGTCGATACACGTCGCAGCTAGCTCCGTCATCGTGTCAAGAGTTGGAGAAATTTCGGTCCCGGCACGAGTACTTGGGGCAGTTTTGCTTTCTGGCTGTCTGTCTTTGTTACTATTTCCCTGGCTGTTCTGCGCTGGTGGGCTGGTATAAACCTTCCTCTTTTTAGCTTGTGGTTTCTTTCGGCCCATTTTGACTATTGCGATCGCTGTGTACGTCCTGAAAAGGACGCTGGTTATAGTGCGGTTGTTGTCTGCTCGTGAACAAACGGCGAAAATGTTGTTGTTGGAGAGGAAGGGAACTTTTCAGCCAACCTGATAAAGCTGGACCTAGTATGGTGAAGTCTATAGCACATCACTCCTGTCCGGTAGTTTCTGTTATGTGACGACCTTGACCTGTTTTTGTCAACTTCAGATTTAAACAATTATCCTTGTCATGCATGGACAGTGAACAATTAGTTGGAAGAACGAGTTGAGGCCATTCAGATGTGAATATAGAGAACAATTAGTTGGAAGAACGAGTTGAGGCCGTTCAGATGTGGATATAGAGAACAATTAGTTGGAAGAACGAGTTGAGGCCGTTCAGATGTGGATATAGAGAACAATTAGTTGGAAGAACGAGTTAAGGCCGTTCAGATGTGGATATAGAAAACAATTAGTTGGAAGAACGAGTTAAGGCCGTTCAGATGTGGATATAGAGAACAATTAGTTGGAAGAACGAGTTAAGGCCGTTCAGATATGGATATAGAGAACAATTAGTTGGAAGAACGAGTTAAGGCCGTTCAGATGTGGATATAGAAAACAATTAGTTGGAAGAACGAGTTAAGGCCGTTCAGATGTGGATATAGAGAACAATTAGTTGGAAGAACGAGTTAAGGCCGTTCAGATGTGGATATAGAGAACAATTAGTTGGAAGAACGAGTTAAGGCCGTTCAGATGTGGATATAGAGAACAATTAGTTGGAAGAACGAGTTAAGGCCGTTCAGATGTGGATATAGAAAACAATAGAGCGATTCTCAAGGAAACGTAAGAAAACAAAGAAGTCATAGAAAAGCTGGAATGAAAGAAAATAATGAAAGAAATCAAAATAAGACAAATGAAATATTATATAGATATTCTTCTTCCTCCTCGTTCGTCCTGAAAAGGACGTTGGTTGCGTTGTGTCTGTTTACAGCGGAGCTGCGATATCTGCGCCTTTCGGCCGGCACATCCGACTTCAGCACGGCATTTTTTTGGGACCGGGTTTGCCTTCCCTCTTCGATCCCTACTCTCTCAGCCAGACTGCAGTGATGCAGCCTGTTTCGAGGACTACCACGTGGAGGTGGAGTAGGGTCTTGGTCAGCTCTGGTTTGCTGACCCTGACGCCAGCAGTCAAGCTTTGGGTAGCTGACTGCATTCTCTATTGCTGTGTCTTTGGGTCCCATATAGATGTAGCGGGAGGTTATTTAAAATTATTTATATGTAAGAGTATGCCAGTAAAGAGTTCTGACCTTACAAGGAATACCCCAGTCTTAGAAATAAGCACTGGTGTATTGTTATCATAAAAATAGTCAGACTGTAAAAACCCTGGCCCAGTTGGTAAGAAGTAGTACCAGGATTTAAGGTGTCTCCTCCCTATGACTATTTTATGATTACTTATATTCTAGGGGATAAGTAAAATGAACATTCACTGAAACCACAAATGGAAGAAGTGAATAAATCCTCAGGTACAGTTAAAATAGTTTAATAATTACACTAATATTCTATTTCTACTAGTTGGAAAAGAGCATATACATATATATATATAAAAGTATTCACACAATTACTATTATGGTCTGTTTATACTTCAAGATCTTAAATAATAAAGTTACTGAAATCACTGTTATTAGTCCTTTGAATTTAAGGATAACTGTCATCAGTTGACTGAGTTTCTGTATGGTTACTTATTGTTTTCAACTATTGGCTGTTTCACATGTATAGGTGGTCAGTGTCAAACAGGACACTTATCTTTCCAACTTGATACTGCTGAAACTGTCCTTTGCTGATATCAGACTTGGTAGGCCCAACAGTAGGGATGCCAATGACCAGTTGAAGTTCACTCTTTAAGGTCCTGCACTTTTGTGGGATTGCCTCGGATGAACTACACCGGCTTCTGATACTGGACAGTCTGGTTTGAGTTATTTCATGGAACCTGCAACATATCAGCCTTGGCTAGTATCTGGCTAGACTTGTAGCTGACTAGCACAGATGTCAGACCAGTCAGTCATCAGATGTCACCGTTATACAATCATAGTAAGTAAGGACATCATTTCAGTGATATAGCATTAATATTAACATTTCAATTAAGTGTAACTGACTAGCACATAAGTCAGACAAGTCAGTCATCAGGTGTCAAAGTTATACAGTCATAGCAAGTAACATCAATTCAATGATATAGAATTAATATTAACATATCAGTAATAAACATCATCTGGTTTATTCCGCTCCTATACATCCCTTTCTATAACTTGATCCTTCCAAATCATATCAAGTACAAATTCAAATACTGATGCTATTCTTAGCATCTACACAAAATTAATACATAAATAAAGAAAGTGAGTGACCACGTGATCAGGTTGCTTTCTACTGAAACTGGCTGTAGAACACTCCAGTTTACTAGCTGTAAATGGGTACAAAGTTGTGCGCTCGAACTAGGGAAGGCAAAGGCAGCGAGGAAGGGGACTAGTCACCTTTACCTCGTAAACTGGGATCTTCCACGAAGAAGTTTCTAACACTTCATTTCCCTATGACAATCTCTGCCATGGGACTGCCTTTATCTTCGTAAGCGATAAAGCAATATGATAAATATATCTTCATTAGGCTGTGGGGCTATTTGTGATTAATTTTTGTACAAGCAACAATCATCCACAATGCACATGTTTAGATCATACAATACATTATATCAATGACTATTATACAGGCATATTTTGTGAATTCTATATGAACCTGAAATAACAAATATTATACACGGTAGTTATCATAATTTCGCTTACCCTCAGACTTCAGATACTGGACTTAAAAATGTTTCTGGCGATCCGCTCACAATTCATGGGTCGTGGCGAAACTCTGCCTCCAGTCTGTCTGAACCCTCTTTCGTTGTCTGTAGCTCAGTTTACCGATACGCTTTAAATACGTATAGCGCGGACGTATCGGAGAGTACCGACGTCACAGCTTAAACCTAAGCCTGAAAAATCCTTTCCGAACAGTGATTTCGGCCGAACTGTGCGTCGACTGAAATTTTGCCTTTATCATTCTCGGCATATATAATATCCATATAGTTCCATCTTATCTAGTTTTATACAGCTGATAAAACTCTATCTTCCTATCCATGTAATTTCCCAAACTGTTATTTGTTGATTTTAATATTTAGAACAGAAGTGGGTTTACATGCTTTTAGCGTAACTGTGGGCAGCCGAAATACGCATATATCTCCGTAAATGAGAACTTCCTACCGTTCCATCTTATATGCAGTTATACACCATCCTTCCCTGTACTGAAATGTAAAATCCTTTTCATACGGATTCCCTTCTGTTTTTATTTATCGTTGGCGATTTCCTCTGTCCGATACACATTTCGCTGATACGCCGCCATTTTGAAAGCGGTCGTTCGATCGTAGACGGGTTTATAAATCTAACTGATCCCGTTTGCAATGACTTGAAACCAATTTTGCGACAATAGATATAAAAGTGTAACATTTGTTAAAACCATAACAGAAGGATGAGTTGAAGACAAACGTGCAAGATGAAGACAGTGCTACACGTAGGTAGATAACATCAAGAGAAAATGGCCTATCAGATTATACTATCTAGGCAAGTGCCAGAAAATGTTCGAGATTCATTATAGATGACCTTTGATGTGGAGATGGTACTTGATATGGTTATTATTTGTTATTACCTATCACTTATAAGTATTTTCTAAAACGATCTTCACAGAATTTCAGAGAGGATTGTCGTCTAACGCCAGTAAGTTTATCGTTATGATATTTTATATAGAACTCCGCCTAGGCCGGTCCCAAGCCCGGCTAAAAAAGGAGAAGGGTGGCCTGCATGGAGGCCGTAAGGAGGCAGCCCCTCCACCATGCAAAGGCACAACAGGCGAATCACCTGTTTGTCTTAAAAACCTGATTACGCGAAACATAAGAGAGAAAACCGGACTGATTCTAAAGGCGACGAACTAGAACGGACTACAGACTACGACTTACGGAACATGGAACACAAGAAGTATGAATGGGAAGGAAGAGGAGCTGGTGGAAGAGATGAGGAAAGCCAAATTAGAAATCCTGGCTTTAACGGAAACCAATTAAAAAAGGACAAGGAGTTATGGATCTCGATGGCGACACACTGCTCTACAGTGGTGTACCCACATCTGAAAGAGCTAAAGGGGGCGTGGGTTGTATTGTGGCCAAAAACCAAAGGGATAATATCAAGGGATGGAACTTTGTCTCAGAACACATTATGGTCCTAAAACTAAAAGAAGGAGAAACCATAGTCAACCTTGTCATAGTGTACGGGCCAAATTAAGATAAGCGAGCAGAGGTCAAGGAGGAAGTCTTCGAGCTGCTTCAAAGGACAGTGGATAACTGTCTAGATGACATTATCATGCTCGGAGATTTCAATGCCAGAGTTGGAAATGACCATGCTAGATGGGGTGGAGTTATCGGAAGATATGGAGAAGACACTCTTAATGACAATGGATAGCGACTCCTTGGATTATGCACAAAGCAGAATCTGATCATTACAAACACACAGTTCCACCATAAGCGCATACATGTATACACTAGGTGTGAACCAACAAAGAATGAGAAGTCAGTGATCGACTATGCCATAGTTAGGAAGAGCTCATTCAAGTATATCCGGGATGCTAGAGAGTGGAGGGGGCCAGAGATTGAAAGTGACCACTACTTGTTAACAATTAACAGAACAATTGAAATAGCTACCCGGCCTAGGAACTGCCTAACATCACGCAAGAAGCTAAGTAAACGAACAGGAGAAACGAGCATTAAGACCTACAAGCTGAGAGAGCCAGAAGTGAAGACCAGATATCAGGGGCTTATTGCTACAGCAGTGAGAAACACAGAACAACAACCTGAGGACCTGGAAACACTCTGGCGGAAATTCAAGGACATCATAAAGACAGCTGCAGCAGAAGCATGTATTGAAGTTCGACTTGCGAACAAGAGAAAGAGGACACCTTGGTGGACAGATGAGGTTAAAGAGAAAATAAGAGAGAAGAAAAAGGCATGGTAACAATACTTAGGAGCTAACAACACAGCAGGAAAAACAGAGAAATATAAAGAATATATGATACTCAGAACAGAAGCAAAGAACAAGGTGCTAGCAGCAAAACAGAAGTCCTGGGAAGAATTTGGAGAAAAGCTAGAAAACGATGCGCAAGAAAACCAGAAATTGTTCTATAAGACCCTAAAGAACATGAGGAAGGAAAAACAATGTCCTCTTAAATTTATAAAGGACAAGCAAGGCAAATTGCTTACTGCCCCGAAGGAAGTAATGGAAAGATGGAAAGAATATTTCTCAGAACTCCTTGATGGTGAGCAAGGTAGAGCATCAGAAATGATAACCACTAGCACAGAAGAGGATACAAATGGTGATGAAGATGACATAAAGATGGAAGAACTGAAGGCAGCACTGGAGAAAATCAAGATGGGCAAAGCTGCAGGACATGACGACATAACACCAGAAATGGTTAAGTACATGGGAGCAGCAGGCGACCTATTACTCTTAAGGGTCCTACGGGCAGCTTGGTGCAACAAGACCATACCAAAAGATTGGGAGATTGCCATAATAACACCGATTTTTAAAAAGGGTGACAATCGACAATGTGGAAACCATAGAGGCATTTCCCTTCTCAGTGTTCGTGGTAAAATCTACTCTAGAATCGTGGAGCAGAAACTCAGACGCCTAGCTGAGCCACAAATGGATGAGGTCCAGTGTGGTTTCTGAGCAAATCTAAGTACTCAAGACCTAATCTTCACACTCAGACAGTTGAGTGAAAAGGCTCTTGAGTATAAGAGTGAGATCCATCTTTGCTTCTTAGATCTGGAAAAGGCATTTGACAAGGTCCCCTGGAACAAACTCTGGGACTGTTTGGCAAGGAAGAACATTCCATCACCTCTGATTCATGCTATACAGAGCTTCTACAAGTCTTGCAGAAATTATGTGAGGACATCAAACCATAAGTCAGAAGAATTCAGGACCACCACTGATGTAAGACAAGGTGATATCCTGTCACCTTATCTTTTCATACTCCTCATGGACGATGTCATCAAGGCATGTATGGAGAGGACAGGAAAGTATTCAGTGGGGTACTGGAAGATGAGACAGGTCTGTTTTTCAGAGCTGGCATTTGCTGATGATGTTGCCCTGATGGCTAAATCAGAGGCACATCTTCAATCCAACCTGCGAATAGAGAATGCAGTCAGCGACCCATAGCTTGACTGCTTGCGTCAGGGTCAGCGAACCAGAGCTGACCAAGACCCTACTCCACCTCCACGCGGTGGTCCTGGAAACAGGCTGCATCACTGCAGTCTGGCTGAGAGAGTAGGGATTGAAGTGAGAAGGCAAACCCGGTCATAAAAAATGCCGTGCTGAAGTCGGATGAGTCGGCCGAAAGGCGCAGATATCGCAGCTCCGGTGTAAACAGACACAACGCAACCAACGTCCTTTTCAGGACAAACGAGGAAGAAGGAAGAAGAATCCAACCTGCAAGTCTAGGAGGAAGAGCTGGAGAAGAGAGGGATGATCATAAGCAGCTCGAAAACAAAAACCATGGTGATATTACGAGAGGAAAGAAGACATCAGATTAATTTGGGAGAACAGGTCCTGGAGCAGGTCGACCACTTTAAATACCTTGGAGCTGTTTTAGACTAGAAGGGAGGAACGAACGAACGAACGAACGAACGAACTTTATTTTCAAAGGGTTGAGAATTGGGCACGCAGGCCCGTCTGACATTCTGCCCTTCCTTTCTCTCATCTTTTATACTGATTTCATTTATTCTCACATACATTTTACCCATCAATTCAAGGGATTCAACGTTATAAAGGTAAAATAATAGCATATTGTATCTAATTATAAACATGAAATAAAGTATGTTGAAAAATACAAACTAAGTATCACCATGAAACAAAATATGTTGAAAAACACTATCATCATCATTAAACCTACATTCGATATTATACCATTTGTTCGGAAAAATAAACACATTAGGGGGGCAGATAATCAGAACTCATAAAGTAATCGAAAAGTTTACGATTGAATGAATAGGGACTGAGGTTGTTATCTTTCAGATAATGTGGAAGATAGTTCCAGAGATGAGCAGCAGAGTAAGCTAAGCTTTTCTTGAATAAGTCAAGCCTAGGCTTGGGCACTTGTATTTTGTTAAGGCGTTGACTGCGTCTTTCACTGTATTTGAACATTGGCCACAGATATGTTGGAGCATTCTGTGACAGGATTTTGTGAACAAATTTAGCTTTGTTGAACAGAAAGCGCTTTCTTAGAGGCAGTATTTTGAGATCTTTATATAGATCTACACACTGTGCTTGGCAGTTGTCAGAAACTAGCCGCACTGCACGCTTTTGTAGTGAATGGAGTCTTTTTGTGTTGGACATAGAACAACCATCCCAGATTGTGGAGCAATAGTCCAGGTTTGTTTGTATGTGAGATATATAGAACAATTTACGTGCATCTTCATCTAGGAAATGTTTGATTTTAGCTAACTGGTAAACTTTCTGTGCCGTTTGCTTGGTCAGTGCATGAACATGTGAGTTCCAATTTAGATGCTGGTCAACGACTATTCCTAGAGTTTTATGTTCATTAACGTTTTCAATTGGTAAGGTACCAATATAGATCTGAAGTGTTGTTTTCTCTGAATTTTGTAATTTTTGTCTAGTTGATATTAACATGCACTTTGTTTTAATTATATTAATTAGCATGCGATTTCCGATGCTCCACCTAATCAGATTGTCTGTATCTTTTTGTAACGATAGTTCGAGTGTGTTGCAACTTGTATCACTCGTGTAGACAGTACAGTCATCAGCAAATAGGTCACAGGATGCGTGCTCGACGTGTAGTGGAAGGTCATTAATGTATATGGCAAAAAGTAGAGGCCCAAGAATAGAGCCCTGAGGAACGCCGGTATTTATTACGGTTGGGTTTGAGCAAGAGTTATTGTAAGAAACTACATGTTTTCTGTCTGACAGGAATGATTTAATTATCGTCACTAGTTGAAGGTTTACTTTTGATGTTTCTAGTTTTCTAATTAAAATAGCGTGATCTATCATATCAAATGCTTTTTTAAAGTCTACAAAAACTGCCCCACATATGTTATCGTTATTAATATTTAAGTGCCAGTTGTCAATCATCTTAGTTAGAGCTGTGTGACATGAATGTTTAGGTCTAAACCCCGACTGACTATCAATTAGCAAGCCGTTGTTAACTAAGTGTTGTAGTGTTATTTTATGTATGTGTTTTTCTAGTGGTTTGGATAGCGATGATATTAAGGAGATTGGCCTATAGTTACCAAGGTTATTATTGTCGGAAGTGCCAGGTTTTAAGAGAGGATATACCTTAGCGACTTTAAAGTGCCACGGAAAGTAACTCCGTGCGATACATTGATTGTATATGTATGTAAGCGAATCACTAATAGCTGGAGCCGCATAACGCAGTATTCGATTACTGACTCCGTCTAGTCCTGATGAGTTATTATCTTTAAGTCCTAGAAGATAGTTATATACTTCATTAACTGTCATAAACGGAATGTTGGATGGGATTGTTTTTGTGAGCTTGATCTCTCTGCCTCATGGCGTCTAGCACTGCTTGTGTGATCCAAGGAGATTTGACCTGTCGTTTCAAAACACGAACTTCTTTAGTTGGTGCGTGGTTATCAAACACATAAAGAAAGATACGTGTCCAATGGGCAATGGCGTCATCGGGATCAGAAATCTGGTAAACACTGGCAAGAGGTGCAGTTCGCAAATCATGTAAAAATAGTTCACGGTTGAAATTTTTAAAACTTCTAAATTTAATACTGATATGTTTATTTCTTGGAGCTTTATATTTATTCTTTGACCACGTGCAACATATAGGATAGTGGTCACTCATCGCGACAGTAGGAACAGATCATTCTATAATGTTTTCTGCACAGGTGACGTAGATGTGGTCAATTGTTGTGGATGATGCATTTGTTACCCTGGTAGGCTGGTTGACTATTTGTTTTAGGTTGTAAGATAGTATGATGTTTTCCCACGTTTGGTTTGTGTTATGCATGTCGATGTTGAAATCGCCTAGAAGAATAATTTCTTTGGCAGTGGTAAATACTTTATCCATCATAGTGGTGAAATCTTCGTACCAGATGGCTCCTGCACTGGGATTTCTATAAAGATACCCGACTAGAAATTGTCCCTGAGTCGGTAGTTTTATTTCTAACCATATGCACTCGGTCTCTGCTGTCTCTAAATCGCTTCTGTGGCGATAACTAATAGAAGTGGAAATATATACTACTATACCTGTTTCTAGCTTTCTACTTGAATCTCGCCGAACTGTTTTAAAGCCATTTAGGGCAATTTCATCATCTGATATTTTGTCGTTTAAATGACTTTCGGAAAGTCCAAAAACATGAAAATTTTTATTCAGAATTTGTGTAAGCTCAGGAAGTTTGCCTAATAAATGGTAAATGTTCAGGTGGCCCAGCCGTAGACCATCCTTAATTAGCCATTGTGTCTGATAGGTATGCATTTTATTTTGGCGAGTGTTTTAAAAAGGAAAATAACAAAAGCAATTTTAGATACGAAACCTACGAAAATTTAAACTAATTAACGTCACCAAGTAAGTGAAAATACAAATGTTAGTACTTAACGTACGAACGCTTGGTACAAGTATTGCTAAAAAATTACAATTAACTGAAATTGTCAGTAGTATATTAAAATAGTCACACAACAGTAGGCACGCACGTTTTCACACCACAACACTAAAATTCTAACAAAGTAATTAAGCAACACTGAGAGAATACGAATTAAAAAAGTAAATAAAATAAAATAAAATCTTGCAAATTATGAAAAAACTGTCGAAGGCCTGTAGCCAATGAAATTAGAGTGTTTTGAGAAAGTAACAAAGTACTTATTACTTTATGCATCACAGTAATCAACTAATTGTTCACGGGAGACACGGCTTTGGTCGCAGGGATTAAGTCAATAACAAAAAACCAAAAAAATAAAAAATGAGTGGATTCATCATCGATAATGGATGTCTCTGTCAGGTATATAGTAGGGCCCCCGTTGCACAGACATCATTAGTGCTTGGCTGAGGGATGCAGGACTGAATTGCATCAGGTATCCAAGTTCTGGGTTCCACTGAGCACGACCAGGAAGGCTACGGGAGGAAGCATGACGACTGTAGATTTCATCTGCAGTGGTTCCAACACTTGTAGGAGATTTTTGGGTCTGGGACATTGTGGCACTGCTTGTTGAACTGTCATATAATGTGTTTGTGAGGGGCTGTCTTATAGGTAGTGGAGGAAACATAACATCGTAACGTTCGGCTTCCTGGCTGTATGTGGCGTTCTGTTTGTTGTTAGGTAATTTGTTGGTTACAGAAGCGCTTCTTTGAGGGGCGGGCAAGGTGTGTTGTGCATTTTCATGAAGGGCTGATCTCATGGTAGATCGGTTTGTGTTCTTTGTGTCTGGTGGGTTGTCGTGTTGCGTTCGCTGCATCAAAGAAGAGTTGGCTACCCGAAGAGCAGCAGCTGGGAGACTTTTTCAAGCCATAAATCGAGGATTCCTCAGCAAAAGAGAAGTTGGTAAGAAGACGAAGATGGCTGTATACCGCTCCACCTATGTCCCAGCCTTGACATATGGATGCGAGTCATGGGCAATGACTACAAACCACAAAAGCCAGATCCAAACCTCAGACGTGAGGTATCTGAGGAAGGTGGTTGAAGTAACAAGAAGAGACATGGTCCACAACCGGACGATACGTCAAGGCCTAAAAACCCAACCCCTGCAGACCCAAGTCGAACTGTCCCAACCGAGATGGTTTGGCCATGTATGCAGAATGGGAGAAGATCGGCCACCATGGCAAAATAAGAGCCAGGGATCCGGACCTCCAGGACAACCCAAAGTCCGCTTGGAGGACAACATTAGACAATCTTTGAAGGACCGAGGACTAGAATGGAACCAAGCCAGGAGGAAGACAGCCGATAGAATAGTATGGCGCTCTCTCTTACAAACCTCTACACCTCACGGTAGAAGAGGAACGAATAAGTAAGTAAGTAAGATATTTTATATAGTCTCGCTGAACATGTCTGTGAGTTTATGTTTTTGATTACATTGTATTTGTGTTTGCTTCTAGTTGTGAACCCGTCATCACCACTCTTGGGCGCTGTGTAGAGCACAGCCTATCAGATGTTAACCCCTGAGTCTTTATAAAAGCCAAATGGGACAGAGAACATCCAGGTCATGTAAAAGATGATGCCTATCACCAGATATCTAGGCGAGAGCAGGTCATCATTTTCCACTTACGTACTGGTCACAACAGGTTGAGGTACCATCTATATCACAAGTATGGGATTGGTCAACAGATCTCTGCTCCTGTGGTACCAGCTTCATGACAGCCGAACATCTGCTCCAGTACTGCCCAACTTACAGCAGTGGACGAAGTAGCATATGGCAACAACCTACTTCTCTCCACGAATAAGATTCCGCGCTTCGTTTAGCTGTAGCTGGTGTTTGTTGTTGATGACGAGGAATTATAATCACATAATAACGACAATGAGAGGAGACAGAAAAAGAAAGAAAGAAAGAAATGAAGAAAAAGATGAAGACATGGACACAGCGGCAGACAGGCAAAGTGAATTAAAGAAGAAATAACAAGAAGGAAAAAGACAGACCAGACAGTGATAAATAAGACAAAAGTAAAGTCTGTTGACTGGTTTTGTATTCAGCATCAAATAAAACATTTGAAAAATATCAACAAAAATTCGGGATCAAAACAAGCATATGGCAAGCATAAACAGAATGTAAACGTGCAATTGTTTTTTTTTTTTTTTTCATTTTCAAGTAAAAAATTTATTGCGTTTCATACATCCACACACAAAAATTGCTCACACACAAAAAGGATAACTTCCCTCGCCAACATGTCAAGCTATCCTTTATCTTTTTTATCTTTCTCTACTTCTGTCTCTATCTAAATTTCCTCTTGGTCACGACGTTTTAGAATTTTCCTCTTCTCATCAAATTCAATTGAAGGTTGGTTGTCTTTTCTTTTTATTTGTTATTATATTGCTTTGTTCAGTAGCTCTTCGTAAGCATTTTTCGTTAATGATCTTCGCTGTACACGGGACTATTAACGTTCTTCTGAGAAATCACAATTCTGTTGCCTCAAATGACCAGAAAAAAGGATGTCAGTGGCGACAGGACGATTCTCCAGCAACTTCAGAGCAGAAGCAGAGGCCTTGAAAACTGCAGCAGAGGTTATATTGACAGAAGAAAGGGCAGAGAGACAAGTTGCTTTCTTTACTGATGCACAGTCAGTAATTGCAACGTTGAAAAGCCAAAATAATACAGACCTGGATGATCTCAGAGTAGTGCTCCACAAACTTTGTCAACGATTCAAAAGTGTTGTGATCCAATGGATCCCATCTCATTGTAACATCATCGGCAATGAAGAGGCTGACAGAATGGCTAAAGAAGGTTCACATCTACCTCAGCCTGATGCAAGCGTAACTTTTGAGGAGGCAAAGAGTTTTATCAGAATCAGATACAGAAACAAATGGAATGTAGAACATCCAGGGCACACACAGAATGATGCTTACTACCAGCTCCACAGAAGAGAACAAGTGGTAATCTTCAGACTCCGCACTGGCCACAACAGATTGAGATACCATCTATTCAACAAGCTAAAGATAGGAACTACCGATCAGTGTAACTGTGGCACTGATAAAATGACTGCTGAACATCTGCTTCAAAGTTGCCCCTTATATGTGGTACAGAGAAAGTGCATATGGCCGACGCCAGCTCCTTTCGTGGAAAAGCTTTACGGCGATTCAAATAGCCTCAAACTGACTACTGCTTTCTTTGAGAACATTCAAGTGGACGTCTGAGAGTGTACGAAGAAGAAGAAGAAGAAGAAGAAGAAGAAGAAGAAGAAGAAATGACCACCCCATGCCCCTTTCATTTTCCATGAACCACTGGTGCTAAACAGTAAAAATTGATTCAAAGTAACACGTCATAACTCTTTTTCTTGCGTTCAGTGACAAGGATTAATTGCACAGAATGTTTCTCTATTTATGGAATGCTTTTTTTGGTTGTCCTATCTGCTCACGGATGCATTTGTCATCTGATGTAATCATTGTGTTTCAGTACGTCAACCCGCATGTGTTTTTAATGTTGATCTGTTTATTACTTGAAATACGTCACTTCCTCATTTCACATCAATTTGTAAAACTGCATCAATCCATTTACATTTGTCTTTCATCTATATGCTAGATTCCAACATGTCTATTGATATACCTGTGACCTTGACATGTTTAGAATGCCGACAGTAGACCAGAACAGACTCTGTTCGAGAACAACACTCTAGTATAATGTAACATATCTTCAAACACAAACAATTAAAAATGGAATGTTTGTAACAATTCAACTTTAACATTCTCACAAGTGCATTAACAGTTCGCATTCTCTCTCTCTCTCTCCCCCCCCCCCCCCCCCCCCCCCCCAACCCCCCCCATAACTGCTGTAAAAAAAAATTAAAAAATTAAACTTCTGTATGAAAATAAATTATTTCGTATCTACAAAGATGTGTTTGATTGACAAGTAGTAATCTACAATAATAATTAGTTCATTTCTTTTGTGTGTGTGTGTGCATGTGTGTGTCCGTATCCCATGTGGCTGAGTTTTATTTCTTATGGGGGTGTGTGTGTACGCATGTATGTGTGTCCGTATGTTAAGTGCTTGAGTTTATTTCTTGTGTGTGTGTGTGTATGTGTGTGTGTGTCTATCTCATATCATAATTGTCCTTACGGACTACGGAACCACAACTGTAAGTAGGTCACCTTGAAGAAAGCCTACACCAAGCTTCACATGCTCGTTCTCTGTACTTGTTTATGTGACAGTTAGTTGTTAGTTAGCCCCATGCACAACCCGCACTAATCGCCTAGTACGACATGCATGAAGGTGTAGTAGTCATATTGTTTATTTGTCTCCTCCAGAATGTACACGACGTTGTTAGTAATGTGCTTGAGTTTTATTTCTTGTGTGGGTGTGAGTTTGTGGGTGTGTGTGTGTGTGTGCATGTATGTGTCCGTATCGTAGGTGGCTGAGTAGAGCGGTATCAATCTCACTCTCACACGTGATCAGCCGGCCGAAGACGTCTGACAAATCGGACATTTTGGCCGTGTCCGGATCGCCACTATTTTCAGACAACACGTTGTTAGCGAAGGTGAAATCAGCTTGGATGAAGTTATCAACATGAAGTAAACTAGCATCCAAGCTATTAGAACTGGAGTCCATTGAGAAGGAACAGTTGGAAAAAGTGGACTCGCAATGTAAAGATTTGTTGACCAAGTCTGGGGAGTCTGGCGACACGGGAAACGGACTGCTGGACACACCTTGGTATTTTGGGCTATTTAAAGCCCCGGCAGCAGATTCTGAGATGCTTGAATAGGCACTATCGGCCCTGGAGGGCGCGGAGTCAAGGCTCTGGTTACTTAATGATATCGTGCTGGAGTTATCAAAAGATCTACCGAGTGGCAAGTTGAGAATGTCGTGGTGATGGCAGGATGTGGAGCTAATAAGAACTGACTCGGAATTCCGGTGTTCTGAGATCGACATGGGCTCGGAGCTAAAGATTTTGGTTTCGTTATCAGCTAGTTTTCTTATCTTGCTTGGACTACCGTTGGGAGAGCTCCCGTTCTCTGAGACACAGCTCAGTTTACTGAAGAATTTAAAAATCTTTCTACCTTTCTTCTTTTTGTTGTGAGACTTCTTCAGAAAGCGCTTGAATCGAAAAATACTCAAATGTTCGTCTTCAACCAAGATACAAGTATGGTTTTGGTTCTTCTCTGAGTCATCGTTGGTAAAAGCTTTATACAGATCTTTGCAGTTTGACTTAGGGGTGCTCTCTGCATATTTTCCTTCAGGTAAAATCATCCCAGAAACTTCATCAGTCGGGTCTACGTTTGTATTTAATTCATTCACCAACTTATTAAACTGCATGATCTTGTTATTTTTTAGTCTTTTTTCTTCTTTTACTGAAATCGCTGTTTGGTTCAAATCTGGTGTGAGTTTTACCTCCATCCTGCAGGTTGTATTGTCGTAATCGACAAAGGCATTTTTCTTGAATTCAGCTCTGCCTGTGCAGCTGTACAGGGAGGCCTCGTTAACATCAGAAGGTACATGGCTTTCACAAGAAGTGTTATGTGATTCTTCAGATCCACAGGCTTGAAGACTAAAAACTTCACTGGCTGTTTCGTTGCAGCTGTGAAACATGAATTGGTTTAAGCGATCCTCTCTTAACCCTACATCAGAATGTGCTTCTTCGGTTCGTTGAAAAGAAGTAAAATCACTGTCATTTACTAAATTACCTCCACACGTGTTAAACTGTGCCAGGGACTGAGACAGTCTGTCTAGAATGGACAGACTGTCGGTGGTGTCTTTGACATCATGGCTATCATACGGGATAGCCTGACTCGTCTTACAAATTCTGATGGACGACACATTCTGCCCATCTAGGCCAGTTGAAAGATGACCTTGTTTACTGTCTCTGCACGTGATACACACATTAGACCTACTAGCCAAGTCGGACGGGATAATCTTATTGTCGTACTGCCCTGAGGCAGATTTCGGGGCGATATTTTCTTCAAATTTCAGGTTATAGATTATGTCGGCATTATTGTCCAAATGAGCCAACTCCGTATCAAGTAATGACGTCTGCAAACAGCAGCCATTTTGTGCAGTTCTTAATAATAACGAATATACCCTGTCGGTTTCTTCAGAATGTGATGACTCGTGGGTCAAAGACCTTTGCCCAAAGTTTGGGTTGTGAGTGCGACAGCCTCTTTCATCAGCAGTATTTATATGTTCTGTATCCGGTATACTTCCTTGTAACGAAGACAAAGATATTGCCGCATGACTACCCCCTTCTGTCTGAGACGATGCAGTCACTAAAGACCTTTTTGGTGACGATTTCGGAAACACTTCATCAGTTACATTCTCCGACTCTTCATGGAGTGTCCACAAGCTGCTGGCTCTAAGCTGACCACACTTAAGGAGCTGCATGTGGTGATGTGAACGAGGGAATGGCCTTGACCATTTTGGTGAGTCGGTCGTAACGTAGTCGTAATCGTTGTCGTAATATTCTCTGTTGACCTGTGAACCAAAATAGTCACAATTTGTAGCAGACGATTCACTCCACTTTTCCATGTTGCTGTCTGCGACAATCTCAGGAAGGGTATATGTACGTTTACCAGAACTCTGGTTAACACCATGTTCTCTGGAAATGTTTGAAGAATTAATTACACCATTAATATCACTGTGAACGACCCGCTTCAACACACATGTGGCCTCAGCGTGGTCTTGGTAAAGATTATTTTCTCCACGATTGAAAGCATTAGGTCTCGCACATGCCTTGTCTTTAGAAATCTGAGACAACTGTGCTTCAAGGTTATCTAAAGGACTGCCTGTATACACGTAAGTCATGGATGAGTTAGTTGTCGAGGCCAAACTTTCATCGGCCTTCACATCAAAAACTTTGATGACAGGACAAACGGCCAGGTCTGACATGAAGTCTTTCACGTAACATTTATCGTTTTTTTCTTTCATGATGTAAATGTCTGGAGCAGCCTCGCGTGTTGATAACGCAGATGAGAAGTTAGAGGTGAGACAGACAGCTGCGGTAGAGGGAAGCGATCTATCACTTCCTTGTCTCAGCTCAGGTGCGAAGTCTGCAGGTATGGAAACAGAAGACGAAGGTTTATACCGTGTAAGAGAATTACTATCGAGCGGAATATGTTCAATACTCACATTGTCTTGTGCAACCAAGTCTGAATAAACAATATTCGTAGCAGTAGTAACACCACTTTCTTCACGATCGAACACTGTTTCCTTATCTGGAATATTTGTTTTTTCATCTACAACTTCATCACAGAATGTTTCAATATTACAAATTATTTCAGACGGAAAGCTGATATTCCGACTCTTTGCTGTCACAGTTTTCTCGTCACTTGTGCGATGGATGTACTTGTTGTGTTTGCTAGAAGAAAATGTGCCGTGTTTTCGCTCCAGCCCAGAATAACGTATGAGCTCATCTGGACTTTCCGCGAAACCCACGCTCTCTCTTTCTGCGCAGTAATTTTCTACTTGCTGAATTCCTTTGTCCCAGCGAAGTTTGACATGGCTTCGATGTTTTATTGATCCATCAAGCATTGCTGTAGAAATTCCCGCACAAAAATCGATCCAGTTTTCTTGATAACTAAAACTAGTTTTACTTTTCTCATCGATGCTCGATATATTAACATCTAATTTATTCACATGACAATCGCATTCGTTGATCTGTAAACAGTTCGTTATCCCTGTTTTAGAACAAGCAAAGGAATTTAAACCCTCACAGGTTTCACTGGAATCATCCGATGAAGGCAACGAACTCGCAAACTGTTGAGTCACCGCTGGTTTTCTTTGTATGGTGGATAGCCCATGTTCTTTCAACTTTTCTAACGGCGCTATTTTCAGTTTCCCAATCAATAACAAGCTCGTGCTCCGAACCGTTGACACCCTGCGTCGCATTACACTTCGAGAAATCCCAACTGTTGAAATCGTTTGAGTTACTTGAATTTGACTGCATCTCGAGAAATGTATTGTCTGATTCATTACAGCAGACATGTTCGGAAATCAATCCAGAAATACACTGTCCTTTACTTGTAACATTAATATCATCAGAAATGTTAGCTTTCCCGCCTGAATATTCATCCATGATTTCACCAACGCAAGTACAAGAATTTCCGGCTGAAACAGTTAAGAAATCGCAATTATCTTCTACGAGCTTCCAGTTATTCAAAAATTCGTCAATGCCAAAAGAAACGTCAATCAAACAGTTGTTTTTGAGAGGCACAATACAAATGTGTTTTTCCTGGTGTTGGTTTTCATAAGCAGACGAGGTTGTAGCGAGTAAACAAGGTCTTGTAATAATTCTGTCATATGCATCACACATATTTTGGTCGTTGTCTCGATGGTTGTACAGCTGTAGAATGACCTCCTGGTTGCTTATCCCATCAACTGTCTTGAGCTGTCTAACCTCATGAAAGGTCTTGTTGCCCACTGATGTCTTTCTTGCTACTCGTACATTGACCGGACAACGATCCTCAGGTGAAATATCAATTTCCGTGTAATCATCAAGAAAGCTAAATGTCTCCGCGTTAAGCTCGCGTTCATGGTATTGGTAGTCATCAAACTGACATTTATTGTCATCATCTTTCGTACAGCTGTGAAACTGCTCCTCTCTGATATCCGTGACGATAGCCTTGTCACTCTTAGTGGACGGACATTTAAACACGACCATTTCTTCCTCTGAACTCTCTGACCCCGTATTTTCACGTGCTTGTGGTATGGTATTAAGACAGGTTTCATACAGGGACGTTCTTTTATTGGGTGAATACTGGTCGTCATTTGTGGGACTGTTCCCCTTTCTTGCATCTGACCAGTAAGAGAAGTCACTTGCAGAAAAACAACTTTTTAATTTCATCTCCTTATTATTAACATCATCACGTATATGACACTCATTGTGATGACATTTCACGAACCAGCTCAGCTGATTTTCGGTGGGTTCATTAAAGTAATCGTTGTTTATGCTCACCTCCTCCGCTCTGTCGACCTGTTCAACCATGTCAAGGACGGGTGGGGCTAATAACTTCATGGGCGTTTGTGGTGCCTGATAATTGTTGACATTAACCTGGGCAAACGGTTTTATGCCTCCCGGACCGCCATAATCTTGTCCTGATATTTCGTTACAAAACTGCTGAGTTGTCTCCTTGTGGTTGGCACTTTCTGTAATAATCTGACTACTGGCGATAATGCAAGACAAAGAATGTATGGCGTTTGTTTTAGAACTTGTAGGTTTTTCAGAGTGTTTCCTTACTAGCTTGGTTCTCCGCGAAGCAGGAGAAGAGACTGCTGCAGATGAGACATCAGAATAATAGTCCTCTGAGCAGCTACTGTTACAACCTGAATCCTCAAACCTTATTGGATGTTTAGTCTCATTGTAAGAAACGTCCAATCCAAAGAGTGGTCCAGCAGTTTCAGTGTTCATTGCTTCCATACACGTACCGCCGTCACTGAATGATGATTCGGTGTCCCAGATGTCAGAGATATATACATTAGGCTGCTGATTACCTTTAGGGCTAAATGATGGTATTGTCCAAGGTAGTGTCGCCGAAGACGGGATTTGTTTGTCGCTTGCTTCGCCAGAATCCTCCAATTGCTTGCGAGATGCTTCAATGTCTGGTAAAATCTTTTTGAGAGTTGTAGAGTTTGTATGTGTTTTCTGTAAGTTCCAAGAAGGACTGAACATACATTCTCTTTTTCTGGACACTCCATTGAACAAGAGACTATTGGACACACTGTCAGGAGTCAGTGATTCATGATCTGACAGTGGAAGTTCTTGGTTTATTCCGCTTTTGTTCTCATCCACGTCACTCTCGCATACATTATCACATGTCCTGTCTGGAAGGAAATCTGATCCACTAAAATTGACGCTGTCGCACCTGTCACCTTCACTGTCAAAATTGACCTCACAAAAAGTGCTTGAACTTTCCACAGAATTCTGGGACATACTGTCATCTTCCTCGCCAAAAACGGACCCATCTACCGACTCTCCGATAGACACACCACTCTCTGATGGCGTGATATCAGGGAAGTCAGATATTTTTTGAAAGATGTCTTCACATCTGTCGATCAGACGAGTTGCAGCATGGATGGTAGTCGCGTCCAGCTGGCTCTCTTGGTACGTGTACACGTGTGAGGAGCTGGTGTCATAAAATGACTGACTTCCTGTGACTCTGGTTAGTAAGTGATTGGTTGTAGAAGAGCACAAGTGAACTGTGTACGTTCTGTTTTGTGACGGAAAGTTTTGAAGGCAGTAAGAGTTAATCACTCGAGCAGGAGAACTATTAATGTAGAAGGTACGCTCCCTGGTGTGAGGCACATTATGTACCGATCTAAACCTACGGCTTTCAGCTTGCCAAGAGGTTGCAGATGACAACGGCTTGTATCTTGGGAGATACGGCACGCAGCGGCGTTTGTCTTTTTCCATTACGATGATATTGTGTTTGAGATCCTTTATTTATGTCCAGATTATGAAGTAAGACACGTAGATGTTTGTGTTTCAAATGTGGACATTTAAAATTAACTCGACAATGGATGGGCACTTCGGCACTGCTTTCAATGACATTAGGATATCAGGCTTGATCGAGTTCATGGAAAAGACCTGACTTGGTCGAGGTCATAGACAAGATATGACTTGGTCCAGGTTATAGACATGACTTATCTTGGTCCAGGCTATAGGCGAGATCTGGCTTTGTATACCACGTCACTGTTTGTGCTGTGACAAACTTCATTCTCTTGTACTTTCTAAAATAAAAAAGCCACGGAGTTAACATATTAGTTTCGGCTCCATATAATAATAAAAATAATAATAATAAGAATAAAGGATTTTATACATAATTCTAGTTTACTAAAGCTTACAGACCACCTACCACCATGTCTACCTTATTTATCTTAATATCTTCCCGTCCATCCGTCTATCCGTCCATCCGTATATCTATCTATAAATCTACCTGTCTATCTGAATATCAATGTCCGTGTGTCTACTTTTGTACACAAATACGTATATACATATACATATGTCTATTTGTCTACCTTTGTACACACATACGTATATACATTTACATATGTCTATTTGTCTACCTTTGTACACAAATACGTATATACATTTACATATGTCTATTTGTCTACCTTTGTACACAAATACGTATATACATATGTCTATTTGTCTACCTTTGTACACAAATACGTATATACATATACATGTCTATTTGTCTACCTTTGCATCTGTCACTCTGTTCCTATTTTAACACACTCACATACTTTTGCGATCACAACAGCTCTTTCACATCTTTCCCTAGATAGTAGTACAATCTCTGGCGATCATAACAACTCTTTCACATCTTTCCATACGAGCTTCTTCTCGGCATAGTCCCGGTGAGGTGTGATACTTTACATCTGCACCGGGCAGTATCCAGACATTTGGCTGGAAAATCCCAAACTGACACGGCGCTCACTTGGGCCATGGTCAGCTGTAGTGTGAAAACTGCCCTGAAATGGAGTCAGGCTGTCTGGGATTTGAAACTGACACGCGTACATCGTGGTCAGTAGGTGACAGTTACGACACGCGTTAAGCGGACGTAAATGTTGGGAGTAGGGGAGATAATTTCGCGTGGCGAAATAGTTTGGGCCCTTTGTCTGATTTTAAGATATTGGCCAAGTTTGAAACTTTAATTTCATTCTCGCTCATAGACTCCACAGTAGATAGGTCGCTCGAAAACAGAATAGCTGTTAGAGAAGATCTCAGTTTGTTTCGGCAATTTGTCGAACTTCTAGACTTCCAGAAATATTTTCAGCATTTTTATTCTTAAGTTGTGCGACTACCTGTAATTCTGTGGTTGAGGTAATTAATATGATAGATATATAGATTTTGTGAGTGTTAAAGTGTTAAATCGCTTAATTCATTTAAATCTATTTCTTTAGCGCAGAAGAGAAATAAAGTGGTAGGCTATTATATTTTCTAGGGAAGCATTCAGTGGAAAGCAGAATAAAATTTTATTTCTAGCTTATAACGGCAATTGTAGCTATTTATAAATTTAATTTAACTGCTAATACTCAGTCGAGTGTATTTTTCTAAACTAACGTATAAACTCTAGAATCCAGCCTCATGAATGGTGACGGAATACGCACGTGTTCTTAATTTATGAGGATTGCTGATTTTTAAATATAACTTACGTCACGGGAAGTTTAAATGATAAGCAAAGCTCTCTGCTTGCAAGTTTAAATGTAAGTTTTAACCAGTACAGATTCTGTTTATTATATTATATGTGTTATTTTTCCTCCACACAGTGAAAGTTTTGGGGTGACCCTAACTTTACCAGCACCTAGTAGTAGTTTCCATACTTGTGAAGAAATAGACAGTCCTTATTTTGAACCACGTGGGTTTTCTCAAGTAACACTGATCTGACGGTGCAAGTTAGACAGAAATACTAATATCCCTATAACGGGTTTTCAAAGACTGTAATGATAAATACTGGACCTTGGAGCCAGCACTTAATTTCTTCTAGAAACTCTATATAATTTGCTGCCTGGTGGCGTGAATATTAACAATCATTTCCCGACTAGATTATATCTTGTGGACAAATCTGTGGTGTGACTAAAGTGAATCCTATACTGAGGGAAGGCACCGACCTGACATTCATCATTTTTTAGAAACCTACGCTATTGACACTGTGCTCTGCTAACTCCCGCGCCTGGAATAATTGTTAGGTGACTTAATCAGACATTTGAACAAATTTGCATACCCAAGTAGTCGTTCCCGGAGACTCCAAGTTAAATACGTCTTTTGGAACTGGGGACTTCTTGGCAGAAGACTGCATTTTTTGAGTCTGTGTGAAAATCTAAAATCAATGTGTTCCAAGAGGCAGCAAGCAAAGTCGTGAGTACAAGTTTGAGAAGCCATGGCGGAATGAATGAGTGTACGCTGGTTTGAGTGATATTTTTTCACTATTTTATCTTTGACACCCTGTTGCTGTCCTATTTTTTTGTTTTTTTTCAATCTGCATAATTTGTTGCTAAGGCTAGAGTTCTTGTGTTTTTGTCTTAGGTTAAATCAGATTTTTTTTCAAACCCTGTGCATATAATTACGAGATAAAACAAAGAAAAACTCTCTTAGACTCAAACCCTATGTATCTGTGACTCGGGCGCCATCATCTGTTCTCTTAACGGGGCCGGGCTAAACCTAGAGTTAACACTATAACGGGGCTATCATCCTTGCAACATTTCCTTGATTTTTTATGACTATGTGTATATGTATTTTCCTTGATGTACTTTCTTTGATGTTGTGAGCCGATTTTTCCTGATATTAAAATCGCTCTTGAACTTAATAATCGTGTTTGGTCAGCTCGTTCTAGATAATATATATATCATTGTTATAGTTTTCCCACGTCTGTGTGTTTACCTGTCGTCACGTGTATGTGCGTGCCTGTGAGTGATAGAAATATACGTAATATGTATATTGGTGTAGTCTGTCTGACGCTGTAACAACTGTTGTAGAAGATAGGTGAGAGAGAGAAGAATTCTTTTCGCTTTCAGAGACAGCCACTATATCAAATCTATCATCTCACGTGTGTGGAAATTCTATTACCTTTCACTAACTCTCACTGAGTCTATCACCTATTCAAACCTATTCAGAAGGGACCAAACCTAGTCTTAATTCTCCTATCGGAAATCTACGACAAATGGGGACTCGTTTCCGGTCTTTGAACTTAGAATAGGAAGACGAGTACGACAAACGTGGACTCGTCTATCTGGATTTTGAACTTAAGATTCTGTATTCTGATATAGAGTAAGAGTGTGATGTCTTGTGAGTTGTTATATCTTTAAAAAAATTACCCCCTAGACTAGCGATCTGTTTACGGGCGTGCTGACCACACAAACTAATAAGTTTTTTTTTTCCACAGCATCTTTGAATAATATACATTTTGGTTACAGGTTGATTTGTCGGGATATATGTTAACTGCTGATTGTAATACTAAATGCTGGTAAAGTGGTGAGTGTATAACATTCACTGGGTACTGAGGCAGAACGGCGTTTGAACTAAGTTAAGGAGTGTGTTTCGGACTTTTTTGTCCAGATTAATTCCCTCCCTTACCCGATCTGACTTCAGGGGCGAACTTATAGTGGATTTTTAAAAAATTAAGGGATTATTTTTCTCTTTAATGTTTGCAATATTCTTTTGCTTTTCCACTGTAGCAACTTATTTTTCAGAAGTAATCTTAACTACCATTTATTTGGCGTAGTCGTGTTTTGCATTGAGTGCTTTATTGCCGATAATAGCAGCGATAGTTAGATTTTATTTTGGAGGAGGTATCCCAGGGTTAAATATATCATCTTTTGATTTTTGGTAATTTTTTTTCTCGTAAGTGGTAGGAACCAGGTTATTCTTTTTCCTATTTTCTATCTCCACGTGTCTCAGTCACTGACATAATATGGCCGAGAGGGCAAAGCTTAGACAACTTCTCAGGGACGAAGCGAGAGAGGAGGGACTGGAAGGAGAAGAAGCGAAAGCATTTGTCAGAGACGAACTTGAGAGATATGATGCGGAGAGGAAAGCAGCGGAAGCTAAGGAAAAAGCAGCCGCAGATTTACAGCAGAAGAAGATGGATGAGGAAATGGAAATCCGCAGGATGCAGCATGAGGAAAGAGAGAAGGAGAAGCAGAGACAGCACGAGAAGGAGAGGGAGGAGAGACAGCAGGAGAAGGAGAGGGAAGAGAGACAGCAGGAGAAGGAGAGGGAACAGAGACAGCACGAGTTGGCGCTTAAAACTCTAGAGTTCCAAAGTCGTGGTGCTGCCTCTACCTCCAGCAATGGAGAGTCTTCTCCTCATTCTTCCTTAACTGATCCTTCTAACACTCAATCTACTCATCTCTCTGCTATGTCTTTCACCCTTGAGTCTTTCCCTTGTCCAAATGAGAAGATTGACACATGGTTAGAAAAATTTGAGAAAATTGCAACTCTGTACGGGTTAGAGAGGTCGCGTTGGAATATGAAACTTTCCCAGGCCCTAAAAGGTTCTGCTTATGATGTTTATTCTAAGCTGGAAAGTAGCCAACAAGACGACTACGATGTGTTGAAGAAAGCGTTACTGGAGCGCTTTGAAATGAACGCTCGCAAGTTTTTGCAACTGTTTCGCAACAGCCGGAAAGAGAATTCTGAAACTTTTCACCAGTTCTCATCTCGTCTTAAGGGATATCTAACAAAGTGCCTTGAGCTTTCGCAGCTCCCCTCTACCTATGAAGGTCTTGAGGAACTTGTTCTAACTGAACAAATAAAGAACACTTTGTCTGCTGATACCCGGAGATTTCTCGCTGAGCAGGGGGCAGAAAAACTTGAAGACATTTTGGAAAAGTCTGAGCGTTATCACAATGCGCTGGCTGAACTACCGGCCACAAAGCGGAAACCGACAGAGGAGCATTTTCGAAAACATAACCTAGAGCAATCTTCTCAGGCTTCTAACCAAAACAACCACAGAGAAACTGGACCTCAAAACCCCCCTCCTGAAAAATCCAAGTTCTACAAGAACAAGTACCCCAACCACCCCAAACAGTCTGATCAACCCGACCGCCCTACATGGCAGCGTAGCCAGAAAGGACAAGGTGGCAAAGGGAGAACCCCCGAGCACGGGACATATGATCAGACCGAGCACACCGAGCCTAAACGCATCGGATGCTTATTAACAGTCTCGCAAGGCGGAATTATTGACAGTGATTCCCAACCTCTTGGGGATAGACCCTCAACGCGAGGTATTGTTATTTTGAACGGTTCTCAAACTTCTTGCTTATTTGACACGGGGCTTTCTTACGATTGCATTGTCGCCAGAAACCTGGTTAAACCCGGTCAAGAGACAGGAGAGACCGTCAAACTTTGTGGAGTTCGTAAGAGTGATGCACCTACAGCGCTTCCCATCGCATTGGTGGAGATACACTCTGACTTTGTCAGAGGTGTGATCAAAGCGGCTGTTATGGATGATCCCATCTACCCAGTCATACTTGGCGGGAGATACGTGTGTATTGGGAAACCGGAAGAGCCGATTGTGGCAGCAGTAACTACAAGAGGGCAAACCAAGAAGGAACGGGAGCCTGCGCCAAATTTGTTACCTATGGAACTTAAAGAAGCGCAATACAAGGACCCTACTTTGGCACCCTGCTTTAGGAAACTGCCCATGGCTAAGGAACCCAAACAGCACGGGGACATTTTTTCTGAGGATGGCGTACTTTATCGGAGAACGGGCAAGCCTGACCAAGGTTACAACCAGCTCCTAGTACCGAAACAGTACAGAAGCCAAATCCTAGAAATGGGGCACTCTCTCTTCCCTTTAGCGGACATATGGGACAGAACGCCACAAACCAACGTATAACCACTCATTATTGGTGGCCAGGAGTGAATACTGATATCATCAGATATGTCAAATCCTGTGCCCAGTGCCAACGTGTGCCACCCAAGCAACGGGCACCCCCAGTTTCTTTGGGTGAAATGCCAATAGTGGGTACACCATTCGAACGGGTTGTGATCGACATTTTAGGGCCTTTCGAAAGGACTAAAAGAAGGAACAGGTTCATCCTGACCTTAGTCGATACATGCACTTTATGGGCAGAAGCTATCCCGCTAACATGCGCAGATGCCAAGCATGTCGCAGAAGCCCTCGTGCAGATTTTCACTCGGTTGGGATTCCCTCAGCAAGTGTTGACGGATAATGGATCTCCATACCGAAACCTGTTGATGGATGAGATCGTTAAGATCTTGAGGACCCAGCACATCCACACTAAGCCATATACTCCGGCCGGAAATGGGCTCGTGGAACGTGCTAATGGAAACCTCACCATGATGCTAAGTAAGCTGGCACAAGTGAAACCTGAAGATTGGGATCTCTGTATTCCTGCAGCATTATTTGGCTACAGAGAATCTCCTCATACTTCCACAGGATTTCCGCCAGCTACACTCTTATTCGGCAGACCCATTAAGGGCCCGCTTGAAGCCTTACTTCAGTCTCTGACAGACGAGAAGGCTGATGAGACAGTTGTCTCAGCCAGTAAATATGTGTCGGTTTTAAAGGAAAGGTTGAAACTAGGGTGGGACCTAGCAACGACTAACTTTAAGCGAGCACGCACCAAGCACGCTAACCGATACAGGAAAGTCGCGGAAGAGAGAGAACTGGAAGCAGGAGAGAAAGTTTTGGTGTTGCTCCCTACCGAGAACAACCAACTGAAGATCGGATGGCAAGGGCCGTTTACCGTCCTGAAAAAGATTTCTAAGGCTAACTACCAGATCTCTATTGAAGGAAAGGAGAAGGTTTTCCATTTAAATCTCTTAAAGAGATACTTGGAAAAACCAGTGCCAACCTCCGACCATCTCCTGACGATCGCCAAAACTGACGAAGATGATGATAGTGGCAGGGATATTCCACCGCTATCACAGGAAATCTTTCAAAAATGTCAGAAGCGGCGACGCTCTTTCAAGCGCGCATATGAGACATTCCAGGGGAAGGAAACTTTGAGGAGTGGACTTGAGTAGGAATTGGACAGAGATGGAGGGGGAAGAGGAGAGGGAAGAAGACAGACACCCCGAAGCTACGGTTATAGGAAATTAAACTCCATAACGTAGACATGGAGTGCTTCCATATCTTAAAGGGGGGAGGCTCTGTCACGTAGGGTTTATAGTCATTTAATTTCCTACATCTTCTTCCTATTCTTTCACATAAATTCTCTCTTTTATTATCTCTGTAATTTTTTTTTTTCCGGTGTATTTTTCATCCATTCGTTTTGCGAATATTATTTTCATATAATTCGCAAACTTTACCTGTTTTCCTTTCTCTTAAACTGAGAATCGCGCTAGGACGATATTACGTAGATGTCAGGGCTGCAGGGCGTCAGAAGGCGTGATAAGTCGGTTCGCTGAACACAGGACGTAGCAAATCGTCTACATTCTCAACGAGCGCGCGAGCTTCTTCTCGGCATAGTCCCGGTGAGGTGTGATACTTTACATCTGCACCGGTCAGTATCCAGACATTTGGCTGGAAAATCCCAAACTGACACGGCGCTCACTTGGGCCATGGTCAGCTGTAGTGTGAAAACTGCCCTGAAATGGAGTCAGGCTGTCTGGGATTTGAAACTGACACGCGTACATCGTGGTCAGTAGGTGACAGTTACGACACGCGTTAAGCGGACGTAAATGTTGGGAGTAGGGGAGATAATTTCGCGTGGCGAAATAGTTTGGGCCCTTTGTCTGATTTTAAGATATTGGCCAAGTTTGAAACTTTAATTTCATTCTCGCTCATAGACTCCACAGTAGATAGGTCGCTCGAAAACAGAATAGCTGTTAGAGAAGATCTCAGTTTGTTTCGGCAATTTGTCGAACTTCTAGACTTCCAGAAATATTTTCAGCATTTTTATTCTTAAGTTGTGCGACTACCTGTAATTCTGTGGTTGAGGTAATTAATATGATAGATATATAGATTTTGTGAGTGTTAAAGTGTTAAATCGCTTAATTCATTTTAATCTATTTCTTTAGCGCAGAAGAGAAATAAAGTGGTAGGCTATTATATTTTCTAGGGAAGCATTCAGTGGAAAGCAGACTAAAAATTAAAATTTCTAGCTTATAACGGCAATTGTAGCTATTTATAAATTTAATTTAACTGCTAATACTCAGTCGAGTGTATTTTTCTAAACTAACGTATAAACTCTAGAATCCAGCCTCATGAATGGTGACGGAATACGCACGTGTTCTTAATTTATGAGGATTGCTGATTTTTAAATATAACTTACGTCACGGGAAGTTTAAATGATAAGCAAAGCTCTCTGCTTGCAAGTTTAAATGTAAGTTTTAACCAGTACAGATTCTGTTTATTATATTATATGTGTTATTTTTCCTCCACACAGTGAAAGTTTTGGGGTGACCCTAACTTTACCAGCACCTAGTAGTAGTTTCCATACTTGTGAAGAAATAGACAGTCCTTATTTTGAACCACGTGGGTTTTCTCAAGTAACACTGATCTGACGGTGCAAGTTAGACAGAAATACTAATATCCCTATAACGGGTTTTCAAAGACTGTAATGATAAATACTGGACCTTGGAGCCAGCACTTAATTTCTTCTAGAAACTCTATATAATTTGCTGCCTGGTGGCGTGAATATTAACAATCATTTCCCGACTAGATTATATCTTGTGGACAAATCTGTGGTGTGACTAAAGTGAATCCTATACTGAGGGAAGGCACCGACCTGACATTCATCATTTTTTAGAAACCTACGCTATTGACACTGTGCTCTGCTAACTCCCGCGCCTGGAATAATTGTTAGGTGACTTAATCAGACATTTGAACAAATTTGCATACCCAAGTAGTCGTTCCCGGAGACTCCAAGTTAAATACGTCTTTTGGAACTGGGGACTTCTTGGCAGAAGACTGCATTTTTTGAGTCTGTGTGAAAATCTAAAATCAATGTGTTCCAAGAGGCAGCAAGCAAAGTCGTGAGTACAAGTTTGAGAAGCCATGGCGGAATGAATGAGTGTACGCTGGTTTGAGTGATATTTTTCACTATTTTATCTTTGACACCCTGTTGCTGTCCTATTTGTTTTTTTTTTCAATCTGCATAATTTGTTGCTAAGGCTAGAGTTCTTGTGTTTTTGTCTTAGGTTAAATCAGATGTTTTTTCAAACTCTGTGCATATAATTACGAGATAAAACAAAGAAAAACTCTTAGACTCAAACCCTATGTATCTGTGACTCGGGCGCCATCATCTGTTCTCTTAACGGGGCCGGGCTAAACCTAGAGTTAACACTATAACGGGGCTATCATCCTTGCAACATTTCCTTGATTTTTTATGACTATGTGTATATGTATTTTCCTTGATGTACTTTCTTTGATGTTGTGAGCCGATTTTTCCTAATAATAAAATCGCTCTTGAACTTAATAATCGTGTTTGGTCAGCTCGTTCTAGATAATATATATATCATTGTTATAGTTTTCCCACGTCTGTGTGTTTACCTGTCGTCACGTGTATGTGCGTGCCTGTGAGTGATAGAAATATACGTAATATGTATATTGGTGTAGTCTGTCTGACGCTGTAACAACTGTTGTAGAAGATAGGTGAGAGAGAGAAGAATTCTTTTCGCTTTCAGAGACAGCCACTATATCAAATCTATCATCTCACGTGTGTGGAAATTCTATTACCTTTCACTAACTCTCACTGAGTCTATCACCCATTCAAACCTATTCAGAAGGGACCAACAGCTCTTGCACACCATTTCCCAGATCCTTACACAATCTCTCGTAATTACAACAGCTCTTGCACACCATTCCCCAGATCCTTACACAATCTCTCGTAATCACAACAGATCTTGCACACCATTCCCCAGATCCTTACACAATCTCTCGTAATCACAACAGCTCTTGCACACCATTCCCCAGATCCTTACACAATCTCTCGTAATCACAACAGCTCTTGCACACCATTCCCCAGATCCTTACACAATCTCTCGTAATCACAACAGCTCTTGCACACCATTCCCCAGATCCTTACACAATCTCTCGTAATCACAACAGCTCTTGCACACCATTTCCCAGATCCTTACACAATCTCTCATAATCACAACAGTTCTTGCACACCATTCCCCCAGATACTATCACAATCTCTCGCGAATATAACAGCCCTTCCACACTGTTTCCAGATACTAGAACAATCTCTCGCGAATATAACAACACTTTCACACCTTTTCTCAGATACCAACACAACCACACGTGAACACAACAGCCATTTAACACCATTCCCCAGATACTATCACAATCTTTCGTGAGTATAACAGCCGGTTTAGCCCCTTTCCCCAGATACTAACACAATCTCTGATGAACATAACAGCCCGTTTACCCCCTTTCCCCAATGAAAACAAAATGGCCAATAGCAACCAGAATGTTTTCCTGCCATTTATTAATGCCGTTCCATCATCCATTACCTTCCAGCTGCCTGTCAAGAATATTTCTTGAACAAATTCACGTCAAGCCTAGTTGTCCTGTACCATCCCCGTTCAATGTCTGCCCATGCCGTCTTGTGTGTCTGCAGTTTTCTTCTCTCTGTGTTTTCAGGTCTTGCTCTGGTTCTTATATCCTGGGGATTTCAGAACAAAGACCGTTCTTGACAAATGTAGCATTTACAAGACATATTCCGATATTTTGTCAGACTAAACTACACTGAAAACAAACATAGGTAGCGCAGATCTTACGAGGACAAAGCAAAAAGAGACGGTCTACGTCAGGGTGTCTCAACCAGGGTTCCGCGAGAAGTCGCCAGGGTTTCCACGAAAAAAAAAATGAACGTAGTTTTTAAAAAAAAAAAAAAAAAAAACTTTGCGCTCCGTGCGATTTTAGCGCCCGCAGTCGTAAGCACTGACCGAGCAGCATGGAATGACAGTGCATAGTAGGACCGTGTTCACTTAGTTGATTCCATTCTCGGTTTTCGACGCGAGATAAGGGAAGCTGTTGATAATTGGCCAGTGTTGGGGTGTCCTTCGTTCGATTATTATTAGTTTAGCTTGTATGCTTGCTTATCTATCATTATTTCAGTTGAGGTCGACACAAAGTTTTGTTGTTGATTAATAAGTGTCCAAGCAACCTCGGTTCCGTACGAACTGATTCATTATTAATATAAACTTCCTATAAAGAAGAGTTCATCAGGTCAAGAACAATCAACGATGCAAGTTCAAGCAATCAAACGTAATCAAAGTAATGCGGGTAAGTCTTCGATTAGAGTCCAATATTTATTACAAGTTGACGCACGAAGACAATTCACATAGGTATACATTCATATATAGTTCATTAGAAATTACGTGCATAATATTCAGGTCCGTCCGTGTCAATATAATGTGTCAGATGAACGTCATGGCTTTGTACATGCGCTGCTGTAGTCAGACAGCCAGAAATGAGCGCATGAGTTCTCGACAGCTACAAATTGAATCATAATACGATTCTCCTTCTATCATTTAATTTACTTAATAAATCTCATACTTTATCTTAATATCTGAACTGACCCTGAGTTCTATATTGAATTCATATATCGGCTATATACTAAGCCTCTCCTTGGAAGAAATACACGACACGACTTCTCTGCTTGACGGACAGCATAAAAAAGGGTAATGTAACCAAGTCACCAAGCGTGACCTTCCCAACGCGAATACGTCATAATCTTAGCATATATTTCGCGTTCAGTAGTCAGTAAAATATCGACATATTCTATTAATGTTAGTGACCCCAAACGTTGCGCACTTCTAACCCCAGCAGACGCCGTCATTTAAAATAACACCGTAACATTGGGCGTTGTATTGCACGAAAGGGAGAACGGTGGACTGGTGACGTCTGCTCAGCCTGAGAACTTGTCTTCGAGAAAAGAGGAAGAACTTTGTGAGCTGCAGTCAAAGATGAAATCCGTGTGTGCTTATCTCAAGTTCGACCAAATTCGACATATGATAAGATTTATGTCTACTTGAATAAGGTTAAAAAAAAATCGAGTAGGAAATAAAATAAAGGAGAAAACTTAAGTTTCTACTACCTACACTACTAACTTGCATTAGAGTTTATATCCTTTGTGGGGTGGGTGAACCACACAAAAAGAGAAGGCTAGTAAGGTGGCCATAATAAACAAATCCACAGACACAATCATGCTCTACTAAAAAAAAAAAAAAGCATTGACAATTTTTATTGAATTATCATATTTACAACTTACTGAACGCGCTAAGGCAACGTGAGCTGTATATGTAACACTTTGTATACAGGGGTTCCCTGTAGATGTAACAATTTGTATACAGGGGTTCCCTGTAGATGTAACACTTTGTATACAGGGCTTCCCTGTATATGTAACACTTTGTATACAGGGGTTCCCTGTAGATGTAACACTTTGTATACAGGGGTTCCCTGTAGATGTAACACTTTGTATACAGGGGTTCCCTGTAGATGTAACACTTTGTATACAGGGGTTCCCTGTAGATGTAACACTTCGTATACAGGAGTTCCCTGTAGATGTAACATTTTGTATACAGGGGTTCCCTGTAGATGTAATACTTTGTATACAGGGGTTACCTGACACCTGAAAAATATTTCAAGGGTTCCTCCAGCATAAAAAGGTTGAGAATGGCTGGTCTACCGCAGCGCCACAAGGTCTTCATCAGGGACAGAGTAAAACAACGGAAACAACAGTACATTTAAATATGATGACAATAACTGGTCACGTGCTTATGTTTGTTCTGTATGTGTGCGATTCCAAATCCCGACTTGGGTTTTATTACAGTGACAGTATCGATCTGTCTGTGTGCGATTCCAAACCCCGACTTGGGTTTTATTACAGTGACAGTATCGATCTGTCTGTGTGCGATTCCAAACCCCACCTACTCACTATTTTGTTTAAAGAATATTTTATGTATTGTGATAATTTCACCCTTATTTTTTTCCTTCTGTTTTCTTTATTGAACGAAAAAGACAAGATACAATCTAATTTTGTTTAATGCGCCATCTTTGACTAATGTATTCATATGTTTCCTGTTTCACTGCTGGCGGAGCACGGGGCCATCACAAAAGCTGGTCACCTTCTATGACACATACGTCACAGCCAACGGCCTCTTGTACCAGTAGATGTGGTGTCTGTAGGAATTTCTTCTTTGACATGATGTGAGTTTGCAAATAGATGACAGGCAAATTATAGTGAGTTTGCAAATAGATGACAGGCAAATTATAGTGAGTTTGCAAATAGATGACAGGGAAATTATAGTGAGTTAGCTAATAGATGACAGGGAAATTATAGTGAGTTAGCTAATAGATGACAGGCAAATTATAGTGAGTTTGCAAATAGATGACAGGCAAATTATAGTGAGTTAGAAAATAGATGACAGGCAAATTATAGTGAGTTTGCAAAAAGATGACAGGGAAATTATAGTGAGTTAGCAAATAGATGACAGGGAAATTATCGTGAGTTAGCAAATAGATGACAGGGAAATTATAGTGAGTTAGCTAATAGATGACAGGCAAATTATAGTGAGTTTGCAAATAGATGACAGGCAAATTATAGTGAGTTAGAAAATAGATGACAGGCAAATTATAGTGAGTTAGCTAATAGATGACAGGGAAATTATAGTGAGTTAGCTAATAGATGACAGGGAAATTATAGTGAGTTAGCAAATAGATGACAGGCAAATTATAGTGAGTTAGCAAATAGATGACAGGCAAATTATAGTGAGGTAGCTAATAGATGACAGGGAAATTATAGTGAGTTAGCTAATAGATGACAGGGAAATTATAGTGAATCAGCAAATAGATGACAGGGAAATTATAGTGAGTTAGCTAATAGATGACAGGGAAATTATAGTGAGTTAGCTAATAGATGACAGGGAAATTATAGTGAGTTAGCTAATAGATGACAGGGAAATTATAGTGAGTTAGCAAATAGATGACAGGCAAATTATAGTGAGTTAGCAAATAGATGACAGGCAAATTATAGTGAGGTAGCTAATAGATGACAGGGAAATTATAGTGAGTTAGCTAATAGATGACAGGGAAATTACAGTGAATCAGCAAATAGATGACAGGGAAATTATAGATAGTTAGCTAATAGATGACAGGGAAATTATAGTAAGTTAGCAAATAGATGACAGGGAAATTATAGCAATCGGCTCACTCCATCATTTCGCAACTTTGTTAGAATGTCAACCACACAACAACAACAACAAAAGACCCACCAAATATTTGACTAATATTTTATTTACACCTGGTACCGACGGACAGGATATGAGCGGCTCCAGACATCCCCGGAGCGTATATTATCGAATTTTACATCGTACTATTGTGCAGTAAATGAAGTGAGAATAATCGGACACGACCACACCGCTAAAGATCGAGCAGGAGCTGGGTAGATACATCTGTCACTGGCGGTTAGTTTCACTGCGATATTTCTCACATCTCTGTTCTTATTATTTCTTTTAGCAAAAGATACTACACTTCCACAAGTTTGGTTGTTTGGTTTGGTTTGGTTTGGTTCTAAGGACTATCTTCATTGCACACTGACATCTCCATCAGTGCTCAGATCTCCTCCCCTAGATCACACAAGGCTCCTCTATCGTGTCTTCACCTTGGCGAGGTAGAGAAGCATGCGTGTCCCCATGACCCCCTCAAGAGCTATGCCGGCGGTAGCATAGCTACCAACAGGGTCTCCCAAGCCGGACAGGTCGAAGGGTAGGGACCAGATAAAGAGAGAGAGAGAGACACACACACACCTGTTGCCTTGCAGGCAGGCTGGGGACAGCCATGAGCTAAGGAAGGCAACCCTACAGAAATGCGTGTTGATATCAGATGCACTAGGCCACAGGCTTAACGAAACAGTGCAACGTACTTCGCTTAATAATGATGACGAGATCACACAATGAGATGCTCAGCACAGTGCACGAACTCTGTAGCACCAGCGAGAATCCCAATGTGTGTATATATAGGAATCACACATTCTATAAATATTGTTGGGGTGGGTAGTTTTCTAATTTTTTAATTTTTGCCAGGGCAGCGGCCTTATGGCTTACTGTTTACGATTTCCAACTGCCGTGATATTTTTAACGTGCGCAACTTGCACACGGGACCTCCTATTTTTTCGCCCTTGTCCGAGAAGGCTAGGCATCCTATCTCACTACCCGGGAGACCTGGGAGGAGCATGACGTCATACTGATGTTTCCATAAATTATTTTCCCTCACCTGGGAATCGAACCCGGCACCTCTAGAATTCGAGACGGACGCCATACCCTCCTTAGTCACTCCAAGTTTGGTTGTAGAAATAGTTGTATGTAGCTAGTCATCGACGTCAGTCATTGTTTGACTCCTGCAGCTGGCCCTTGTCGGTAAGCCTTGCATCAAAACATTCATATATTCTGGCAGTGGTGGGGGTTGTCTGTAGCATGATGCTACATGATTTTTACATGAGTTTTACATGATGAGGTTGCCAACCTCATACGTAAAGGAACGCGCCTCACCAGAAGAAGGCAAAAGCCGAACACCCCCCCCCCCCCCCCCCCCCCCCCCCCCCCACCCCCAATTACTTCATTGTTAGGCTACAAGTATTATTTATATACCGTTCTACGTACTCTAGTGCTTTACTTTTTGCTGAGATTATGTCGTTAGATTTGCTTATGATCTTTGATAAGTGGGAGTTAGTTTCTGGCACTTTTAGTTCCCAGGGAGGGATCTTTGCTTTATACTGAGCAGTACTGTTTATCATGCAAGAACAGCCTTCTTTAGCCTAGGTAACATCTGGAGGTCCTCCCAATACATCACGGGCACAAAATTAAGATTATACCAGAGTTGCGTGCTTTCTGTGCTTCTCTATGGTGCGGAATGCTGGAGAGTCACAGAGAAGGAAATGTCAAAATTGTCCTCTTTTCACACAACATGCCTAAGAAAAATTCACCGAATCTTTTGGCCGAATACCATCACCAACCAAGATCTGCTTACTCGTAGCAAGCAAGAGGACATGCATACCATCATAGCTGGCAGACGCTGGAGCTGGGTTGGTCATGTCCTCAGAAGAGACCCCGATGCCATCACAAGAACAGCTATGCTTTGGACCCCTGAAGGAAAGCGAAAGAGAGGCCGACCAAAAACAACTTGGCGGAGGACTGTGGAGGCTGAGATGCAAAGAATGAACCAGAGTTGGGGCACTGTACGAAGGATTGCCACCGACCGTGCAAGGTGGAATCAATTTGTTGTTGCCCTACAAGACGCCACTAGGCGTGATGGCCACTGACTGCTTTGACGGTCGGTGGTTAAGGATCGAAGAAGAAGACTGTTTATCATATTAAATAGGTTTGGGTGTTGATCCACTTCATCCATTGTTTTCCACCCTGACGGGTATCTATTATGGTTTAGTGGAATGTGGCCTATGTACTCGTTACCGCTATCAAATGTTTTGTGTGCTGGTGAGTTGGATCTTTTGCCACTCTTGCCCAGTAGTTGAATCTCAGCTCTTAGCTCCAGGGGTATAATGCCTAGCGCTACGTCTAATGCCTCTGCTCATACAGATGGGTCAAAAGATGAAGAAGGACAATTAGGAGCAGGAATAGCAATACCAAAATTAAAAATTTATAAAAGATACAAAGTAACAGGTAATACATCCATCTTTACAGCAGAATTAGTGGCAATCCTAAAAGCTTTAGAAATAGTTGCAGAAAACCCACCAAATAAAGTAACCATTCTCACAGATTCCCTTTTACCAGTACTAGCTATCAGAAACAGAAATGAATGTAGCTGGCCAGATATTATAGAGGAAATACTACAGGTCAATACATGTCTGCACACTATAGGATGCAGTGTAACACTAACATTGATACCATCACATGTGGGGATACAGGAAATGAGCTTGCAGACAAAGAAGCCAAAGGGGGAAGAACTAGCTATAACAAAATTGAAGTAGGCTTAGGGAAGTTTGAAATTAAGAGCTTAATTGTTCAAGCAATAACTAAAGAGTGGATAACAGCATGGGACCAAAGTAAAAGAGCAAGACACTCATATAAAATCCTAAAAAAAACCAAGCAAAAAATGTCAAATAAAAGATGAACTAAAAATACCAATTAATAAAAAATTGCTGAGGCTCAAGCTTGGAACTGAATATTTCATGATAGAGGAACCCACATGTGAAGAGTGTCAAGAACCAAACACAATTAGACACTTTCTGGTGGACTGCAAAAAATATGACCAGCAGAGGCAAAACATTAAGACATACTGTGGTAACCACAAGGTAGAAATCAGTGTAGAAAATCTCATAGGCACCACGACCCCATCAGAAATACAAAAGTTAATAAAACACTTTATTACAAAAACAAAAGCTAACATATAAAAAATAAATAAATAAGGATGCGAGCCAGTAGTCTACATTGGTGAAAGACTCCCCCCAGATAAATACGGATTGATCAAAAACCCTCCAGTGAAACATAAAAACATACCAGTTTAGACAATATCATATTTTGGACAATAAAACCACATTGAACTATAACTACACAAGTAAAAAAAAAACACACACAAAAACCCTACTAGAGATAATATAGTTCAAAATAAATACAAACAAAAGCATATTACAATAAATGAAACGCGTCCTGATATAACCAACAGCTCCATATATGTGGTAGATGGCTGAAAGGGGCGTGCTACAAAGAAAAGTAGCAAACACCTATTTAAAAAAAATTACTTCATTGTTTCTCCACCCTGTTGGATATCTGTCAGTATTCAAGGGGACGTCCCATACACTTGGTTGGTTTTTGACAAATGCTCTATGTGCTGGGTGGGTCACTTCTTGTGCTACTTTGCTCCAATAATTTAATCTTAGTTCTTTCCGTCTAAGATCAAGTGGCGGTATGCAAAGAGCTACTTTCAGTGCTTCTACTCTGATTTAATAATACTAATAAATATAGAAGCACAATACCTCCCTGGGAACTAAAAGCACCAATCATAGACTACACACTCACTGAAAAGATTAAACAAAACATAGAAGATAAGGAAGCCAAAATGATAAGTAGAGAGTTCATAAATCAACTTACAAAACAAAGCCTGGCTGTTTACACAGATGGGTCCAAGGGTGATAGTGGGCAACTAGGTGCAGGAGTAGTTATACCACAGTGGGGAATTAAAAAGAGTTACAGTGTAACTGGAAGGGCTTCGATTTTTTACCGCAGAGATGGTAGCAATTCTAAAAATTTAGAACTAATCACAGATAATCCGCCAGAAGCAATAAAGATATTTACAGACTCACTGTCATCACTACAAGCACTAGAACACCCAGGTAAGTGCAGTCGGCCAGACATAAAGGAAGAAATTCTAGCAATTAATACATCACTAGGGAACAGAGGATGCAGTGTGGGTTCCAGCACACATAAGCAGTGGCGTACTAAGGGGGTGCGAGGGGGCGGTCCGCCCCGGGTGACAGCCAGGAAGGGGGTGCCATCGGAGACTATTAATATAGTACTTACAGTTAAAATGCTACTTACTATTGTTTCTTTACTGGAGGAGGGGTGTCAAAGGTTGGATCAGCTCCGGGTGCCAAGTACTTTAGGGACGCCTCTGCACATAGGTATAGCTGGTAACGAGATGGCAGACCAGACTGTCAAAAATGGAAGAATAAGTAAAAACAGTATAAGAGCAGGACTTGGAAAATCGGAGATTAAAATCCAAGTGAAGCTAACCGTAAACGAAGAATGGAAGACAACATGGAAGGACAGTAGTAAAGGCAAACACGCTTTCAAGCTGCTGAAAGAACCAACAAGGACGTGCCAGGTCAGAGAAGAATTAAAGGTGCCCTCTGTCACGAGTGGGTTATGTGAGAGTCTGTCTGATGAGAACCAAGTCTGTTTGATGTCAGAGACAAGACGAAATCTGAGAGAGATCTGAGATGATAGACGAGAAATGGTGTTGATAGTGGATAGTGTGACTTATAATTACCGAGGGTGAGAACCTATACTGACTCTCCCCTCGCCACTCAGTGACCTTTTATTCTACTACTGCCACACTGCCTCTTGCTCTACTTAGGAGATAAGGTTGTATTACACTACAGTGTATCCACATACCACAGTACGGGTACAAGTTAAAGAGTACAGATACCGATAGGAGAGGAAATCTGATCCGTAAAGAAATATATATATTTTATTAACAACAGAAACAAACTGGTAAAATAAGCATGAAATCAATCACTACAACAGAAAAACTTCAGTAATAAGTAGGTATTAAATGTACGAGACACTCAAACCAAAGTTTAGTAGAAAAAATGTTGGGAACACTCCCGGAAAAAAAAAAAACCATAGGTTCCACGCTCCCACAATTTTGGGGTGGATATAAAATTAATAATCCTTTGCTGAAAAAAAAACCAGAGATTAAGAACTGTACCTACACAAACACAATCCCGCTGACTTGTCTCTGTCAGCAACACTATTAATCACTTCACTCGATTAACTTGGTACACAAGTTCTTAAACAATCTACCCTTCCCTCAATTAACTTGAGTGCACTCTACCCCAAAATTCTTCTTCGTTGGCACGTGTGCGTTGCTGCTTTACTGGGATCACGGTTAGCCGATGGAGAAATTTTGACCCTATCTTCTCCGGGATAATTGCTGATTTAATTCGTGAATTGACTGCACTCTGCTGTAAATCCAGGAAATCGGGGGTTGCGATGGCAACACTCAAGATAAAACAAATGATGAGGAATAATCCACCTTTTGTGTAATGGCCCACTACTACTGTAGCGGTCTTCACTGATAAGGGACGACGTAGCTTGGTAAAGAGAACTGGTGCAAACGGAGCATGGGCGCTCCTCTTATTAGCTTGGTAAAGAGATCTGGTGCAAACGGAGCATGAGCGCTCCTCTTATTAGGTGTTGGGCGAAGTCTTGGTACTCCAAGCAAAGGCCACTCATCAATGTGCCCGTAATAGGGTGATGAACTAGGCACGCATGTAGTTACGTGCAACCCAGCTGTAAAAGGTCGATAAATTGTGCGACCCTTCTTTCAGGAAGGTAATCAGGCCTAAGACTTCAGCATAGGGCCTGAAGTAACCGGGGTTAACGCAACTGTCAGAATCTCCCACACTTATAATTAAAGCAGGCAAGCTGGTGGTAAGTCTGCTACTATCTCCCGGCAATAATTTTAGGACTGGAGCAATTGGAGATAGACAGGACTGCCTATATATAGTGAGAATTTGCCACAGGTGTTCAGCGTGATTTGAACACCTGCATAGGGGAGCAGAAAAATAACACGTAATAATTACCCAGAGACTTCTCTAGGAGACCTGCTACACAGAATTTGGCGCAACAGGGAAAAGAGGGTCACGCTAGTGAGTCCCAGACTTTCCTGGCCATCAAAGCACAGGGAACTCTTTAGGAGCAGTTTCCCGTGTCAAAGACTCGAGACTTTTTGCCGCTATTTCTCAAACTGAGTGTCGGGATTTTGACTCGCGGTCAAACGAACTCTAAAAAAGATGCCGCTGTCCAAGACAGTGAGTCTGGGACGCGTCAATTATCTCCTACCTACATTACAGAAACAGGAGAGTGAACCTATCAGCTTCCAGAATGACAAGTCAATTACCCCGCTTGTACCTACAGAAACGAAAAGAAGTGAAATGGGCGTGACAAAATCAGACAGAAATTAGGAGAGATGGTAGTTCAGTTTACGTGGCCAGAATTTATAATCCATGTTGCCACACCCTCGAACAAAAAGGTGTGGCATACTTTATGATAGAGGAACCACACTGCCAAGAATGTCAGGAAGAAAATGATATAGACCACTACCTGATCCACTGTAAAAAGTACGAGCAACAGAGGCTAGAATTAAAAACATACTTTAGAAATCACAATATAGACATGACAGGTGATAAGGTTTTAAGTATAGATGCCCCAGGAAAGCCCAATCAATACTAAAACGATATATACACAAAACAAAGGAAAACATATAAGGTTAATAACAGTGACAATATTAGTAACAAGAATAACAATAATAATACCACAGAAAAGAAATTAATCCAAAATAGAAATTAAGCAACAGAAACTAACAAATAATTTTTAAAAATAACATATAAAAAGGCAAAATTACTAACTACTCACAGGACAAGTAAAGACAACGAGGAAAAAAAACCACCAACTTAAAAAGAACAAATACTAATACAAACTTAAAACCAACAAGTGCAAAAGGAAATAGTTATCTAAAGATAATACAAAACTTAAAATAAAATGACACTAAATACCCCAATTATAACCAACTTTTAGGTTGAACAGGGTAGACCAAGATGGTGAACGAGAAGAGGCAATAATGGTCATCAGTTAAGTGCCCGCTCTCCACCCATCACCTTTTAAAAAAAAAATTACTTCATTTATACCCTCCACGTAAATAGTAGATGGTTGAAAGGAGTGTGCTGTCACGGACTGCCTCCCCTGCTTTGCAGTAGTGGTCCAACAGTGGCCAAAACTCAAGAGTATCTAAATGGGTCGTCAAAGGTGTCTACCGTCGCACAGGATTACTCTTAGCAGAGATGTAGTTAGAAGAGTAATGACGCTTCTACCTTCAGGGAGAATTTACAAGATAATTCAGAAGTCAAAAACAATGCTGCTTAGCGCTGAACATTTGTTAACTTTTATCTGTCCGTCTCCTTTTGTGAAGGATTTAAGCAATGGTTTTTAGCCCGTTCAAGCCCCCAGCTGAGTTAATTCAGCAAATTTCCTCTTATAATGGTATAGCTCTGTTTAGAGGTAAATATATGTCTACATATATATATATATATATATATATACGAGTAACGGTGATGCAAGAGCTAATTATCAATATGTTACAGACTTACGCCAATGTCTTGTTGACACGTGTCGGGTGGCGACTGAAGCATAGGAGCTGGCTAAATATAAGACCAGGTCTCGTATCAATCGTGATAGGCGACTAACTTCTTTAGCAATTAATGAGGACGTATTTGTTCTCCTGCCACTAAAGGTAAATCACTTGCTAGCGACATGGCAAGGTCCTTTTAAAGTGGTAGCAAAGAGAACTAATCGACAATGTGGAAACCATAGAGGCATATCCCTTCTCAGTGTCCCTGGTAAAATCTACTCTAGAATCCTAGAGCAGAGACTCCGACGCCTAGCTGAGCCACAATTGGATGAGGTCCAGTGCGGATTCAGAGCAAACCGAAGTACTCAAGACCTAATCTTCACACTCAGACAGCTGAGTGAAAAGGCCCTTGAGTATAAGAGTGAGATCCATCTTTGTTTCATAGATCTGGAAAAGGCGTATGACAGGGTCCCCTGAAGCAAACTTTGGGACTGTTTGGCAAGGAAGAATATTCCAGCACCTCTGATTCATGCTATACAGAGCTTCTACAAGTCTTGCAGAAATTATGTGAGGACAGCAAACCATAAGTCAGAAGAGTTCAGGACCACCACTGGTGTAAGACAAGGTGATATCCTATCACCTTACCTCTTCATACTCCTTATGGACGATGTCATCAAGGCATGTAAGGAGAGAACAAGAAAGTATTCAGTGGGGTACTGGAAGATGAGACAGGTCTATATTTCGGAGCTGGCATTTGCTGATGATGTTGCCCTGATTGCTAAATCAAAGGCACATCTCCAATCTAACCTGCAAGTCTGGAAGGAAGAGCTGGAGAAGAGAGGGATGGTCATAAGCAGCTCTAAAACAAAATCCATGGTGATATCACGAGAAGAAAGAAAACATCAGATTAAGTTGGGAGAACAGGTCCTGGAGCAGGTCGACCACTTTAAATATCTCGGAGCTATTATAGACCGAAAGGGAGGCATCAAAGAAGAGTTGGCCACTCGAAAAGCAGCGGCTGGGAGACTTTTTTCAGGCCATAAATCGTGGATTCCTCAGCAAGAAAGAGGTTGGTAAGAAAACGAAGATGGCTGTATACCGCTCCACCTATGTCCCAGTCTTGACATATGGATGCGAGTCGTGGGCAATGACTACAACCCACAAAAGCCAGATCCAAACCTCAGAAATGAGGTATCTGAGGAAAGTGGTTGAAGTAACAAGAAGAGACATGGTCCGCAACCAGACGATCCGTCAAGGCCTAAAATCCCATTCGCTGCAGACCCAAATAGAACAGTCCCAACTAAGATGGTTTGGCCATGTCTGCAGAATGGGAGAAGATCGGCTACCACGACAAGCATGGGAAACAAAGAGCCAGGGATCCAGACCTCCAGGACGACCCAGAGTCCGCTGCGAGGACAACATTAGACAATCTTTGAATGACCGAGGACTAGAATGGAACCAGGCCAGGAAGAAGACAGCTGATAGAATGGTCTGGCGCTCTCTCTTCCAAACCTCTACACCTCACGGTAGAAGGGGAACGACTAAGTAAGTAAGCAAAGAGAACTGACATGGACTACGTCATCGACATTAGAGGCAAACGCAAAACATTTCACATTAATATGCTCAAACCTTACATTACTCGTCCTCTTTAGTGTGGCAGATGAAAATTGAGCACCCTAATCGATGCACTTTATTCTCATCGGCACCCCTCATTCTTTTTCGATCAACTCGATTCCACGTGGATTTCCCTCGTTTCCTAATTAAGCATGCAAGTTAAGTACGTGTAAGCCATACCTCTCTCGCTAGCCACGCCTACCTGTTTTATTTTCACGTGCTATCTAAGCAGATATTTAAATTCATATACTGTCATTCCTTTAAAAGAGAGAAAGGGACGGTGTTGCAGAATAAAGGGAGGTAAGCGAATGCCTAAGGGCATTAACCATTTTGCCGACGTCTATCCCTTTGTTCGCGTCCAGGAGACAAAATTTGCTCACCGAGAAGACGGGACTTTAAAGGCGCCGAGCGCTAGCGAAATGAATCTACGGTCGGCAAAAGCGTGAAAAATAGCCTTCATTCAGTATTCACCGCAAAAATCCCTCAGAAACGGGCAGAGGTGAAAAATCTCACATGTAGCTAACGATTTTCATCCATGTAATATATATAGCAATCTCTTAAAATTAAGTTATCAGTAGCGCCAGAGATTTTGAAGAAAGTACCTAGCTCGCATGTGAGAGCTAGACTACCATTTTGGACTTACTTATATACTTACTTACTTACTTAGTCGTTCCCCTTCTACCGTGAGGTGTAGAGGTTTGGAAGAGAGAGCGCCAGACCATTCTATCAGCTGTCTTCTTCCTGGCCTGGTTCCATTCTAGTCCTCGGTCCTTCAAAGATTGTCTAATGTTGTCCTCCCAGCGGACTCTGGGTCGTCATGGAGGTCTGGATCCCTGGCTCTTTGTTTCCCATGCTTGTCGTGGTAGCCGATCTTCTCCCATTCTGCAGACATGGCCAAACCATCTTAGTTGGGACTGTTCTATTTGGGTCTGCAGCGGATGGGATTTTAGGCCTTGACGGATCGTCTGGTTGCGGACCATGTCTCTTCTTGTTACTTCAACCACTTTCCTCAGATACCTCATTTCTGAGGTTTGGATCTGGCTTTTGTGGGTTGTAGTCATTGCCCACGACTCGCATCCATATGTCAAGACTGGGACATAGGTGGAGCGGTATACAGCCATCTTCGTTTTCTTACCAACCTCTTTCTTGCTGAGGAATCCACGATTTATGGCCTGAAAAAGTCTCCCAGCCGCTGCTTTTCGAGTGGCCAACTCTTCTTTGATGCCTTCCTTACTTATATACGTGGAGATTAATTCTTTTTTCTGTGCTGCGGTAATAATATATTAGAGTTTGTAGTAGTTTAATTGTTAAAGTGTTTCCATTATATTTATTTTGGGTCTGTGTTAATTAAATAACATATAGCAAAGTTTACTAGCTATAAACGTAAAATTAACTACTCGCTATTTCCTCAGTAAGAGATGCTTTAAATTAATTAATAGACGCTAGGCGGTGGATAATTTAGAGAACGCGATTTAATTTCTATTTCCATCTGGTGTAAAATTTTAAAGTGACTAGTGTTCATATCTAGTGTAAAAGCGATATATTAGCTAGACACTCGTGGTGTTTTTTTTTAAATATATATAATTAAATACCGGAGTGATTTACAAGTCATACCTAAATGTGTGTTAGATTAGGATATGGATAATATTGTTAAAGCGTTTATATTTTTTCTTCCTATATAATCCAGGCTGATCACACCTTGCGATCCAGCGTTTTTTTTTTAATGATCTGGTGTTCCTATCAGCATCCAAATAATTATTGTTATGACAATCTTCATATTGTGACCCCTGCGCGGTCCACCTTCTCTATTTATGACGAGAAGCCAAATCAAGAAAACACACAATAATAGATAAATTTTAACTGATACGGAACATTTCCAGAATACAACTTTTTTCCATATCATAATATATTATCAGTCTGCTGAAGTAGAAAGTCAGTACTTTTCATCTGACCCTTGACAGGAGTTTTTTTCCATCGGATATATTCAAGAGAACTCACGGTTCATACTCGGCTCCCACCTCAACGAACAGCAGATTAGTATCATTTTTAATATTTCTTTCCCATCACGTCACCGAGTGTTATAGCCACCTGAGACTAGACCACACTGGAACAATATTTTACCACATTAATCCCCAGGACAGTGTCACCTCAATAGAACAACTTATCCTAAACCAATACCTGCAGCAAGAAGAGGAATACCCAGGAAAAAATTATCAACGCACCAATTCAGCGACTCCCGAAAAAATAGCAGTTGCCTAAACGGAGAGTCTGGGGCTGAACTGGACAAATAATAGGACTCTTAAATAGTCTTAAATACCTGTTTGATTAATTCCATGGAATGTATGCAGCAGCGGCAGAGGAGTAAGCAAATCTGATAGTGAGCTCATATGTGTGTAGTGAGTGAACGGAATGAAAGAATTTATTTCTTAAGTTCTTACTATTATACCATCTTCTTTTAATTTTTCTCTCACTAAGCTGAGTGTTCACAGGGTAGGTTACATTAAGGACTTATTCTTCACCCGTCCTGAATACCCCCTACCCCATTGTTAATTATTTTGATCTTTTGGGTAAATTACCTCTGTCGGGATCTTTCCTAGTTCCCTATACCAGAGGGAGGGCCTGTTAGATTTATATCTTCATTTCTCTTATGTAACTAAAATTTATTGATGTAATGCTTTTCTTGATGTTGTGATATTTCTAGTGAAACAATAAACATAATAAACCTTAAGCTATTGTTTGGTCAAACCCCTGCCCGTATATGTTATCCATAGTTTGTTTACACGTCTGTACGTATTACTGTCACCAAATTGTGTGTACGTGAGTGTGGTGTGACTCGTACTGGGTACAAGTGAGAAAGTGCGTCTACCTGAAATAGAGTCGTAAAACATAGGCTGGATTAGAGTAATTACTCAATCCAAGACTGTTCTTTCTCTTACACCATTTCTCCTCGTGAAACAGGAACTATTTCATACACCTTCCTCTCACATAGCTATCACCAGTAACTCTGCTAGTACGGGACCCTAAATAACTCAGTCCTATCTTCTGAAAAATTACGACATTCAGTTACAATTAATTTGTGACGCTGTCACGAATCAAACTACACATCATGCATCTATCTCGTTGTTCGATGAAGTGCAGACTAGTTTTGCCGACGTGCTATCTACTTATCCGGTGGCACCTATCCAGGCTTCAGAAACACGGAAAGATGTTGTAATTTGTAATGATTTGCCAACAGCGCATAAGAATCAGGTGCGGAATTTGTTGGAGTCTTTTAAAGAGGTGTTAACTGACCTTCCTGGTCGTACCAATATTTTTACTCATGAAATTAAATTAACCGACTCCCACACCTATTAAAATAAGACCTTATGCAATTCCTCTACATTTTAAGGAGCAAGTTGAACATGAGGTGGATAGTATGTTGAGACTGGGTATTGTTTCATCATCAGATTCACCATTTTGTTTCCCTATGGTGGTAGTGCGTTCTGGCTCCTACGTTTGCTTTCATACATGTAATAACTGAATAAACAACTATTGTTTAGTTTTAAAACAACAGGTAACAAATGTAATAATCAATTAGTATTAACAGTTTAAAATAAATGAAATGCTCGTGAATTTCATATTGGAATCAAATTTTCTCTTCATGGAGATTCAGGGTGAGGATATAATTCAGAAAAATATGTCAGGTTGCTGGTGCCTTTTTATAAGCCCTTAACTGATATAAGGGGGTTCTGCAGCTGTGGTTTTCGTCACTTCTTGGTGATGAGGGCACTTCTTCACACAACTTGTCATATTTAGGCGGTGGGTGTGGATTCCTTAGGTATCCAGTCCTAATATTTAAAGTCCTGGTCCCTTAAGTTTTTCAGTTTGTATTTATAAAGGCGGGCTTACTTTTTAAGGTTGTAAGTTTCCCAAATACTTCGAAAATACTTGTCACGTATGGAATTCTAGGTCTGATGTCTCATTGGCTTCTGGGAGTTGCTCGTTTGAAGTTGCGAAGCTGTCTGTGTTCTTTGTGTCTGATTTAGCTAGATTATATCTCTCATTCTCAGTTCAAAACGCATATTGTGTTTCCGCCTAATTTTCCAATGAAATTCATTGTTTATTCCGGCCCTCAAATCAAACCAATCGAATCTCTTTAGCATTGGGTTGGGGTGTCTTATTTCAACATATCCCCCACGTGTTTTAAAATATTATATTTAATATTCCCTCTTTCAAATCATACGGTAATATTTCCGCCGGCATCTTTATGCAAATTCACACACAAATATGTGAACTATCCTGGCTAATGCCGTCCGCCAAGATTGACGACCACGACAGACAGGGGCCAGCGGATGCGATAATCTAATTATCACATGTGGCTGTGAATCACCCAGACTGATTTCTCAGGCATCAAATCTGGCCTTCCTTTGTGTCGATCGGGCGAGACTGTGCTTACCCAGGTGGTCAGACTGATTCAGTTGAGAAGCGTATCACCCGCTGAGGTCAGTAATTACCCTGGCGGAACGTAACCAGTCTGGGATCGGCTTCAGAGCACAATGTAAAAGATAAAGAAAGTCTCATAGCAGATACTTCCGTAGGGGAGGTGGAGTGTTAGACACTTCACCGATCCAACATAGAGAGTAAAAAAGAATAAAAAGGCATGATTTATACCAAACAAAAGCGATTGGTGAGAAAAATTAAGAAAAAGAAATGATACTGCCGTAGGGCTGAAGGTGTGAGAGATCACAAAAAAGAGTATGTTCAGACGTTCTGTGACACGTGCTACAAAAAAGTAGCAAACACCTTAATAAGCAAAAAACTAAATACTTCATTTGTTAAGAACCCGTCACGACTGTTTGTTCAGGTACCTGTTGGCCGAGATCAAACAGGTTTAGCACTTCATCAAACTGCGACCAGTAGCGAGCAATCAAATAAATTTTGTCAGACGCCAGTTGGCCAAGATCAAACAGGTTTAGCACTTCACCAAACTGCGGCCAAGAGTGAGCAATCAAATAAATTTTGTCAGACGCCAGTTGGCCGAGATCAAACAGGTTTAGCACTTCACCAAACTGCGGCCACGAACGAGCAATAAAAAAAAAAATGTTCTAATTTTGTGCTACTTACCTAGGGGTGCGAGACCCACCGTCTGGGGGTGCGAGACATGCCAGATTAATCATCACAAACACAATATATAATACACAGAACAAACACAATATATAATACACAGAACAACAAATGTATTTGTACAAAATAGAATAATGACAACTTGAATTAGAAACCGAATCCTTGTCACATTTTGTAAACAACATTTTCTTACAACAAACTTTTATCTCTTTGTCGAATTTCTAGCATATTTGCGAGCTAGACGATAATGGTGTAAGAGAAGACTGATAGGCGATTCCTTTCCTGCGGCCATTGAGCATTTATTACAGAGAACACAATTTCAACGTTAGTGTTATAGCTCAGGAATGCTGAAGAAAAGTTCTCCCATTTACACGGCCAAAGTTAACATTAGCACTGACACTCGCGAATTCAAGAAATTTTGAGAAGAGATTATAGTTTCTCATAGTTTACGTTCATTAATAAAATTCCGGCCAAAAGTAGGAACACGCGCTAATGGAATACATGATAATTGCTGTAAAAGTTTTAAAAAAACGTGATGCACAAACTTAGAAACAGGCAACAAAAATGTAAAAATCTTGAAAGAATATTGTGATTTATGCTAACGTGAAAGTTCAAAAGGTTTTAAACTGTAATCATTACTGACTAAAGCCGCACATATCACGGTTTTCTGCAATGCCTGCCGGAAGGAGGTTGAGTATAAAAAGAAGGACATGTCCTGCTATTGTCGGACGTCCGGCAACACTTTTACCAGCATGAAATATAACAACCATCCTCCAGTCCTTGCATCCGATTTGGTTTTACCGATATGTCACATAAGCCCACAAATATTTTTGAGCCGGTTTACAATGGAAGTAAAATATAAAGGAGCAATGGAGCGCGGGAACAGTTGGTTTGGGTCCAAAACCCAGATCCTCTACAATTTAATGTGGAGTCATTTATCACTAACTGGATGTGGTAATGAATGTCACACGAAATCTCCCATATTGTTTGGTTAAATCAACCCCCAGTTGAGAAAACAATAGACTTTGTTGTTTTTTCTTCTGACGGGCGCGTGATCAGCCAAAATAAGCATCAGAATCGAGGCTGCCATGTTGAGGTGTCTGGCAGAAGTCCAAATGTTTAAATCAATTAATGCCCACATCCGCTTTTAGATGGGGTACGTCGTGAAACTAACTCGGCGAGGATGCATCTGCAAGATTTCTGACCAGTCGGAATTTTAATTCCTAAAGTAAAATGGAGTTATTATATCTCCGCATTGATATAGCGGCAAAATAAGGACGATTTTATATACTACACTTTGTTTAATTACATCAGAAACAATGCCGGGACGGACCGGAGAACACTGTCTTCGGAATGCATCGAAATGTGATACTTTATACTTTGTTTAATTACACCCGAAACAAAAGCGTGACGTGTGGGCGAATTCGAACTACTATCTCGGTTTGATACCAGAATAACTTATGAAGAGGCCAAGAGTTTTATCACGAGCAGATACTAGAACAAGTGGGAAGCACGCCATCCAGGGCCATCAGAAAAAATGATAGATATTAGCACATCAACAGCAATGAAGAAGCAGCAATATTCAGACTACGCAATGACTACAACAGACTGAGATACTACTCAACAAGCTAAAGATAATAACTACTGATCAGTGTAACTGTGTGTGGTACCGTTTAAATGACAGCTGAACGTCTGCTACTAAAGTGCCCAACATATGAGGAACAGAGAAAGCCCATATGGCCGTCACTAGTACAATTCCTGGACAAACTTCTACGGAGATACCAATACCCCCCAAGCTGACTACTACTTTCTTTAAACGTATTTAAGTTGACGTCTGATAGTGATACCTTATAATACATTACTTTGTTTAATTACATTCGAAACAATACCCTGGCGTATGGGCGAATTAAAACTTCTGTCCGTTAAATATATCGAAATCTTTGGTGTTACCACCCACAATTTTATTTCTTAATTACAAGCAATTAACAATCTTCTGATGATAGACATTTGACTTATCCTCACATCAAACATTATCAACACTTCTGTTACGCCAAAACGAACAAATATTTAGCCGTCCGGCTAACTAAATAACTGCTGACTAATATTATCATAGCTATGCTATGGACCCCCGAGGGAAAGCGAAAGAGAGGCCGACCAAAAACAACTTGGCGGAGAACTGTGGAAGCTGAGATGCAAAGAATGAACCACAGTTGGGGCACTGTACGAAGGATGGCCGCCGACCGAGCAAAGTGGAATCAATTTGTTGCTGCCCTACAAGACGCCACCAGGCGTGATGGCCGCTGACTGCTTTGACGGTTGGCGGTTATGGATCAAAGAAGAAGAAGAAGAAGAATATTATCAATATTGCTGCTATTATTAGTGTTACGGCCTCTGGGACATACAATCCCCAGGTAGCGTGCGGCCACTAATGTATCACTCCGCGGCACCTGTTAGGTTAGACGTCTACTAATTACAAAACTCATTCAAAAATAAAACATGTACAGCAATAAGCTCACGCCCCCCTGAAGACTAAACTAATCGAATAGTACAAGTTACTGTCTATAGTCCTCTTTATCGATTATACTGACAAACAACATTTTTCTTTCTTATATAAGAATAAGTGTTCTTAGGTCAGTTTCTTGCGCTGATTTCAAATCTGAAATCCGTTTATCTCTATCACGTCGGGTTCTTAAGATATTTGTGAATAAATATATTTTTGGGAAACCGTTATTTGCTCCGTTTCATTTTTACTATATAACTTATTAAAAATTAATAAAAAGCAACATAATTCTACTTTTTATACTGCTAAAAGATGCATGACATATGTTACGCGATTTTTCAAATAGTTACTGTATTTTGAAATAATTCTGAGCAAAATATGGCTTCTAGAAGTTGTAGAAATTCGGCTGATCTGTTCTGTTACGTGTGCGGATGTTTTACCAATCGTGTTGACCAGAAAAACTTTACACCATTACTAAAGAAAGCATATGAACTTTATTTCGATTCGAAAGTTGATGATGCAAATAAATCTTGGAAGCTAAATGCAGTTTGTTCGATACATTGGCAGGTTGGTTACGATAATCGCTGAAGCATAAGTCGATGCCTTTTGGAGTGCCAGTAATATGGCGTGAACATACAAATCACACTACTGATTGTTACTTCTGCTTGACAAATATCCATGGTTTCACTTTTAAAACTAGAAAGTCTGTGGTTTATCCAAATATTGAATCGGTTTCGAAACCAGTGCCTCATGATCCAATCACGTGTCCGATCCAAGTACCATCAGAACAATATCCGCTGGACGTGAATGAACCATCAGAAAGTGATAGTTTACCTGCTTTAGAAACTAATTCTGACTCAGATTACATACCGGTGAATGATGGTGTTTACTTAATTAACCATTCAGAACTTTCAGATCTAATACGTGATCTCGCTCTTATCAAAGGACAAGCGGAATTACTCGGTTCGCGACTCAAAGAATGGAATCTTTTAGCGCCCAATACTCCGATATCTAAATTTCTTCATAGATACAGAGAACTTGTTCAATACTTTGAGATGGATGATGACATTTGCTACTGCAAAGATGTAAACGGTCATGAGCACATAGTCAACGAATGGCGATTTTTCATCGATTCTTCCAAGACTAGTCTAAAAGCCGTGTTATTGCATAACAGAAATTTATTTTCATCAATTCCAGTTGCCTACTCTGTTCATATGAAAGAAACTTATGACAATATGGCTATACGTTTGGAAAAAATAAAGTACAATGACTACCAATGGCGGATTTGTGGAGACCTAAAGGTCATTGCAATTCTCACGGGCATGCAGACTGGGTATACTAAATTTTGTTGCTTCCGATGTGAATGGGACAGCCGCAACAGACAGGAACATTATGCACAAAAGGTGTGGCCTATCCGGGATCATATGCAGCTCGGGCATAAAAATGTAATACACGAGCCATTAGTTAACAAAGACAGCTTCATTTTACCACTGTTACATATAAAGTTGGGGCTTATGAAGAATTTTGTAAAAGCGTTAGATAAAACGAGCAAAGCTTTCACTTATCTTCGAGAAAAGTTTCCGCAAGTTAGCGATGCAAAGATAAAGGAAGGTATCTTTGTAGGACCTCAGATTAGGAAAGTTATTGCAGACAAACAATTCGAGAACTTGTTACATGGTAGTGAACTTCGCGCATGGATGGCATTCAAATCGATCGTCGATAACTTTCTGGGAAATCACAAATCTGTCGACTATGTTGCATATTGTTAAGCAGTGCATAGATGCATACAGAATTATGGGCTGTAACATGTCCCTCAAAATCCATTTGCTCGATTCGCATCTTGACTTTTTCCCTGACAACCTTGGCGAAGTCAGCGATGAACATGGAGAACGATTCCATCAAGATATCGCCGTAATGGAGTCACGTTGTCAAGGACGGTGGAGTGTGACCATGCTTGCCGATTATTGTTGGATGCTTCATCGCGATGTACCACATGCCATTCACCGACGAAAGTCGACTGCAAAGAAATTCAAGCCTACATAACTGTTATACTTCTTGTACGAATGATGTTGTAATACTGTATGCGTTGTTAAAAAACTTCAATTGCGTATTTCTAGAGATCCCAACCTGATAGAGAAAAACGGTTTGCAGATTTAAAAACAGCGCATTAAAATTGACCAGAAAAACATAGAAATGTTTAGAAAGAAAAAAAAAAGTTTTTTTTTGTTAGATAATTATCAATAGTTGCCTTCTTGTCCTTACTGAGCCACGTGACCTTTAACTGTCCAGTATCTTACATACTAATTTTCTAGCAAACGTATTTTCCCTTCCTAGCATTTCTTTATAGATAATTAATCGATACATTTTACATCCCTAAGGAGCATAGGCTTCAACAAACACATGCCAAGTCATGTTGCGTGCCATCAGCTCAAATTATGTTTCTCTTTCGCATCACTTGTATTTCTGCCTCTAGCTCTATTCTTCATGTGTTCTTTGGTCTGTCTGTGCTTCTGTTGCCCTGGGGATGGCAGAATAAGAGCTGTCTGGTAATGCTCTCAACAAGTTTTCTTAATGTGTGTCCAACCCGATGACCAGCGTCTTCATTTCATCTAATGTTCTACTGGCACCTGTCTGGTAATGCTCTCAACAAGTTTTCTTAATGTGTGTCCAATCCGATGACCAGCGTCTTCATTTCATCTATTGTTCTACTGGCACCTGTCTGGTAATGCTCTCAACAAGTTTTCTTAATGTGTGTCCAATCCGATGACCAGTGTCTTCGCTTCATCTATTGTTCTACTGGCACCTGTCTGGTTCTTGTTCTCAGTTCCACGTTGGTGACCTTTGTCGGAGCATTTCAATCCTTCTATTCTGTGCAAGGTAATAGATAGCACTGTCCTTTATTTTGTTTTGTACCTCATATTACATCCCTGCTATGTCTCTTCTTTTTTTCTTTATTGAAATAATAAATCGCTTTTGTGTTTGCTTTGATGAAAATACTTAACGGATTTCATAGATTACCATCAATATCCATTAATCAATCAGTCAATGTTTGTCCAATGAAATTAATTAGGCAAATTTAGTACGGTAGTATCAACGGGCTGATCACCCGTTGCCAGTCACTTCGATTACGGAAACAACAGCAAATGGGTTGATTTGCCGTTGCCCTAAAGACGCCACTAGGCGTGATGGGAAACAATGGCAAAGAAAACCTATCTGCTGTTGCCCTAAGACGCCACTAGGCGTAATGGCCTCTGACTGCTTTGACGGTCTGTGGCTAAGGACAGAAGAAGAAGAAGAAGAAGAAGAAGAAGAAGTACGGTAGCGGTTAAAAACTGCAAGTCACGATATAAACTGCTCTGTCCGCCCGTCTGTCCGCCCGTCTGTCGTAAGAGACAACTCAAGAGCTACTGGATCAATTTAGACACATAAAGAAGGGAAACCCGAGGCCTGTAAATAGTAAATAAATATTACACACACATAAAGGTATGTTTTCAGGCACTCGTGAATAATAAAGAAGTTGAAAACTAGACAACAGAAAAACAACAGACGTGAGTGGCTTACCGGGGAATCGAACCCAGGACCTTCCGTGCGGCACCACCGCCTAGCTATGGAAGCGAATCACACTATCCTCCCTGCCAGCTAAGCACCACAAAAATGATGCTTCGATGACAGGGGTTATTAGTGTGACCAGCAACACATAACACCGGAAATTTACCTAGGGCAATCCAGCCTATTAATGACGCAATCACTTCTGTTGTTCCCCTATTATACAATATAGGTCAGATTACACAAGACTGTGTGTAGTAAATGATAGAAGACTAAGAACAGTAAGTACAGGACTGTGGCGTGAGGTTTTATTTGACTCTAGGGTCAGTATAGTACTGACAATTACAGAAATAGAATTTCTGCAGAAAATGGTGAAGTCCCAGTGTCTGAGAGAACTACTGGTATCACAAATTAGTTACGGCTGTGCATGTTCTGATCTCGAAAAATTAGTAGAGAGGAGACCGACATAACTTGCCACCTCCGCTGTGTAACTAACTGTGATATTAAGACAAGGAAACAGATTTTACTTAACAATGATAAAATTGACAAGTCTTCAAATACAATTTCCTTATTATTTATTTAGTATATACACTATCTACTCTTGTGCTGAAGGGTGAATGTTGAAAAATGGAACGTAATGAATTTGTAAGTTTACATATGATTTACAAATATTTATATTTATATAGATATGTAAATATATTACAACAAGTTTTCCAATTATAGGAACAAAAATTATATCAGCTGTGCAGTTATTCACATATAGTACATGTATCAGCTGTGCTGTTAATTACGTATAATTTATCAGCTATAATCTTATTATTGTCTCTTGCTACGCTAATTCACTTTCTCGTCACTGACACTAGCTTTTGCTCACAATGCCGACAGAAATGGTACTACTGGGTACTCCTCTCTTAAAACGTTCTGTTCTCCTTAGTTTGGGTCACACAACTCCTGCTGAGGCTCGTTACTTTAGCCCACCCAAGACTGAGGGGGACCAAAGATGTAGCTTCTGTACAATCGCTATGCTCCTGCGAAGTTCCAGGCAGCTGGATTGACTCGAACATACGACCTCAGGTTTTATGACACGAATAAAACCTGTAACAAAGAAAAATAGGGGCTAATTTCTGTCATCAAGCCCACCTATTTCTAAGGTGGATGAAATGAGCGTGTGCCTCAGGTGTCTGCATGTAGGATGAATGACAACATGGCTCAGTATGATTTAGCAATAGCGAGACAAGACAGGTGTCTACTTGCAAAACCTTCTTTCTGATAAATTAATACATGGATACATCCAATAATATGAATTCAATACATGAATACATCCAATAATATGTACACCTAGGGGTGATACAACCATTTCCTTCCCCCTATAGTATACCAGATATATCCTAACAATATTGTTATGTTCTTATGATAGGAGTATATGAGACGAGGACTGTTTGGTGATATATCAGGTGGGAGTTATAGGAGACAATAGATTGATGTTAGATGAGACAATAGATTGAGTCCTAACAAGGACTGTTTTGGTTATATTTCAGTTTGGAGTTATCTGAGACAATAGACTGCAGTTATAGGAGACAATAGATTGAAGTATGAGTCCTATTAGTCTTCGTCTATTCAATCATATTAGGAAATACAATCATTATACCTAATTCCCCAAGATACAATCAGTAACCTGATACGTTCATATTAAAACCTATTTTCCTACCAGTTTATAGTAAATTATATTTACCCTCCAAGATTTAAACAGGCCAGATTTTGACTCGACTTAGCGAAGCAGGCTGCAGGTCAATGCTCTCAGGTAAGCTATAAATCAAAGCTGACAGCTCCTCTCTTCAGTCGGTCGTCTCTGGCTTCGTGTTCGGTGTTGCGTGTTTAGCATAAAATCTCGCCCGATTATATAGGTAGATGAATGCTTGAGCAAAGCTTTTGGTTGGTTCCTGGCGGAGCAAGCTGATTGGTGTCCTGCAGTTTCGTCTCATGCCCTGTACAGCTTAATTTTATTCAGTTTTCTTCCGCCATATTGCGTGAACAAGATGGCCCCGACCCACATCCGAAAAAAACAGGGCTTAAGTTTTTCCTGGCGTAACTTCAGGTAATTTATTCTGTCTCAGAGACTGGTGAACGTTGCTCGTTGATTGGTTGGGCGATCGGCATAGGGATTTAACTAAGAAGTGGGTTTACACAACTCGTTTTCACGACATAGCCCCCTCCTTTCCTAGCTGTGACCTGTCATAGCTAACGTGTAAACCCCTGCTTTAGTTAATCCTTTTGCGTTTGTCCTTCCATAGTATTAGGGTGTCGACTTAAAAAATCAGCTCCTACATTGTCTCTTCCCGGAATGTAATTCACGGTAAAGGAATAAGGCGCCAGAACCAGACTCCACCTTAATAATCTCGAATTTAACTTTTTAGATGCAGCCAAGAATGTTAAAGGCTGGTGATCGCTTTGGACAATGAAGTGTGTCCCATACAGGTAAGGAGAAAATTTGTCGATGGACCAAATTAGAGCCAAACATTCTTTCTCTATGGTCGAGTAGTTCAACTCAGCTGCATTCAGCTTCCTACTGGCGTAGGCGACTGGTAAAAGTACCTCCGGCTGGGCTTTTGATTTCTGCAAGAGAGTTGCACCAATACCTATACTGCTAGCGTCCGTCCTTAATACAAATTCCTGTGTGATATCGGGTAGCGTAAGGATTGGTTTGCTGGTGAGTTTTGCTTTTAGCTCTGTGTAAGCTTTTTCACAATCAGCATTCCATTGGATTTTATCAGGCTGTCCTTTCTTCGTTAAGTTAGTTAATGGTGCACACAGAGAGTTAAAGTGGGGTATGTACTTCTGATAGAACCCACATAATGACACGAATGATCTCACATCTTTCTTCGTTTGAGGTCTGGGTGCCTTCTTTAACTTCTCTATATTCTTCGGGTCAGGAGACATTTGACCTGTAGAAATAGTGTGACCTAAGAATTCCAACTCCTTACAACCGATATAGCACTTGGTTGGACGTGCAGTCAATCCAGTGGTTCTCAGTCTGTCAAACAACATGGAGAGCGCTACTATATGCTCTTCAAATGTGTTTGTAGCAACAAAAATGTCATCCATAAAGTTAGTGATATGGGGATTTTGTAGAGGTTCCAATAATTTCCTCATCATTCTTGAAAAGATACTGGGAGCATTTTTCAGCCCAAAGGGTAGTACATTAAACTCGTAGTGTCCGTCTGATGTGCTAAATGCCAGCATTTTCCTAACTTCTTGTTTCACTGGTATTTGGTAGTATCCATTGCTTAGATCTACCTTCGATAAATACCTAGCCTTACTCAGTGTAGAGAACAGCTGGTTGGTGTCAGGTAATGGGTCCACCTGAGATTCTGTGATCGCATTAAGCTTCCGGTAGTCAATACATAACCTGTGTTCACCACTCGGTTTTCTCAATAGCACCACACTTGAGCTATAGGGAGAGTCTGACTTCGAGATAATTTTCTCCTTCAACAGATAATCAACTTCCTCCCTTAGTGCTTGGGCTTTCGCATAGGGTATAGGGTATGTTCTCATGCATACTGGTGTAGGGTCAGTAACCTTCATGTCGTACTCTAACAGATTCGTACGACCTGGCTTATCTGTGAGCACATCAGCATGGGTTTCCAACACTTTCTGAACCATCTTCTTCTGCTCCGGAGTTAAATGTTCACTAATGTTTACTTGAACATAATCCTCTGTAGTTGTGAGGGGATATTCCATAGAGTGAAGTGGTTCACCATGCATTTCTGTTGCTATGGCTAGGGTCATGATATGTGCAACTTCTGATGATTCCTTGTCATAGTATTTTTTAAGAAGATTGACATGATATATCTTCTCCTTTCCTTTCTTGTCAATCTTATAATTGGTCCTGGAAAGTTTTTCCAGTATGACATAGGGTCCCTGCCATCCAATCTGCAATTTATTATTGCTGCTTGGCAACAGTAATAACAACTTTTCACCCACCTCCAGTTCCCTATCCTTTGCTTTTGTGTTGTAGTACGCAGCATGCTTCCTCCTGGCCTGTCTTAAGTTATCATTGGCCAGTTTCCAACCTACTTTCAATCGAGATGTCAACTCGTTGACGTACTGGTATGAGGAAGTCACTGTTTCCTCTGCCTTTTCATCAGTCCATGTCCGCAGCAATGCTTCCAGTGGACCTTTTATTGGTCTTCCAAACAACAATGTAGCTGGAGCCAATCCAGTTGAATTGTGGGGTACTTCCCTATATGCAAATAGTGCAGCGGGTAAGTATGTATCCCAAGTATCAGGTTTTTCACTCGCCAGCTTTCTATGGATTGAAATTAGCGTACCATTGAACCGCTCTACTTGACCGTTCCCTTGGGCATGGTAGGGACTACAATGATAGTGCCTGGCTTGAAATATCCTGAATACTTCTTGTGTTAGCTTTCCCTTAAACTGAGACCCATTGTCAGTCAATATCTGATGCGGGAAACCTAATCGGGTAAATATTGTCAACAGGGCCTCTGCCACATGCTTTGAATCTATAGCTGACATGGCCACTGCTTCTCCCCACATAGAGCAAGTATCAACCAAGGTTAAGATGTAAGCATTTCTCTTCTTGGTCCTAGTGAGGGGTCTAACAATATCTACTGCAACACGTTCAAAAGGGGTTCCCATAATAGGCATTTCTCCCAGTGTTGCTGGTGCAGTCCTATGCTTAGGAGCTACTCTTTGGCATTCTGGACAGGATCTTACATATCTTTTTATGTCCTCTGTAATTCCTGGCCAAAAGTAGTGACAGGCTATCCTTTGTCCAGTGGCCCCTATTCCCATATGTCCACTGAAGGGTATAGCATGTCCTAGCGTCATAACCTTCTCCCTGTAAGATTTTGGCACTACAAGCTGTCCATGCCCTTTAGGTCCTGTTCCAGCTTTTCTGTATAGTAAGCCATTCTTCATATACAAGTCTCCTTTCTCTGGAGGGTTATGGGCTTTAGGCAATTTGCCAAAACAAGGCTTCAATTTGCTGTCTGCTGCTTGAGCCTTTTTCATCTCTTCTGGATGAGTATTGATAGAATTCTCCTCCATTTTCCTGGAGCTTTCCCTGGTCTGGACTGTTGCCATAACTACAGGTTTTATAGGTTCTCCAAGGAAAACATACCTACACCCCAAAATCAAAGGGTAAATAGGGTCGTCCATCACTGCTGCTTTGATTTCTCCTTCCACATAGCGAGATCTTATGTTGATTCGATCAATGGATAGTGTCATGGTTCTTGCTCCCTTGATCGGTCCTCTGATTTCCACTGTTTCTGTGGTTATCTGGTCAGGACTCACTAGAGAAGAGCACACAACTGAATCAAAGTCCAATCCTGTGTCATATAAACACAGTACTTGAGTGCCATTCATGGTCACTTCCTCACAGACAGGGGGATGATGGAAGTCTTTCTGACTTACTGCCATTTCCTTCCTTCCCTGATTCCCTGTTGTAAGACATGCAGCATGATAAGGAGGATTCTTCCTTCTGCAGTCCGCAGTATTGTGGTTACTCATTAGACAAGTTTGGGACCTCAAGACGCAGCAATAGAGACCGCAGTCAGCGACTCATAGCTTGACTGCCTGCGTCAGGACCAGCGAACCAGAGCTGGCCAAGACCGCACTCCACCTCCACGTGGTGGTCCTGGAAACAGTCTGCAGCTGTGCAGTCTGGCTGAGCGAGTGTGGATCGAAATGGGAAGGCAAACCCGGTCCTAAAAAATGCCGTGCAGAAGTCGGATGTGTCGACCGAAAGGTGCAGATATCACAGCTTAGGCGTAAACAGACACAACGCAACCACCGTCCTTTTCAGGACGAACGAAGAAGAAGAAAGAAATTAGACAAGTTTTACACCACTTTCCTTCCTTCCGGTAAGGTGTCTTATCCGATCTTAGAGGGTTTTTGTCCTTTTGGTCAAATCTTTGTTTCGTCCTTGTGGTATTGTCCTTTTGTTCATATTTGGTATAGTTTTGTGATGATTTGAAGTTTTCACCCTGCTTCTTCCTATTTCCTAATAATTCTGCCTGAGCTGCTTGATATCTCTCAGCAACCGTCACAATATCTTCCAATCTCTCTGCTCCTTGTTCCATGATAAACTTCCTCATTTCTTGAGGCATGGACTCTTTCACTTGCTCCATCATTATCATTTCTTTCAGATCCTGACACTTTCCTAAACTACTCAATTTTTCCAAATAGGTTTCCAATCTAGCAGAGAATTGGTGATAGTTTTCTCCTGGAAGAAGTTTAGCTGTTCGTAATTTCTTTCTATATGATTCTGAGTTCTTTTCATATCTCACAAGCAGTGCCTGCTTCAGGATTTCATAATCTTCCTGGTCATCTCTTGAGAGCTTCAAATATACATCGTAGGCAACACCTCTCAATCCCTGAGATAGTTTAAGACTCCACTTTTCTTTCACTAAGCCATAGGTAGTGGCAAGTCTTTCGTATCTATCCAGGTACGACTCAATGGCGTCTTCTTTCTCAACAAATGGGTCCAGATGAAAATTCATGGCCCCACTTGAGGTGCTCTGGATGAAGCTACTCTCAGAGTGAGGTGAGCTACCACCATTATTGCCAGTAGTTCCCTGAATTTCAAGCTCTTTTAATCTCAACTGATAGTCTCTCTCTGCTTGTAATTTCCTTTCCTCAGCTTCTAACCTTTTAGTTTCTCTCTCAGCATCCAGTCTTTTGTCTTCTCTCTCAGCTTCCAGTCTTTTGTCTTCTCTCTCAGCTTCCAGTCTTTTGTCTTCTCTCTCAGCTTCCAGTCTTTTGTTTTCTCTCTCAGCTTCCAGTCTTTTGGCTTCTCTTTCAGCTTCTGCTTGCAACCGCCTTTCTTCAGCCTCTAATTTCTTTGCTTCTATATCAGCCTCTAATTTCTTTGCTTCAGTCTCTAATTGCAACTTTCTTTCTTCCCTATCCATGTGTTTGTCCACATCACCTGTCATATTTAATTCCTTACCCATCTGCATGATCGCAGTCCTGAACTTCACTAGGTCAGCCATGGCGTTACTTAGATAGGGTATGTAAATTTACTATAACCAAATTATTGTAATTAAACTTAATTAATTTAAATGAACAAAACAATTTCCGTGCAACTTTGTGAGCATCAACTATTTACTGAGTACTAACTGGTACTCCTCCTAAGAAAATAATTTTTAAAAATCCTATTATGATTTTCTCAAAAATAAATTTCCTTATGTTATCTATGGGTGGCACAAGATAGAGTGTAGATAGATGAATAGACTAAGTATGGCTCAAGATATACAGAAATATCCCAGGAACGAGCCCCCAGTGTGGCGTGAGGTTTTATTTGACTCTAGGGTCAGTATAGTACTGACAATTACAGAAATAGAATTTCTGCAGAAAATGGTGAAGTCCCAGTGTCTGAGAGAACTACTGGTATCACAAATTAGTTACGGCTGTGAATGTTCTGATCTCGAAAAATTAGTAGAGAGGAGACCGACATAACTTGCCACCTCCGCTGTGTAACTAACTGTGATATTAAGACAAGGAAACAGATTTTACTTAACAATGATAAAATTGACAAGTCTTCAAATACAATTTCCTTATTATTTATTTAGTATATACACTATCTACTCTTGTGCTGAAGGGTGAATGTTGAAAAATGGAACGTAATGAATTTGTAAGTTTACATATGATTTACAAATATTTATATTTATATAGATATGTAAATATATTACAACAAGTTTTCCAATTATAGGAACAAAAATTATATCAGCTGTGCTGTTATTCAATTATAGTACATGTATCAGCTGTGCTGTTAATTACGTATGATTTATCAGCTATAATCTTATTATTGTCTCTTGCTACGCTAATTCACTTTCTCGTCACTGACACTAGCTTTTGCTCACAATGCCGACAGAAATGGTACTACTGGGTACTCATCTCTTAAAACGTTCTGTTCTCCTTAGTTTGGGTCACACAACTCCTGCTGAGGCTCGTTACTTTAGCCCACCCAAGACTGAGGGGGACCAAAGATGTAGCTTCTGTACAATCTCTATGCTCCTGCGAAGTTCCAGGCAGCTGGATTGACTCGAACATACGACCTCAGGTTTTATGACACGAATAAAACCTGTAACAAGGAAAAATAGGGGCTAATTTCTGTCATCAAGCCCACCTATTTTTAAGGTGGATGAAATGAGCGTGTGCCTCAGGTGTCTGCATGTAGGATGAATGACAACATGGCTCAGTATGATTTAGCAATAGCGAGACAAGACAGGTGTCTACTTGCAAAACCTTCTTTCTGATAAATTAATACATGGATACATCCAATAATATGAATTCAATACATGAATACATCCAATAATATAAATTCAATACATGAATACATTCAATACATGAATACATCCAATAATATGTACACCTAGGGGTGATACAACCATTTCCTTCCCCCTATAGTATACCAGATATATCCTAACAATATTGTTATGTTCTTATGATAGGAGTATATGAGACGAGGACTGTTTGGTGATATATCAGGTGGGAGTTATAGGAGACAATAGATTGATGTTAGATGAGACAATAGATTGAGTTCTATCAAGGACTGTTTTGGTTATATTTCAGTTTGGAGTTATCTGAGACAATAGACTGCAGTTATAGGAGACAATAGATTGAAGTATGAGTCCTATTAGTCTTCGTCTATTCAATCATATTAGGAAATACAATCATTATACCTAATTCCCCAAGATACAATCAGTAACCTGATACGTTCATATTAAAACCTATTTTCCTACCAGTTTATAGTAAATTATTTTTACCCTTAAAGATTTAAACAGGCCAGATTTTGACTCGACTTAGCGAAGCAGGCTGCAGGTCAATGCTCTCAGGTAAGCTATAAATCAAAGCTGACAGCTCCTCTCTTCAGTCGGTCGTCTCTGGCTTCGTGTTCGGTGTTGCGTGTTTAGCATAAAATCTCGCCCGATTATATAGGTAGATGAATGCTTGAGCAAAGCTTTTGGTTGGTTCCTGGCGGAGCAAGCTGATTGGTGTCCTGCAGTTTCGTCTCATGCCCTGTACAGCCTAATTTTATTCAGTTTTCTTCCGCCATATTGCGTGAACAAGATGGCCCCGACCCACATCCGAAAAAAAACAGGGCTTAAGTTTTTCCTGGCGTAACTTCAGGTAATTTATTCTGTCTCAGAGACTGGTGAACGTTGCTCGTTGATTGGTTGGGCGATCGGCATAGGGATTTAACTAAGAAGTGGGTTTACACTACTCGTTTTCACGACAAGGACAGAGGGTAGGTTTTGGTATTGTATAAATGTTTTAACCACATAAAGAAGGGAAACTCACGTCTGTTGTTTATCTGTTGTCTAGTTTTCTACTTCTTTATTATTCACGAGTACCTGAAAACATACCTTTATGTGTGTGTAATATTTATTTATGGATCAATGTAGATACATTTTCGTATTTACGATTTTGGTAAATATTTGTTTATTAATTTAAAATTTAATCAAAATTAGACAAGAATGACTGGCGATTTATTTGAGTAATAGCATCTTCAATTTTGAGGCTGTAAAGTTTTTAACGTTTATCTACTAGTATTTTTTTTTAATTAGGAGTTTGCCTCGTTTTGATGGAGCGCGCAATGTTGAACCCTGACAAAAGGTCAGCTGGTTATATCAGGCGTGTGTCCAAATACAACCATCCCGGGGTTTGGTTATAACACGCTGTGTTCGATAATAAAGGATTGTGATAATGTTTAAAATAGATGAGAAACCAATTTTTAAAATAAGAATAAACGTGAAAATACTAGATCAAGTTAGATTTTCTCATATTTCTGGATATAATACCAGACGGTAGAAAATGTAGAATGGAAATGAAGAAGGTAGTAAGAATTGCCAAAGCCATATACAACAAATGGACAAAGATAATGAAGAAGTACAGGAAAACACACACATTTTAGGGATCTTACTTAGTTTTACTTAGTTGTTCCTCTTCTACCATGAGTATAGAAATTTGGAAAAGAGAGCACCATACTATCCTATCGGCTGTCTTCCTCCTGGCCTGGTTCCACTCTAGTCCTCGGTCCTTCATAGATTGTCTGATGTTGTCCTCCCGGTGGACTCTGGGTCATCCTGGAGGTCTGGATCCCTGGCAGTTAGCCTCCCATACCTGCCGTGGCAGCCGATCTTCTCCCATTATGTAGACATGGCCAAACCATCTTAATTGGGACTGTTCTACTTGGTTCTGCAGGTGTTGGGTTTTTAAGCCTTGACGTATCGCCTGGTTGCAGACCATGTCTCTTCTTGTTACTTCAACCACCTTTCCCAGATACCTGATTTCTAAGGTTTGGAGCTGACTTTGGTGTGTTGTAGTCATTGTCCATGACTCGCATCCATACGTCAAGACTGGGACATAGGTGGAGCGGTGTACAGCCATCGTTTTCTTGCCAAATTTTATGGATCCAATTTTATTATTATTACCAAATACAAAACAAGCAAAAAAAACTTTAACTGGATTGTTGCTCACAACGCTATGAATGGGAACAAAGCTAGAACAGTGTTCACAATTTTAGTGTAAGGCGACACCAAGTTATGTTATCCTGTTCACAGTTTTGAATATGTCACCAAGTTATGCGATCCTGTTCACAATTTGTGTGTATGTTACCAACGTCTGTAATCCTTCCACAGTTGTAATCTTAAACACATTATATTATTTTGTTTGCTTTCATTTTTTTAAACAGGTCACTTGACATTCCTTCAAATTTTGATAGTTTAAGATGTACCACGACAGCTCCCTGGGTCACTTAAACCTAGTAAACCAAGGGCTCAAAGATTTGAAACATCCAAACAACGCTCATAAAATAATTTAAATAAAAGTGTTTAGAAATGAAGGAATTGAAAGCATTGTTCACTTCACCACAGAAAGTGCAGAAAGATGAACAAACTGAACAAGCAGTTATATAACCGAGAGCCTTGAAATAAAGGTTTATAGAAGAATGGGTCACATCTAGCAGAACAGGAAGAAAACAAAGAAGTCACACACAAAACCAGGAAAGACAAGAGCATGAAAAAACTGGATCATAATTAGATAAATAAAATTCTGTGAACATATCAAGAGACATAACACCTTGTTGAACACCATAACAAAAGGGAATATTAAAGGCAAACAAGCAAGGGGAAGACTCCTAGATATGTGGGAAGAAACATTAAGAGGTGGACAGGACACAGCGTGTCAGAGTTAAGACTATCAAGGCAAGAATACTCAGACATTAAAGATTCATAGCAGCCGACCTTCGATATGGAGATGGTAGGTGATCTGATATACGACAACTAAATTCTACCGATCTGATTTTGATTAGTTAAACATTTACTCCTCATATAAATGCATGCATCGTCATAGTTATGAATTTTAATACATGTCGCCTTTTATTAGACTGTTCTTAGGCAGACACGCAAACTGATGACGTCATAAAATATGGGTTATGAAAATGATTTTCTAGTAAACATAATTAACAACTTCCCCGATTGTTCTCTCTTTTTTTTTTAATTTCTCCCGTTTCTGATTTCATAATTTCCTTGTCCTACTTTCTTTTGTTTATTTGCCTCTTTTACCCTTGGTTTTGCTCGTTGTTGTTTCGTTTCTGTTGATATTTCTTTGTTGTTTAGTCTTTATTTTTGTAAGTAATTATTATTTTTCCCACGTGTTTAATGTGTCCTTTCTCACTTTCTCACAGCTGTTCCGTATTTCTCAATTCATTTCCTGTTTGTGACTGTGTCCCGTGCTTCTAGTGAATTACTCATTTGTAAAGCTGACCTGAATACCATTTCCATTTGTTTGTTACGTTTTTTTTTTTTTTTTGTAAATATCCTTATCAGTTTTACATCGGCCCCATTCAAGTTTTAAACTTATCGAAAATGTTACTTGTTACTTGACCATAAGAAATGAACACACCAAGTAACAGAGAAAACAACCACGTTCATTTTAAAATGAAATTCGGTGTTTCATATATGCTTCAACTTCTGCCTATTAACAGTGTTGCACTAATTCCTCAGCAGACGATGAAAGTACACAACAAAACTCTCCTTTCATTACAACTTTTTCTTTTAATCATGATCTTTTCTAAGTAATCTATCTTGATTTTCTTCCTTCCAAAAACAGCTTCGTAATTGTGACGTGTACTGGAAAAGAGCCTACAGTAATCTGACAGCTTATTGTAACCGTTTAGCTGCTCTCTGATTTGCTAGCTAAACATGCATTATACAAACTGTCTATTTCGACAGCTCACCCTTTTGTCCCCGCCCTCTTTCCTGTAAACACGGGCTAATGCAGTGTTTACAATCTTCGTTGGCCTGTCAGTCATAACAGGAAACAAATCACGCTTTGTTTTACTCTTTTCCATTCACGCGAGCTCATCTGTCAATCATATAATACTTCCGCACGTGAGAAAGGCGGAACTGACCCTCTGAAGTTTGCTCAGAGGAAATCTAAAAATCCCTAATATCCTTTGATCTCGGAACACGAGCATTCTACAGGTAAAACCGCTAGGAGAGCAGAAAGTCTTTTGATGTCGGTCACCACTCCAGACGAGAACCTCTGGAAGTCCGAAACGTAAGCTTTTATCTTGCATCTCTGCTTCTGAATTTTTGTCCCACACAGTAGTGCGAATTAACGCCATTAGCGATGAAAGAAATCCAATGATATATATATATCTTGCTGTTTTCTTTAACCCAACCATCAGTGTCAGTCAGAATTTGAGAAGAAGTCTAGCGCATAGACATAACCATTTCTTTTGGATTATTGGTTAAAAAGTGATTCGTGGAGATTTTCATTCTGGATTTTCTGGTAAATAGTTCTAAGTGTTAGAAGTATTTTACAGTGATAGCATTTAAAGTTAAACACTTAAATACTTTAAACATACAGTTAAATACTTCACTTAGATCTTTTTCTTTGCTAGTAAGGCGAATAAAATAAAATAACGCGTAGCGAGTTTCATAACCAGATATTCAATTAAAATGTTAGATCACATCACCGACGCTACATAGCTGAGACGAGACGGTAATTTGTGTTTACAGTGTAGACGGACGCAAACACTTAAACTCTCCAGGAGAGAGAGAGAGAGATAAACAAGACGGTTAACCAGACCGGACTTAGAGAGGTTAAACGACTGATAGTGGGATGGAAAAGAATACTGTTTATATTTCAGTTGTAATTATTGTTATTATAGCGTCTATTATGTTTTTTTAAATGACGTACGACAACTTAACAGACACCGACAATTCACTAGCTACTAAATGATAGGTGATAAGTTGTACGTGGCACATTGTGAGAAAAATAATAAATAATACACTGTGCTAGTGATGCCAGCCGCGAGAAGGGGCGGGAGAGTCTTCATCGACTCAATCCGACCCGAATCCGTGGCAAGCGATGTCTGTGTGTGTAGGCGTAGGGAAAACACCGTGTATCTTTTAAATTCGTCAGGAGTGACAGAGCGGACGATATATATATATATATATATATATATATATATATATATATATATATATATATATATATATATATATATATATATATATATATATATATATATATATATATATATATATATATATATATACAAAGAGTGGTAGCATTTTCCTATAAATGTTTCTTGTATTTTTTAGCAGACCTGATCCCAAGTGGACGAACCAGCGGTCTTTTCTTTTCCTTTTCCATGGTTAAGTGTGTACTAGCCGAAGATACTAAATGACTATAAATTATACTACTGGACTTACCAAAATCCAGGATACTATTTTATCAGCCAACAGTGGCGTATACCTGAAACATTATTATTATTTTCCCCAACACCTGACAGTTGTAATCCAAGTGGAGTGCTAATATATACACTGTGCAGGACTGGCCCTCTGGCAAAGAGTCGGCCGATAGAAAATCCATCATCATCATTTGTAACATTTGTAGCAACCAGATTTCTCCAGATTTTCTAGAAGTGTTCCCCTCTCTTAAAACGGTAAACACCAAGGATTCTCACACTTTTCAATATTTGTAGTAACCCTATATCCAGATAGAAGTTCCAGACGAGCGCGAAACAAGACTGTTTTCCCCCGCCCGCCCTCAACACTGCAAGAGTAGTCGCAACGGAAATATTCAGTTGTAGTTCCTGTGTCTATACTTACATTCCCCTGTACACCCATCGGAGGAACAGTGCTAGTTTATTAGAACAGTGAAGACACCCCTTTATGACTTATATAGTCACCAGGATTCATCGTGGAAGTAAACCTATTCGGCGTGCACCTCATTAGTTTTTTTGGGATGAACTAGGGCCAATTTGTATCCTCGACAGCTGGGGCGATACATTAGTCAACAGTACAAATAGGGATTATGTTCGTGGAATAAATTTACCAAGGGATACCACAGACCCAAGGAAAGAATTCAAAATAGGTAAGAGTGTGAGAGGTGGCCACGTGAATGAGAGAGCGTGTGTTGATTTTATTGTTGCCGGAAAGTATCTATTAATATTTTGGTGGTTTGATTTTGTTTACTTTACTTGGTCATATATTGTACCAATATTGTTATTCTGTAAAACCTAGTGCTAACCTTCAACATTTGGGTAAATATTTTCTTTGGGTTATTTTCCTTTATACAGTGAAGGCGCACCATTCGTCTTTATTTCCTCTATATGTGAATGATTTTCTTGATAGCTTTGGTTAACTTGATGTTGTAAACTGTTTAGTGATAATAAACAAGAAGAAAACTTAACTTTGTGTGTTGGTCAGACCCATACCCATTTATCTTTAGTTTTTTCACGTTTGTGTGTCTTGTTGTCACATATTGTTGTGTGTGTGTAGAGTAACCTGTTCTTATTTTAGATAGGGAGGTAACGACTGTCTTGTAACAAAGCATAGTTGTACGGATAGGCTGGATGAGAGAAACCTACTCACTCCAGAGACATATCTTTCCCTCAACCTACCACTTGTGAAATCTATTTTCTATACATTCTCGTGTATCAGTCAACCTTTACTCTTTACTTAGACTGGGCCCAATAAACCAATTAACCTACCGTACGACAGTGATGTATAGTGTCAAACTGCTCTAGCTTTAAGTAACGCTAATGTGCGCGATAACTCCCCCCAACCATGCAGAAAGACTTAACAGAATCTAACTAAATCGTTAGCGATTGCAGGACAAACCACTCTTCTCAAATAAATGGAACCAGAACAAGTTCTATTCAAGAGAATGAGTCATATTCCTGAAGGGAATTGTTACAGCGAAAGCAACCCGCAAAAAACACATTTGCACCACAAAAGGGGCATAGTCTGTCAAATAGATCATATTTGCCATTTAGAATATGGGCATTTATCATTATAGTTGAATAAATCATAACATATAGCGTTGCCAACGTCTCGTAATTCTGACTTCGAACATGCTTCGGCAATCTATTGAAGCAAAATCTGGCAACGCTATATACCTACACGACGCAATGGGTTAATATTTCAGACAACGTACATAGAAATATAAAACAATATCAGACCAGAAGGTCTTTTATATTTGGACATGCGACCTTAAAAACCTGACTAAGTTGGACGTGATTCGCCTCGCCAAAACAACGCAAAAGTTTATTTAAAAACAACAACAACAACAAAATAGAAACACTGGATGAAGTCAACACGGACAATTTACTTGACGCTGTTTGATCAAACTGATATCTGTAAACTATAAAAACTATATCTCAAATTATAGTTTTAAGATAAGTAAAGCTAGGTAAGAACTGATAAATATATATCGCAGCTTGTATCTATGACCTCACCAGTACCACGAACCTCCGAGTACCATGTCTTATGTGACGTCAGAATCTTCCTATCATTCCTATAATTTTCTTTGTTGCTCCTTCTGGAGCATAAAGCCACCACAACAGCTGGTCTCATTACAGAATCACAGCACCAATCATTCACTTACCTTTGTAGCTGTGGTTTCAGTAGCAATTATTTTACATTATGAGGTTCCCAGCCTCATAGACAACCTCATGCTAGTCACCTTATACGACATGCCAGAGGGAACAGCAGACCTCATCTTTCTGTCTCCTCAAAGACTCCTTGGAACCACACACGGTCTGCCAGAATTTGGGGATAACGAGTTTTACTTACCCGCGCTACCAAGTATGTCGTAGGAGACGACTAAGAAAAGCTAAAGTTTTATTCCAGTGGACGCTCCAACGTAATAGACGCTGTTGCTTTATTTTCTGTAAATAAATAAATATTACACACATAAAGGTATGTTTCAAGCACTTGTGAGAAATAAAGAAGTGACTAGACAACAGAAAAACAACAGAAGTGAGTGGCTTACCAGAATTGAACGTAATATCCGTTGTCTATCTATGACCATCTCTTACAACATATCTGACTTTTAATAAATACACAGCTGTGTCGCATCTTATGCAGCACAGAAGACTCGTATTTCTCACATTAGCTGAAACTGAACATCAAGTATAATGATCATTTTTTACCTTTCCTTCTTTATGGAGCACGGAGCCACTACTATGGCTGGTCCGTTTGTAGGAAGCCTGCAGGAAGCGTTCACATTCTATTGTATTATGGCTGGTCCGTTTGTAGGAAGCCTGCAGGAAGCGTTCACATTCTATTGTATTATGGCTGGTCCGTTTGTAGGAAGCCTGCAGGAAGCGTTCACATTCTATTGTATTATGGCTGGTCCGTTTGTAGGAAGCCTGCAGGAAGCGTTCACATTCTATTGTATTATGGCTAGTCCGTTTGTAGGAAGCCTGCAGGAAGCGTTCACATTCTATTGTATTATGGCTGGTCCGTTTATAGGAAGCCTGCAGGAAGCGTTCACATTCTATTGTATTATGGCTAGTCCGTTTGTAGGAAGCCTGCAGGAAGCGTTCACATTCTATTGTATTATGGCTGGTCCGTTTGTAGGAAGCCTGCAGGAAGCGTTCACATTCTATTGTATTATGGCTAGTCCGTTTGTAGGAAGCCTGCAGGAAGCGTTCACATTCTATTGTATTAGTAATTTATGTAACAATTTGTTTTACATAATGAGGTTGCTAGCCCCATGCAGATGCTCATTTTAGTTGCCTTGTACGACATGCTTGAGGGAGCGGTAGCCCTGTTATTTCATTGTCTTCCGGGAACTACACGAGACAAAAAGTAAATTAAGTATACTGTAGTGTCTATAAGTCTTGTATGTGGGTAAATATTTACTATAGTGTTTATAAGTCTTATATGTGGATAAATATATACCGGGTACTATAGTGTCTATAAGTCTTATATGTGGATAAATATGTACTATAGTGTCTATAAGTCTTATATTTGGATAAATATGTACTATAGTATCTATAAGTCTTATATTTGGATAAATATATACTATAGTGTCTATAAGTCTTATATGTGGATAAATATGTACTATAGTGTCTATAAGTTTTATATGTGGATAAATATATACTATAGTGTCTATAAGTATTATATGTGGATAAATATATACTATAGTGTCTGTAAGTCTTATATTTGGATAAATATGTACTATAGTGTCTATAAGTCTTATATTTGGATAAATATATACTATAGTGTCTATAAGTCTTATATGTGAATAAATATGTACTATAGTGTCTATAAGTTTTATATGTGGATAAATATATACTATAGTGTCTATAAGTATTATATGTGGATAAATATATACTATAGTGTCTATAAGTCTTATATGTGGATACATATATACCGCACTTTAGTGTCTATAAGTCTTATATGTGGATAAATATATACTATGGTGTCTTTAGGTCATATGTGGATAAATATAAACTATTGTGTCTTTAAGTCATATAGTGGATAAATATGTCTTTAAGAGATAATAATACCACTGGAAAATAAGGTGAGGAAAGAACGATGGTATTGGATGTGATACACTTTGAAGGACCAGGTGATAGCATTACAAGTAGACTGTCCTGGTTGTGGGATCTACAGGGTGAGAACATTGACAAAGAGACCGAACAACAATTGTAAACTGGAAGTGGAGACGGACATGAAAGGGATTAAAAAAGATGAATATAGAATGACGTTGAACGCACAGCACAGGACAGGACGGCTTGATGACAGCTTGTTGACAGCTTGATGACAGCTTGTTGACAGCTTGATGACAGCTTGTTGACAGACTACGCTCTGTTGGCGGGGGGGGAGGGGGGTAATGACAGAATATAATACAGAAATCGTGCTGTACAAGTCAAATAAGCTGTTGGCTAATGACAGAATATAATACAGAAATCGTGCTGTACAAGTCAAATAAGCTGTTGGCTAATGACAGACTATAATACAGATAAGAATGTTATCAAGAACTTGAATTAAATATGAACTTGTTACATTGGCTGTTACTGAGAATGATGAATTTACCAGAAGCATTACCGCTCCCTAAGGAACTTCGATCCACCACTTACTGTGGTCTGGTCCTTGCTATAAGTTTTTTCTAAACAAGAATGTAAATATGAGCTAGTCTATATGACACACGCTCTAAATACAGCGCACATGCAGAAACATACAAACACGCGGGAAGTGATAAATAGGAAACACTGTAAGAGAACAGATCGGAACCAGACCATGAATGGAATACATGGTCACACACACACAAAAAAGTTTCCACATTCGCTGTGACGGAGAATACATATAACACTAGTCTTAGAATCGCTAGACAACAGGACACAAGGGCCTCGGAGAAAAAAAGGTAATATTAGTGTCAGACGTTTACAAGAGAAGCAGCTTAACCGTCATACACAAAAAATTGCTTCCATAGCTTATGAGTCATAGAGAATTTAGCCCGACAGCGACATCGGAAATAAACAATGCCTACAAAGCAGAAAGAAATACAACAAACTATAAACTGGATCGATCTCAAATGTCAACCTTCTTATTAAATCTAATGTGCAGAAGACGGAGAAAAAAGCACCAAATTACAAACTGAATCGATCACAATCGTCAACCTTCTTATTAAAAAAAACAAAAATCATACACATAGTTACGAAATGACAGAACACAGTGTAGCAATCAGAAAACATAATCATGCGGTTCCAATGGGCAGTCTCGACCGTAACAGTGGAGTTTCGTAGAGCTGTATCTAGCGCGTGTTTGTATTCCATCATAATCGGTAATAAACAGCAAAATCCATGCTTCTATTTTTACTCTTCCTCCTTCGCTGTCTTCCCCGCCTCCTTAATCTCCACTATCATCAATTGTTCCAGAAAGTCGCCTCTATTTATCCACAGACAACTCCGCCTAGCTATCAAGCGAATCACACTGACCCCACGGCCAGCTAGCCAACTGTATACTTCCGGTGTTATCTTGTGTTTCATACTGATAAATAGTCAGTAAAACATCCTTTATTGGGGATGCCTAGCTGGCCGTGGGGTCAGTGTGATTCGCTTGATAGCTAGGCGGAGTTGTCGTACGGAAGGTACGGGGTTCGAACCCTGGGTAAGCCACTCACGTCTGTTGTTTTTCTGTTGTCCAAGTGTTCTACTTCTTTATTTCTTACGAGTGCCTGAAAACATACCTTTATGTTTGTCTAATATTAATTTACTGTTTACAGGCCTCGGGTTTCCCTTCCTTATGTGTTATTTATGTTTATACAATACCAGAAACCTACCCTCTGTTCTATACTACTGTCCTTAAGTCTTCTACTATTTACTGGACCCAGTATCAAGGTCTTTGTCTTGTTTGGACTGACACATACTGTTAATAGGGGAACAACAGAATTGATTGCGTCATTAAGGGGCTGAGTTGCCAACTGTATACTTCCGGTGTTATCTTGTGTTTCATACTGATAAATAGTCAGTAAAGCATCCTTTTTGGAGATGCCTAGCTGGCCGTGGGGTCAGTGTGATTCGCTTGATAGCTAGGCGGAGTTGTCGTACGGAAGGTACGGGTTTCGAACCCTGGGTAAGCCACTCACGTCTGTTGTTTTTCTGTTGTCCAAGTGTTCTACTTCTTTATTTCTTACGAGTGCCTGAAAACATACCTTTATGTTTGTCTAATATTAATTTACTGTTTACAGGCCTCGGGTTTCCCTTCCTTATGTGTTATTTATGTTTATACAATACCAGAAACCTACCCTCTGTTCTATACTACTGTCCTTAAGTCTTCTACTATTTACTGGACCCAGTATCAAGGTCTTTGTCTTGTTTGGACTGACACATACTGTTAATAGGGGAACAACAGAATTGATTGCGTCATTAAGGGGCTGAGTTGCCAACTGTATACTTCCGGTGTTATCTTGTGTTTCATACTGATAAATAGTCAGTAAAGCATCCTTTATTGGGGATGCCTAGCTGGCCGTGGGGTCAGTGTGATTCGCTTGATAGCTAGGCGGAGTTGTCGTACGGAAGGTACGGGGTTCGAACCCTGGGTAAGCCACTCACGTCTGTTGTTTTTCTGTTGTCCAAGTGTTCTACTTCTTTATTTCTTACGAGTGCCTGAAAACATACCTTTATGTTTGTCTAATATTAATTTACTGTTTACAGGCCTCGGGTTTCCCTTCCTTATGTGTTATTTATGTTTATACAATACCAGAAACCTACCCTCTGTTCTATACTACTGTCCTTAAGTCTTCTACTATTTACTGGACCCAGTATCAAGGTCTTTGTCTTGTTTGGACTGACACATACTGTTAATAGGGGAACAACAGAATTGATTGCGTCATTAAGGGGCTGAGTTGCCCACTGTATACTTCCGGTGTTATCTTGTGTTTCATACTGATAAATAGTCAGTAAAGCATCCTTTATTGGGGATGCCTAGCTGGCCGTGGGGTCAGTGTGATTCGCTTGATAGCTAGGCGGAGTTGTCGTACGGAAGGTACGGGGTTCGAACCCTGGGTAAGCCACTCACGTCTGTTGTTTTTCTGTTGTCCAAGTGTTCTACTTCTTTATTTCTTACGAGTGCCTGAAAAAATACCTTTATGTTTGTCTAATATTAATTTACTGTTTACAGGCCTCGGGTTTCCCTTCCTTATGTGTTATTTATGTTTATACAATACCAGAAACCTACCCTCTGTTCTATACTACTGTCCTTAAGTCTTCTACTATTTACTGGACCCAGTATCAAGGTCTTTGTCTTGTTTGGACTGACACATACTGTTAATAGGGGAACAACAGAATTGATTGCGTCATTAAGGGGCTGAGTTGCCCACTGTATACTTCCGGTGTTATCTTGTGTTTCATACTGATAAATAGTCAGTAAAGCATCCTTTTTTGGGGGATGCCTAGCTGGCCGTGGGGTCAGTGTGATTCGCTTGATAGCTAGGCGGAGTTGTCGTACGGAAGGTACGGGGTTCGAACCCTGGGTAAGCCACTCACGTCTGTTGTTTTTCTGTTGTCCAAGTGTTCTACTTCTTTATTTCTTACGAGTGCCTGAAAACATACCTTTATGTTTGTCTAATATTAATTTACTGTTTACAGGCCTCGGGTTTCCCTTCCTTATGTGTTATTTATGTTTATACAATACCAGAAACCTACCCTCTGTTCTATACTACTGTCCTTAAGTCTTCTACTATTTACTGGACCCAGTATCAAGGTCTTTGTCTTGTTTGGACTGACACATACTGTTAATAGGGGAACAACAGAATTGATTGCGTCATTAAGGGGCTGAGTTGCCAACTGTATACTTCCGGTGTTATCTTGTGTTTCATACTGATAAATAGTCAGTAAAGCATCCTTTTTTGGGGATGCCTAGCTGGCCGTGGGGTCAGTGTGATTCGCTTGATAGCTAGGCGGAGTTGTCGTACGGAAGGTACGGGGTTCGAACCCTGGGTAAGCCACTCACGTCTGTTGTTTTTCTGTTGTCCAAGTGTTCTACTTCTTTATTTCTTACGAGTGCCTGAAAACATACCTTTATGTTTGTCTAATATTAATTTACTGTTTACAGGCCTCGGGTTTCCCTTCCTTATGTGTTATTTATGTTTATACAATACCAGAAACCTACCCTCTGTTCTATACTACTGTCCTTAAGTCTTCTACTATTTACTGGACCCAGTATCAAGGTCTTTGTCTTGTTTGGACTGACACATACTGTTAATAGGGGAACAACAGAAGTGATTGCGTCATTAAGGGGCTGAGTTGCCCACTGTATACTTCCGGTGTTATCTTGTGTTTCATACTGATAAATAGTCAGTAAAGCATCCTTTTTTGGGGATGCCTAGCTGGCCGTGGGGTCAGTGTGATTCGCTTGATAGCTAGGCGGAGTTGTCGTACGGAAGGTACGGGGTTCGAACCCTGGGTAAGCCACTCACGTCTGTTGTTTTTCTGTTGTCCAAGTGTTCTACTTCTTTATTTCTTACGAGTGCCTGAAAACATACCTTTATGTTTGTCTAATATTAATTTACTGTTTACAGGCCTCGGGTTTCCCTTCCTTATGTGTTATTTATGTTTATACAATACCAGAAACCTACCCTCTGTTCTATACTACTGTCCTTAAGTCTTCTACTATTTACTGGACCCAGTATCAAGGTCTTTGTCTTGTTTGGACTGACACATACTGTTAATAGGGGAACAACAGAAGTGATTGCGTCATTAAGGGGCTGAGTTGCCCACTGTATACTTCCGGTGTTATCTTGTGTTTCATACTGATAAATAGTCAGTAAAGCATCCTTTTTTTGGGATGCCTAGCTGGCCGTGGGGTCAGTGTGATTCGCTTGATAGCTAGGCGGAGTTGTCGTACGGAAGGTACGGGGTTCGAACCCTGGGTAAGCCACTCACGTCTGTTGTTTTTCTGTTGTCCAAGTGTTCTACTTCTTTATTTCTTACGAGTGCCTGAAAAACATACCTTTATGTTTGTCTAATATTAATTTACTGTTTACAGGCCTCGGGTTTCCCTTCCTTATGTGTTATTTATGTTTATACAATACCAGAAACCTACCCTCTGTTCTATACTACTGTCCTTAAGTCTTCTACTATTTACTGGACCCAGTATCAAGGTCTTTGTCTTGTTTGGACTGACACATACTGTTAATAGGGGAACAACAGAAGTGATTGCGTCATTAAGGGGCTGAGTTGCCCACTGTATACTTCCGGTGTTATCTTGTGTTTCATACTGATAAATAGTCAGTAAAGCATCCTTTTTTTTGGGGATGCCTAGCTGGCCGTGGGGTCAGTGTGATTCGCTTGATAGCTAGGCGGAGTTGTCGTACGAAGGTACGGGGTTCGAACCCTGGGTAAGCCACTCACGTCTGTTGTTTTTCTGTTGTCCAAGTGTTCTACTTCTTTATTTCTTACGAGTGCCTGAAAACATACCTTTATGTTTGTCTAATATTAATTTACTGTTTACAGGCCTCGGGTTTCCCTTCCTTATGTGTTATTTATGTTTATACAATACCAGAAACCTACCCTCTGTTCTATACTACTGTCCTTAAGTCTTCTACTATTTACTGGACCCAGTATCAAGGTCTTTGTCTTGTTTGGACTGACACATACTGTTAATAGGGGAACAACAGAATTGATTGCGTCATTAAGGGGCTGAGTTGCCCACTGTATACTTCCGGTGTTATCTTGTGTTTCATACTGATAAATAGTCAGTAAAGCATCCTTTTTTGGGGATGCCTAGCTGGCCGTGGGGTCAGTGTGATTCGCTTGATAGCTAGGCGGAGTTGTCGTACGGAAGGTACGGGGTTCGAACCCTGGGTAAGCCACTCACGTCTGTTGTTTTTTCTGTTGTCCAAGTGTTCTACTTCTTTATTTCTTACGAGTGCCTGAAAACATACCTTTATGTTTGTCTAATATTAATTTACTGTTTACAGGCCTCGGGTTTCCCTTCCTTATGTGTTATTTATGTTTATACAATACCAGAAACCTACCCTCTGTTCTATACTACTGTCCTTAAGTCTTCTACTATTTACTGGACCCAGTATCAAGGTCTTTGTCTTGTTTGGACTGACACATACTGTTAATAGGGAACAACAGAAGTGATTGCGTCATTAAGGGGCTGAGTTGCCCACTGTATACTTCCGGTGTTATCTTGTGTTTCTTACTGATAAATAGTCAGTAAAGCATCCTTTTTTGGGGATGCCTAGCTGGCCGTGGGGTCAGTGTGATTCGCTTGATAGCTAGGCGGAGTTGTCGTACGGAAGGTACGGGGTTCGAACCCTGGGTAAGCCACTCACGTCTGTTGTTTTTTCTGTTGTCTAGTGTTCTACTTCTTTATTTCTTACGAGTGCCTGAAAACATACCTTTATGTTTGTCTAATATTAATTTACTGTTTACAGGCCTCGGGTTTCCCTTCCTTATGTGTTATTTATGTTTATACAATACCAGAAACCTACCCTCTGTTCTATACTACTGTCCTTAAGTCTTCTACTATTTACTGGACCCAGTATCAAGGTCTTTGTCTTGTTTGGACTGACACATACTGTTAATAGGGGAACAACAGAATTGATTGCGTCATTAAGGGGCTGAGTTGCCCACTGTATACTTCCGGTGTTATCTTGTGTTTCATACTGATAAATAGTCAGTAAAGCATCCTTTTTGGGGATGCCTAGCTGGCCGTGGGGTCAGTGTGATTCGCTTGATAGCTAGGCGGAGTTGTCGTACGGAAGGTACGGGGTTCGAACCCTGGGTAAGCCACTCACGTCTGTTGTTTTTCTGTTGTCCAAGTGTTCTACTTCTTTATTCTTACGAGTGCCTGAAAACATACCTTTATGTTGTCTAATATTAATTTACTGTTTACAGGCCTCGGGTTTCCCTTCCTTATGTGTTATTTATGTTTATACAATACCAGAAACCTACCCTCTGTTCTATACTACTGTCCTTAAGTCTTCTACTATTTACTGGACCCAGTATCAAGGTCTTTGTCTTGTTTGGACTGACACATACTGTTAATAGGGGAACAACAGAAGTGATTGCGTCATTAAGGGGCTGAGTTGCCCACTGTATACTTCCGGTGTTATCTTGTGTTTCATACTGATAAATAGTCAGTAAAGCATCCTTTATTGGGGATGCCTAGCTGGCCGTGGGGTCAGTGTGATTCGCTTGATAGCTAGGCGGAGTTGTCGTACGGAAGGTACGGGGGTCGAACCCTGGGTAAGCCACTCACGTCTGTTGTTTTTCTGTTGTCCAAGTGTTCTACTTCTTTATTTCTTACGAGTGCCTGAAAACATACCTTTATGTTTGTCTAATATTAATTTACTATTTACAGGCCTCGGGTTTCCCTTCCTTATGTGTTATTTATGTTTATACAATACCAGAAACCTACCCTCTGTTCTATACTACTGTCCTTAAGTCTTCTACTATTTACTGGACCCAGTATCAAGGTCTTTGTCTTGTTTGGACTGACACATACTGTTAATAGGGGAACAACAGAATTGATTGCGTCATTAAGGGGCTGAGTTGCCAACTGTATACTTCCGGTGTTATCTTGTGTTTCATACTGATAAATAGTCAGTAAAGCATCCTTTATTGGGGATGCCTAGCTGGCCGTGGGGTCAGTGTGATTCGCTTGATAGCTAGGCGGAGTTGTCGTACGGAAGGTACGGGGTTCGAACCCTGGGTAAGCCACTCACGTCTGTTGTTTTTCTGTTGTCCAAGTGTTCTACTTCTTTATTTCTTACGAGTGCCTGAAAAACATACCTTTATGTTTGTCTAATATTAATTTACTGTTTACAGGCCTCGGGTTTCCCTTCCTTATGTGTTATTTATGTTTATACAATACCAGAAACCTACCCTCTGTTCTATACTACTGTCCTTAAGTCTTCTACTATTTACTGGACCCAGTATCAAGGTCTTTGTCTTGTTTGGACTGACATATACTGTTAATAGGGGAACAACAGAATTGATTGCGTCATTAAGGGGCTGAGTTGCCAACTGTATACTTCCGGTGTTATCTTGTGTTTCATACTGATAAATAATCAGTAAAGCATCCTTTATTGGGGATGCCTAGCTGGCCGTGGGGTCAGTGTGATTCGCTTGATAGCTAGGCGGAGTTGTCGTACGGAAGGTACGGGGTTCGAACCCTGGGTAAGCCACTCACGTCTGTTGTTTTTCTGTTGTCCAAGTGTTCTACTTCTTTATTTCTTACGAGTGCCTGAAAACATACCTTTATGTTTGTCTAATATTAATTTACTGTTTACAGGCCTCGGGTTTCCCTTCCTTATGTGTTATTAATGACTGTGCAACCCGGCCCGACCTTTTTATGGCCTCATCTCTCTATCTGTAATGAGCAGACGTTGGCTTTGGATAGGACAAAGATTGAGGAAACATGTTGATAGCATTATAAGACATTATAATATAAAATATTATATACTACTTGTCAAAAGTCAAGGGCCACTTAGAAAAACCTTGGTTGAAACCATAAAACAAATCTGATATAAACGTAATTGGTATCAGTCAAAACGGCATTTATTGAATACCAAATTGACATGTCACGTAAAGAAATGGAAACACACATTCAAACGCAATGAAGCTGTGAAGTGTGTCACCCACCTTTTCAAAAGTCACACAATAGATATTGGACAAATAGACATTTCAAAATCGGGTATGACTACCGTTTGCAGCAAGGCATTCAAGACAGCGTAGACGCATCGAGTCTACAAGGGTCTGAAGTGTATCCTGAGGAACAGCTTGCCATTCCTGAAGTAGAAATGCAGTCAGCTGTGCAACATCCATTGGCAGGGGGTGATTTGTTGACAATCTTCGACCAAGGACATCCCAGAGGTGCTCAATCGGAAAAAGGTCAGGTGAATGAGCTGGCCACGCCATCCTGATGATCCCATGTTGCTGAATAAGCTCATTCACCACACGAGCTCGATGGGGTCGAGCGTTATCATCTTGGAGGATGGCATTACCACCTATGGCCTCCAGAGCAGGCTGAACAATTGGTCTCAAGATTTCGTTCTGGTATCTTGGGCCGGTCAAGTTGCCTTGGATGATGTAGAGTGGGGTCCTGCCGTGTCTGTAGAAGCCTACCCAGGCCATGACAGAACCCCTACCATAACGATCCACCTCTCGAATTGTGTCATCAGTAAATCGCTCTCCTGGTCGTCTCCAAACTCGAATCCTGCCATCATTGAATGACACAGTGAAGCGAGATTCATCAGTGAAGAGAACTTGACTCCATTGTTGCCTTGTCCATCGGATGTGCTCGCGACACCAAGCAACACGGGCTCTGCGATGAGCAGGAGTAAGAGGGATTCTGACTGCAGGACGTCAAGCAGCCAGTCCAAATTCATGTAAACGTCTGCGAATGGTGCTTTGACTGACATTAACGTTTAGTTTGTCTCAGCTGGCATCTTAGAGTGGAACAAGTCACAGTTCTATGGCGCAGGGCTGACAACAAGAGGTACCGGTCATCATGTCTATTGGTGCATCTAGGGCGACCTGGCCGGTGGCGATCCTCCACTCTTCCTGTGGCCTGAAATCTCTCCAAAATTCTTTGGATAGTAGAGTGTGACACTGCAAGCCGTCTAGCAACCTCACGGACAGATAAACCACTTTCAACCCACGCTATAGCCCTCATTCTTTGTAAGGTGTCAAGACTTCTTCTCGGTGGCATGGTTTTTGCAAGTGATGAAACTACCCTAAGTCTGCTGATTGTAAAATAAATTAAGAGTGAACTCTGTTCACGAAAAGTCGCCATTGCACGTGGAATGTCAATCAGCACGATTACTTCACCTGTTTGGTTCTACGGAAGTTTGAAAAAACAGATTAAAAATGTGAATTTATGGTCAGCAAACCAAATTGCACGTGATCACCATGGCTGTCGGTGAGTTGTTTTTATGCTCAATGTGCATAGAGGACTGTCAGAGGAAGATATTGCACCCATTTTTACTAAAAACTTCCTTAATTTAATCATTCTATGCGCTTATATAAAAGTGTATTGAAAATAATAGGGAGCCCTTGACTTTTGACGAGTAGTATATTTTAGAATCCCCATAGTACGAGCAGGGGTAGGCAAACCAGAAGCGTTCAGGATCTATTTTAGTAACACTAGGCCCTCTATAGGTCTACTATAAGAGTGTGTGTGTGTGTGTGTGTGTGTGTGTGTGTGTGTGTGTGTATGTGTGTGTGTGTGTGTGTGTGTGTGTGTGTGTGTGTGTGTGTGTGTGTGTGTGTGTGTGTGTGTGTGTGTGTGTGTGTGTGTGTGTGTGTGTGTGTGTGTGTGTGTGTGTGTGTGTGTGTGATTTTACGCCGGGGTGGAAGGGACAGTGAGGGTGATGAAACTTACCAAGAAAAGATGTCGCTCCTATCTTATGCAGTTCACAAATAATATGTTAGTAGCCAGCTCGAGAGTTTACACTGGGGAACCGGAAACAGTACCTTTGATCCCGGGGACATTGCGATTTTAAATTCCGGCAGGTTAGGTCTAGTCTGAAATCTCCCTAGTTTAAAAAAGTCTTTCTGTCCTCCTTCCCTCCCTCCCCCCCCCTCCCCCAATGCTTAGATCAACCAAATCATCCACTGGGATCTACCGGTAGATTGGGATCGACTGGTTGCCGACCCCTGCTCAAGAGTGTAAAGAAGATACAAGGGCCGAAACACTTGTCCGACGGGTGGGCTACTTCTGATGATCAGATTGCTCCATGTTGTAACGCCCTGTTTAGAGTTTTCTATCATGTTTTCCTGTTATATACACACATATGCTTTCATATCAATGTTTCTTAAAACCAGGAAGTTGTACCTGGAAGTCAAATTTTTTAAAGTTGTTTAGTCCCGTATGTCCCGGCATAGAAGCGGGCAATCTCATCATGTAAAGTGAACTGCTACAGAAACTACCACTACAAAGCTCACGACTGCTCTGGTACAGGCGTAATGGAAGGTAGTAAGCTGCAATGGTGTTGCCATGTTCCAAAGGGAACCAGAAAGGACATGAGTAAGTCAAAACAAAATAGGCTACAGTACTCCCAGAGTTATTTGTTTGAGAAGAGAGTGATCCAAACCTTCTCGAGAACATTAGACAATAAATAATTTAGAGTCCCTGTGGTAACATCTACCATGACTGCCTCTACATGCAGGTTGGAAGTTGTATAAAGCGATATGCACTACCTTTTGTGAGGAAGACATTAACAACAATCAATGTGTACCCTACATTCAAGCGCTGAACTCCACAGAACGGAGGGGTACTGGTAGAGATAGAAGTGCAGGCCACCTTTTCTGTCGGCCGGAAGCTGTTACATAATTTAGTACACAAACTCCCCTCTCTACACAAATAGGAGTCAATGTTGTTTCAGAAACAGGTCAAACGGATAGGTAATAATAAGGGAGTGACAACATATGATAAGAAAACCTTGAATAATGACATCGAAAACAACGAATACTGGAAGAAGAAGCACGTAAAAGGAATGGTAGAGTAATAATGCCGGTGAGGTGTAACAAAACGTTTGTACATGTACTTTTGAGCCCCTCTCTCACTCCTTCATCCGCTTTTTATTTGGCATATTTTATGCACCTTCATTCATTTTTTTGCTGTGACCACTCCCAGACTTGTTTACGTTTCGCCAGGTGAACCGTAATAATACCAGGTTAATTAGACCGGTCAGCGGATAATACTTTTATCACGTAAGTTGCCTAGTCACCTTTGATAGAGCCGATCTGTGTTTGTACAAAATGGTCACAAATGGTCGATGAAGAGAGGCCATAATTGTCTGTCTGAGAGATCCGTCTAAGGGATCTACGCCAACACAGGTGATAATTAGATAATCGCTTCAGCTGGCCTGTCTTGGTATCAATATTACCGATCATATGTCTGGGGAGCCAATATTGGTGAGAAAGCATCTAGACAGGAAATAAGAAAGAGGTCACGCGATGGAATTTTAAAATGTAATATTTTAAAATACGCGGGGGAAATTAATTTAAACACCCACACCAATATAGTGCAAAAGAGATTGGATTGGCGTAAAGTGAGAGCCGGAATACACAATGGTTCTCATTCGCAAATTCGTCAGAAGTACAATCTGGGATTTTGAACTGAGATTTGGAAATATAATCTAGCGAAATCTGAGTCACAGATAAGACTGCATTGCCACGTCAAGCTAGCAATTCACCAGAGCCAGAAAGAGAAGGAGCGGACAAAGGATTCCAAAATTGTAAGGGACAGATCAAAGTATTTGGGCAACTTTGAAACTTAAAAAGTAAACCCGCATTTTTAAATACAAAGACTGGAAACTTAAAGGACCAGGATCGAAGTTTTTGGGCAACTCTGAAACTTAAAAAAGTAAACCCGCACTTTTAAATACAAAGATTGGAGACCTATGGAATCAGATCACCCGTCATAAGAGGAATACAAAATTTTCCCAGACCAAGTGATTCGAAAGCATCAAAGTGCTACGTCCATTCTAAACTGTGCCAGAAGATTGTGTTCCCAAAAGTTACTTTGGGGTAAGTGTAAACATTTATTTTACAAATATGAATTTGACATGTGTTCCTTGCTAAGTGGTTATATATCAGGCTGACAACCTCGATATATGAAAATGGTATGTTCATAAACCACTACAGCAAGTGCTGGTGTTTGTTTTATGCTAATTTGCTCAGAAAAAACGAAAGCAGCATCAAACCCAGGCTCCGATTGGAGCAGTGATGTGTGATGATTACATCACATGTGCCTCAAGTGTATCATATAATTTGTGAGATAATTGTACCTTGTTAATTGTAATTCAGACAAATCATTGCTTTCACGCTGTCCAAGCACATATTTTTCCAATTTTTTACCCAGAAGAATATTGGTGATTTCTAATCATCTTCCCTGAGTTACGCTGTGTATACTCAAGAATATAATTATTCAGAGAGGCTAACATTGGTGGGTGGACAGCGAGACAATGCGCCTGTTAATTTGCAGCCCACAAATGTACTTAGCAGAGGCATTTGTTCTTTTTATTGTTGTCTAAAGTTCGTGGAACGAAGCTATCAGATTGTTCGTGGAACGAAGCTATCAGACTGTTCGTAGAACTAAGCTATCAGGCTGTGCAGTGTCATCATCACAGAAGAATTGACGAAACCACGGCTGCAGTAGTCATCGATTCTAAGCTAAGTGTTTACTAAAAGGCAACAGCAAAGAACATCAACACTTCTTTATCCAGTCTATATGCAGATAAAACTTTCATCTAAAATTCACCATCATTTCATCTCTATTTTAACCTGTTAAAACTAATTGATTATTAAATTTGTTACATGTTATTTTAAAACATAACAATCATAGTTGATTCAGTTATTATATGTATGAAAGCAAATGTACGAGCAAGACTTTTTAATATATATACATCTAGACATATATTTACATCTATAGAGCAGGAGCCGCGCTAGCGTAGTGGTTACAACACCGCTCTGGCGACCGGGTGATTCAGGATCAAACCCGGGCGACGGCATTTGGGGATTTTTCGTCGACCGGGATTTGGACTGGATTAACTCGAGACTTGGCGAGGACATTTGAAGGAGTGTCGTCGACCAGAGATTGGCGGCTCCTGAGCCGACCCAGCTCTAATGGGTACCTCCGAAATCGGCGAGTATCTGCCTGAATGGCGAGGGACACCTGTCTCTGTACAAGAAAAGGGATACTCACGTAAAATCAATGTCAGGTTAGACATTAATAATAACCTGAGATTTCGCCTCGAGTATTAGCGGGCGTACGAAAAAAAAAAAAAAAATCTATAGAGAAAATACTTATTAAAAAAGAATTTCGCTGGAGTTACACCAGCTGGGGGCTTGAACAGACTAAAACCGTTGCTTAATTCTTCACAAAAGGCGACGGATCAGATATAAGTTAACAATTGCTTTGCCCTATGCAGCATTGTTCTTGACTTCTGAAAACATCTTGTGAAAACTCCCTTGAGATAGAAGCGTCATTACCCTTCTATCTACAACCCTGCCAAGAGTAATCTTGTGCAAAAGTAGACACCTTTGACGACCCATTTTAGATACTCTTGAGTTTTGGCCACTGTTGGACCACTACTGCAGAGCTAAGGGGAAGCAATCCGTGACAAGAGGATTGCAGACCCCAAAAAGATAACAAACGTATTTCGTGACAATCTTTAACTATAAATCTATAGTTGAACTAATCACTATTGAGTGGATTTATGTCTGCACCCGTATGACTCACATGGTTTTAAATACAAGGGGATTGACATAAGTCTTGGGCCTGACCATGAAGGAGTCACAGGAGGAAGATGAAACTTGGCACATTTAAAGTTCATCATATTTGCACTGAATGTGGGAAGTACGCGTTTGTTTCTTCAATGGGTTTTCCCGCTACGGTGCACGGCGCAATGTACCCTATTGACCGGATCTGCTGCTCCAAAGATTTGACAAAACAATGGAAAAGAAGGAGGCCAGAGCTGTGATAAAATTTCTGATGTTTCAGGGAGAAACACCTACAGAAATACACAGGGAGATGGAACCAGTGTTTCGTGATTCTTGTCCTTCATATACTTCGGTAAAAAACTGGTGTCAACAGTTTAAGTGCGGCCGCTCAAATGTTGCTGATCTGCCAAGATCTGGTAGACCAGCCTCAGAGTGCAACGATGAAAATGCAACAAGAGTGAAGAAAATCATTGACAGGATCGAAAAATGACAATTGTGGAGATAGCTAGTAGAGTAAAACTAAATGAAAGAACAGTTTATAGAATTTTACACAACAGACTGAACATGAGAAAAGTGTGTGCACGCTGGGTTCCGCGACTGTTGACACGTGAACAGAAGCAAACGAGGGTAAATTGCTGTCAACAGTTGCTAAAAAAGTGTAAGTCAAAAAAATTTTTGGAGACCATGGTGACCGTAGATGAGACTTGGGTACACCATTATGACCCCGAATCCAAAATTGCCAGCATGCAATGGAAAACCCCGGGCTCCCCAACACCTGTCAAGCCGAGAGCGCAGAAATCTGCAGGAAAAGTGATGCTGACTGTTTTTTGGGACGGCAAAGGTGTCCTTTTGAAAGATTATCTGCCTCAAGGCAACACAGTTAATGGACAGTACTATGCAGATCTTCTCACCAAACTAAGAAAGGTTGTGACCAGGAAACGAGGGATAACGCGCACTCAAAATCTTCCTTTGCTTCAAGACAACGCGCCCTCTCACAAAACACGGCTTGTGCAGCAAGCAGCCAACGATTTGAATATTGAAATTCTTCCATACCCACCATATTCTCCAGATTTCGCTCCACCAGACTTTTTTCTATTCCCATATCTTAAAAAACAGCTAAAAGGAAATAATTTTGACAGCGATGAAGAGGTTATACTGGCATGTGATGACTGGTTTAGTTTGAAAAATAGGGTGTTCTACTCCCAAGGTCTTTTCAAGGTCAAGCAGAGATGGCAGAAGTGTGTCAATTCAGACGGTGGCTATATTGAAAAGGAATAAACACTATACAAAGTTTCAGCTCTCTGTGACATGTCCTTCATGGTCAGGCCCAAGACTTATGTCAATCCCCCTGTACATAACCATATAGAGCTAATAAAGTAATAGCTCCTAAATCACCTTCACCTGGGGGGCTAAGAAAATAAGATCAATATGTCCTCACAGAAGGGGCGGGAGAATAGTAAGTTCAAGACAGCTTAGATGATGTCAGTTGTTACTCTTACTTTTCTTTAAAATCCTGCGAGGCTTACTTAAACAAAGGCACAATTTTTCTATTTATATATCTGCCAAGAGTAATCTTGAGCGAAGGTTGATACCCTCATTTTTATACTCTCTAAGATTGACCATTGTTGGACCACCATTGCAGAGCAGGGGAGACAGTCCTGTCACAAACACTAACAAAAATGACATCCTTTTGGATGCATCCGTATCCGAGTCAGATTCTTATGGGTCCTTTTTAGCACTTACTTATCTTTCCTTTTCCCGAAGAAGGCCTTGTGGCCGCAACGTTGGCTATTTTCTTTGTCTTTTGTCCTCGTGAGACGAATAACCTTTTTCGATTTTTATTCATACCCATCCATCGTGTAGTGCTATCAACTGGTTAACTCCATGTATGTCACACAATTGGTCGTTCACATTTTCTCTCTCTGTGTGCAATTATCCATTTATTTCTTCATTTTACGCACATAAACCTGTCACATCGCAGCGCCTTAGATTTGTTGACCTCTGTTCATACTGCGATAGTGTTATTTCACGGCTAATTGACCATCCTTAAGGATTAATTGTAATCGCTTAAGTTGTTAAACCAGACTGATTTCCTATGGTAACCGTGAAAACGATCGTCTAGGGCATTGTTCGCTACAAAAGCGTTCAGACACTGTGGCGGAGAATACAAAAGGAAGACCAGATGTTGTCTGCGATATGTCGCAGCTTATCCTTCTGGGGACCAGGAAAGTACAGGTGATAGTATCTTAATCACTTCCGTCCAGACATTGTCTGTGTAATTATTACAGAGAAACCCGTCTGGGTAGACAAATTAGCGAGGACACTATCTGCAGGCGAGGTTACAAATCGTAATTGAAAGGTTATCTAAGAGGGACGGAAGGAGTCGGGCCATATATGGGAGATGAGGTCATGTGTTTAAATTTTAAAATGACATTTTAAAACACGCGGGGAAAAGTAAATAACTGACACCCCGACCCCCATATTCTGTTCATGGATTGGATCACAAGAGAGTCAGAAATAAACATTTATTCTGATTGGAAGTTTTGTCGGAAACGCCAGGTGGAAGCGTGGGCAGGAAAACTGCAATATAACCTAGCAAATTGGGAGGCTAAAACACACTGCATTCCAGAATCATCAAAAAGACAGCTCGGACTGAAGCCAGGAAAGAATAAAGTTAGGATTCTTACCTTATAGGACCAAACAAAACATGTATTGGAACTCCTTCTGAACACTACAGCAAGGAAAACCTACCCTTTAATACTGAAACCGGACTCCTACATGAGCTACTCACACAGTCACAGAGGGATTCTAACTAGAAATAATACCCCTGAAGAGTGTTCGAGGCGTCTTTATTAAGTTGTCAAGACTATTCTACTGAGCAAGAAGTCTAGAGGTCCCAACAATTGGGGTGAGTTGTAAAATATTTAATATACTTTGAATTTGACATGTTTGAACTTGCTGACGGTTATACAGATCTATACGAGGCTGGCAACCTCAGCATGTGAAAATCATATTTTCATGAACCACCACATCAAAGCGCAGATGACTGCTTGGTGCTATTTCTCACAGAGAACCAAAAGCATAGGTAACCCCAGACTCCGAGTGGAGCAGGGAATGGATGATTACAAGGGGATTGACATAATTCTTGGGCCTGACCATGAAGGACATGTCGCAGAGGGCTGAAATTTTGTATAGTGTTTATTCCTTTTCAATATAGCTACCGTCTGAATTGACACACTTCTGCCATCTCTGCTTGACCTTGAAAAGACCTTGGGAGTAGAACACCCTATTTTTCAAACTAAACCAGTCATCACATGCCAGTATAACCTCTTCATCGCTGTCAAAATGATTTCCTTTTAGCTGATTTTTAAGATTTGGGAATATAAAAAAGTCTGATTGAGCCAAATCTGGAGAAAATGGTGGGTGTGGAAGAATTTCAATATTCAAATCGTTGGCTGCTAGCTGCACAAGCCGTGCTTTGTGAGAGGGCGCGTTGTCTTGAAGCAAAGGAAGATTTTGAGTGCACGTTATCCCTCGTTTCCTGGTCACAACCTTTCTTAGTTTTGTGAGAAGATCTGCATAGTACTGTCCATTAACTGTGTTGCAACGAGGCAGATAATCTTTCAAAAGGACACCTTTGCCGTCCCAAAAAACAGTCAGCATCACTTTTCCTGCAGATTTCTGCGCCCTCGGCTTGACAAGTATTGGGGAGCCCGGGGTTTTCCATTGCATGCTGGCAATTTTGGATTCGGGGTCATAATGGTGTACCCAAGTCTCATCTACTGTCACCATGGTCTCCAAAAAATGTAGGTGTTTTTCTCTGAAACATCAGAAATTTTATCACAGCTCTGGCCTCCTTCTTTTCCATTGTTTTGTCAAATCTTTGGAGCATCAGATCCGGTCAATAGGGTACATTGCGCCGTGCATCGTTGCGGGAAAACCCATTAAAGAAACAAACGCGTACTTTACACATTCAGTGCAAATATGATGAATATTAAATGTGCCAAGTTTCATTTTCCTCCTGTGACTCCTTCATGGTCAGGCCCAAGACTTATGTCAATCCCCTTGTATGTCATAATATGTATATATTTACTTTCATTTGTAATAAGTTGTATGTATACTTAAACATGTTCACCCAGGCACAAGCCACTCCACTTGCTGTCCAGTCGCTATTTTTCATTTAAATTAACTAAAAGAATGGTGATTTTTCAACATATCCCCTGAGTTATATGATGTACGCTCAGGGAGATTTTAAAATTCAGAGAAAGGAATCGGTTGACGGACAGCCGTAAAGGCGCCTGATTAATATCAGGAAAGCAAAGACTTCGCAGAGGTTTTGTTCTTTTATTTCCTCTAAAGTTTGTGGTACGAATCGAAGTGACCATTTGAGGTACTACTCTACGATACCAGTTGTACTACTATTCTGTGGATTGGAAAACGTTTCACGTGTGAAGATCGAAAAGAGGGCTGGAAAAGACCTACGTTTCACGGCATCAACACTTCAGTGGCAGCTAAGTGACATTTTCTAGATACAGAAGAGCTTTGCCAACATTGACCAGACAGAGGAAGACACCTCAAATTCATAGTTGATTTAGGTATTACAGAGAGAGGTGCACACTCATGAATCAGTAATATATATCAATATAGAGCTAATAAGAAGAATTTTACTGTTAATTCAGTTGATGGCTTGTACGAGCTAAATTAAATTATATAATAAAATTGAAGCGAAACACGGCGCATAGGCAGCATGCAACACTTCTTAGCTCTTGTTTTTAGGCCCAGCTAAGTGTTCTTCTGACATTTGGTCTACCCTCAGCAGGCCAATTCTATTCGTAGGACATGAAGATATATGCTTTCGTTTTTATATAGTCGGAGACTTTTTGTCATTAGTCTTGATTACTGATGTTTCTAAGACATTTGTTCCGAATGTATTCAATCCAACTCTCACAGCCGTTCTGAGGAAAACAGACAAGCCAATATCATTTTGTTATTAATCCACCAGCTATTTTCTCTTGTTATTTTTTTACTTTAATTGTTCAAAAAGATGAATTGATCATTTAAATTTATTTGTTTTAACCGAGAGATGACACAAATTATTTATTTGTTTTCTTACAAATCTGCAAATAGTTGATTTTCCATTTGTATTTTATACCCAGATTGTTCAGTGGTGCACACTCATGAATCAGTAATATATATTGTTTCATTGGTGGGTATAGTTTTTTTTCTCCATAACCCAATCAATGTTTTCAACCCCTGTTTTCTACTGTAAACCATAGTTCTAACCACAACATCTTGCCATTGTCATATAGCGCTTTGCTAATAGATTGAAGAATTTTCCACTGTTAATTCGGTTGATGGCTATCGAGCTTTTTGAAATTAAAGGTTAATAAGTAATTGCCTTTCACTGATTCTTCTATAATTGCGGCGGTGCATATTTGATCAAACAGTGAACATTTTCGCTGAAGACACATTCAGCATTTTAAGTTTTCTAACATCATGCAACATAATAATTTTCCAGGTCTGATAATATCTTTTGGAAACGCCCTAACGAGGCATTGAAGCATTCATCATCCTTTTCCCCTGAAATTTCGTCAACTCCAGCAGCTTTAAAAATTATATAATACCTCTGCCGGGCAAGAGTAATCTTGCTAAGAAGGTTGTAGATTCTGAAATATCTTTGAAACGCCCTCGAGGCACCCACATTTCTATACTCAAGGTTTTGTGCGAAGGTAGATAACTTTGAAGACCCACATTAGATACTCAAGGTTTTGGCCATCGTTGGACCATCACTGCAGAGCAAAGGGGAGGCAACCCGTGACAATGTGTGTCCTATCCCTCACCATCTTCACTTCTTGTTTTATGATATAGGGATTGTCCACATATGACGTCACGCAAATTTTTGCCATTTTAATCCCCCTCGATGAGAAATAAAATAAAAAGAAAGAAAACAGAAGCGAAGTTCCCCCAGGTTAAAGCAACTATATAGCGAACAGTACAGTCAGCTGGACAAAGAAGTTAAACGCCAAACCCGAGCCAACAAAAGGAATTTTCTAGACGATCTTGCAAGACAGGCAGAAGAGGCAGCACTGAGAAATGAACAAAGCACAGTAAACAAAATAACTAAAATCACCAGCGGAAAACGAGGCGCAAACAATATTACATTAGTAAGAGATAAGCAAGGAAATCTCATCACGACAGCAGAGGGACAGGAAACAAGATTGGCAGAGCATTTCAGATAAACTCTGAACAAGGAACCACCAGAGACACAAACTGAATGTTCCTGAGGCTGAAAATGATCTAAATGTTAATACTGACATTCCACGAAAAGAAGAAATAATCACAGCAATCAAAGGGTTAAAGAATGGAACAGCTCCTGGCCATGATAACTTAAATGCAGAGCTATTTAAGACAGACCGAGAGCTATCAGCAGAAGTATTAGAACCACTATTTGCACAAGTCTGGAAAACAGGGACAACACCAACGGAGTGGAACAAAGGAATAATTGTCAAATTGCCCAAGAAGGGAGATCTTGCAGACTGCAATAATTGAAGAGGAATCACTCTTCTCTCAGTTCCCAGCAACATACTAGGCAGGTTAATAATACAGAGAATTTCAAAAGCGGTAGACCACAAACTGAGGAAAGAACCAGCAGGATTTAGAAAGAACAGAAGATGTGTAGATCATATATTTACCATCAGGAACATCATAGAGCAGTGCTCAGAATGGCAAAGACAGCTGTACATTAATTTCGTTGATTTTGAAAAGGCTTTTGACAGTATACATAGGGACAATTTATGGAAAATACTGAGGGCTTATGGAATTCCAAGCTGCATAGTGTCAATCATAAAAAGCCTCTATGCCAACTTTACGTGTAGCGTTGGGCAGAGCAACCTAGCCTTTGAGGTGAAGACAGGAGTACGACAGGGATGCCCCTTATCAACCACTCTATTTTTAACAGTCATAGACTGGGTGATGCGCCAGACAACAGAGGGCAGTCCAAGAGGAATAAGATGGACTACATTTTATACATTGGAAGATCTGGAATATGCAGATGACATTGCACTACTAGCACATTCACATCAACACATCCAGGAAAAAACGGATAGACTTAATAAGTATAGCCAGCAGGTGGGCTTGAACATCAATCTAAAGAAGACAGAGATCATGACGCTCAATGTGAGCAACCCTGAGCCCATATCAGTAAGGAATCAGCAACTGGTACAGATAGACACCTTCACATACCTAGGATGCATAGTAACACCAGACGGCGGAGCAAGCAAAGACATCAACATCAGAATGAACAAAGCAAGAACAGCCTTTTTTTAGTCTAAACAACATCTGGAAGTCCTTTCAGTACAGCACAAGCACAAAATTAAGATTATATCAGAGCTGTGTGATTTCTGTGCTTCTCTATGGTGCGGAATGCTGGAGAGTTACAGAGAAGGAAATGTCGAAATTGTCCTCTTTTCACACAACATGCCTAAGAAAAATTCTCCGTATCTTTTGGCCGAATACCATCACCAACCAAGATCTGCTTACTCGGAGCAAGCAAGAGGACATGCACACCATCATAGCTGGCAGACGCTGGAGTTGGGTTGGCCATGTCCTCAGAAGAGACCCCGATGCCATCACAACAGCTATGCTATGGACCCCTGAAGGAAAACGAAAGAGAGGCCGACCAAAACAACTTGGCGGAGGACTGTGGAGGCTGAGATGCAAAGAATGAACCAGAGTTGGGGCACTGTACGAAGGATGGCCACCGACCGAGCAAAGTGGAATCAATTTGTTGTTGTCCTACAAGACACCACCAGGCGTGATGGCCACTGACGGCTTTGACGTTCGGCGGCTAAAGATCAAAGAAGAATCCCCCTCCCCCTTTTTTGGGTCACATTTCGTAACAAAAAGCTAGACACTCCAGACAGACACTCCAGACAGACACTCCAGACAGACACTCCAGACAGACACTTGTCACAGAGGTTTTATGATCATTGAAATTGCCTATATCTTCTTCTTTTTCTTTCACCCGTATCCTCTATTTATTATCACTCTTTTATCCTTTTTGTGTTTTTCGCATTCGTTCGTTTGCGACTATATACATTACTATTTTCCCATTCTAACGTTTACCTGTTTCTTTTCTCAAAACTGGGAACGCAGTTATGACGTAACGTGTCAGCCCCTACACGAGACGCACAGTGTTAGAATGCATTCCGTCAGACAGGGGAGCAGACAGCTGTCTACAGTTTCCCCTGGGACAGTGTTTCTTCGGCTAAGTTTCTGGGCCTGAAGTGTGAGAATTCACTCCGTCAGACATGATGAGGAGACATTTGTCTAGTAGTTTGCATCTGACGTGTAGTTTCCTAGGTAGATTCTCAGTGTCAGGTGATATGACACTCACGCTCCTCGGCCAGTTTTGGCGTAAGGTGCGAGAAAGCAAAGTGTCAGTTATGGTTCTCAGGATGAGTTTCTCGAGGAGGTGTGAAAAACTTTCTGCACTGGAGACGAGTTGTCTGAGATTCGCAACTGACACGCGCCCTCTCGGTCAGTAGGTGGCAGTTACGGCATGCGTTTAGGTGTTAAACGTAAGCGTTAAAGACGGAAAGGGGAGAGTACTTCGTTTTGCGAAATTAAACGTTTACCTCTTTGTCTGATAATAGATATAACCAGAATGTAAAACTAGATTTTCATTCTTGCTCCTGAATTCGCAGTAGACAAGACGTTTCGTGCTAAGAGAGTAAGCTGTATAGCGAAGTCTTAGTTTGTTCTTGGCAAAAATTTTGCCGAACTTCTAGACTACCAATAAATATAAGCATATAATTCTAAGTTTGTGCGATCGCCTCTAAATTCTGTGTGGAAGTAATATATTATTTTAATATCTAGTATTTTGTGAAGTGTTTAAAGTGTTAAATCGCTTATTGTATTTCACTAGTTAGATTTGGTGCAGAGCGCTTAATTTATATAGTCTGTATTATTTTATAGATGCTTCATGGGTGGTGACGGAACACGTAGGTATTCCTAATTTATGATGATTGATTTTATGTATATAACTTATTTCTCAGGAAGGTTTAAATGATAAGTCAAGCGGTACGCTTGCAGTTTAAAAATGTAAGTTATAATCCGAGTACTTAGCATGTATAAGTATTTTATTTGTGGTTTTTCTTCCCTATTCAGTGAATACTGGGGTAACCCAAAACTTTGCCGGCGTTTAGTAGAGACATACCTGTGAGAAACATTAACATTTTTATCTTTTTAACCACGTGGGTTTACAAGTTAACACCTGTCTGACAGTGCGTGTGTCTTCATTAATAGACAGAGTACCGCTCTCCCTAACGCTTTTTATTAAAGACTAAATGTTTTATACTGGGCCTTTGAGCCAGATCAGATTTTCTGCACAAACTCTATGTACAAATTTAGCCGTTGTGGCCAGTAACATATTAACGTCAGTAACATTCCGACGGAGTTTCGACTAGTGGTGTTGGTGACCAAATATAGTCCTTTCCTGAAAGTAGACACCGATCTGACATTCCTCAATTCTAGAAACCTAAGCTATTGACACTGTGCTCGTTGTTAATGTTTCGTGCCTGGACAATTTTAATGTGACCTAAACAGACATCCGAAAAATAAGAACACCCAAGGAGTCGTTCCCGGAAGCAGAGAATTCATCCTGTCGTTTTTGGAACTGGGGATTTCTTGGTCAAAGACTGCCCTTGACGAGTCTGTAGGTGAATGTCCTAAAAATTGTATTACCAGAAGTGGCTATCTAAGCTGTGAGTATGAACATGTGCACGTGTGCTCGGCTGAATGAATCAAGTGAATGCAGGACGGAGTGATTTCTTTATTGTTGTAATTGGGCACCCATTTGCTGTCTTAACTTTCTGTAGGCTAGTATTGCTAATCTTATTTCCCTTAAAATAGAGCAGAGATATCAAGTCTGTTCATACCTTAAGAAGGGGAAATATTAGACCTAATCCTATGTATCCTTGTTTCCTTGGGGCTATCACTTTCTTCCAACAGGACTGTGGGCATACCTCGAGGGATAAGATCTAACTGTGGGTCTATCATGCCAGTAGCAATTCCTTGATTTTTTATGACTATGTGTATATGCTTTGATGTAATTTCTATGTGTTGTGAAGAAATTTTAGATGATAATTAAAATTTCTCTTGAAATTAATCAGCGTGTTGGTCAGCTCGTTCTAGAATATTTATATAATCATTTGTTATAGTTTTCCTACGTCTGTACGTATAACGTCGTCTTGTATGTGCGTGCACGTGAGTGGTTATATATATATATATATATATATATATATATATATATATATATATATATATATATATATATATATATATATATATATATATATATATATATATATATATATATATATATATATATATATATATATATATATAGAGAGACTGTCTGACTCAATCTAAATCTGTCGTAGAAGATAGGTGAAAGAGAGAAGATTTCTTGATTTCAGAGACAGCCTCTATCACATTTCTACCATCTCAATCGTGGAAATCTATCGCTATTACTACTTCTCACTGTGACTATCACTTATTATAATCTATTCAGAAGGGACCAACCCCAGTCTTAATTCCCCTATCAAAAAATCTACTACAACACTCCAGACAGACATGCCAGACAGACACTCCACACAGACACTCCACACAGACTTCCAGACAGACACTCCAGATAGACACTCCAGAAACTCCAGACAGACACTTCAGACACTCCAGACAGACACTCCAGACACACAAGACACTCCAGACACTCCAGACAGACACTCCAGACAGACACTCCTGACAGACACTCCAGACAGACACTCCAGACAGACACTCCACAAACTCCAGGCAGACACTCGAGACAGACACTCCATACACTCCAGAAACTCCAGACAGACACTTCAGACACTCCGGACCGACACTCCAGACACACCAGACACTCCAGACACACCAGACACTCCAGACAGACACTCCAGACAGACACTCCACACACTCCAGACAGACACTCCAGGCAGACACTCCAGACACTCCAGACAGACACTCCAGACACTCCAGACAGACACTCCAGACAGACACTCTAGACAGACGCTCCAGACAGACACTCCAGACAGACACTCCAGACACTCCAGACAGACACTCCAGACACTCCAGACACTCTAGACACTCCACACACTCCACACACTCCAGACAGACACTACACACACTCTAGACACTCCAAACAGACACTCCAGACACTCCGGACGCTCCACACACTCCAGACACTCCACATACTCCAGACACTCCACACACTCCACACACTCCAGACACTCCACACACTCCAGACACTCCACACACTCCAGACACTCCAGACAGACACTCCAGACAGACACTCCAGACAGACACTCCACACACTCCAGACACTCCACACACTCCAGAAAATAACAATCTGTAGTTAACTAGTGCAGACCAAATAACAATCTGTTAAGTAAATATAATGTTTAATCAATCAAACTCTTACAAAAACTGGCTTTGCGGGTTAAATGTTGCTCAATTTTTTTAAATTACCGCTCATTTTTGCTTAATTTAAGTTCAAGCAATAGAAAATAAATAAATTTTAACGTAAGCAACACAGTAACTTCAGTTTTTAGTTTTGTTAAAGTTTAATAAATATAATGTTAAACTTGAGAAAAAATGCAAAAAAACTCAAGGGTTTAAAAACTGAAGTTGTTATCAGTGAATGATTTCACTTCGTTATCATTGTCACACGGCAAAGTAAGATACTCATCCATTGAACGAACTAGTAATTCATTTCAATTTCGTTCACTGGAAACGTCTCTATAATATAATTTAATTTTTAATTTTTAAACACATACACAATTTAATACAGTTAAAGGTGACGACATTTATACAATATTTCAACCGAGATCATCATATAACACGAGGGAGTTGTTAACTATTGCAGATCAAAGTAAACTATGAGGATGATGGAATATAAACAATCTAGGACATGGAAAGATTTTGAGCTGATTGTGACAGAATGGGGCGACCCCTCTCGATCTCTGTTTCACTATGGCAATATCATTTACATTTTTGTACTGATTAGTCATCATGTTAGCTTGTTATCTATTTCTCCCTTCGTTGCAAGGAGCGGCTGAGATAATTCTCGTCTACCACAGCTTGGCTACGGCAGATTAACACGAAAATCGCCAGCGCAATCTGCTTAATCCCTGATAAAACAAGGGTACGTCGTTGACAAGACGGTAAGAGACGGATTTTCTGTGTGCTCAAGCAACAGATAAGATATTACTTTAGATAAATTAACAAAGTGTTACATCTGACACACGTTGTCGTATGCGTTTAACGACATGTTTGTGAGTTGGTACACAGGGCAATCGGATGTTTACAGGCCATTTTCAGAAAAGTAATGATTGAAATTTTGCACTAGATGAGTCATGCAAAATATTCAAATCAGATTGGCTGATCATTTGAGCTCCATAACAAACAGAGCAGGGTAGGATCGTGAATACAACCTGGCGTTTGTTCAGTGTTTCTTCACTGTGAAAATTTACTCTGAGGAATCGCTTGCCAAGAACAACTAGACTTGCCAGAAGAAAATTCAGGATTTCCATTTATCAGACCGGACTTTTATTGGAACACTTTGTAAGACTTAATACAGCCCAGGAAATCCATTTTTATAAGGAACCGGATTCTGAGGAAACTGAACACACAAAGTCAAAGAGTGAGTTTTAGTGCTAAATTAACGATCCCAAGTACACGTGTAAGAGGCCTAACCCAGTGCCTTAACTTATTCATCTGAGCAAAAACGTCTGTGAGCCATGATTGGCGTAAGTTGTGATTTTACATTCTATATTTCATTACTAACATGTGAACTAACATATATGTATATATTGCCATGTGAATTTTAATGAGTGTAAGTGCTAAGAATGGCCAAGTCATTTGAGGCTGGCAACCTCAGCATATAGAATGATGATTTCATGAACCACCACTGCAAGGGACTGGTGACTGCTTTATTGCTAGTTTCTTAAAAAGAACTAAACGCATAAATAGTCCCAGGTTCCATATGGAGCAGGGAGGAAAAGATGAAAGAAATGATGTACATTCGAAGTATAATATCTACATTTTCAATCAGTGTAAATGTAAACGAAAACATATTCACTTTAAAATTAATGGAAGTTTCAAACTTTTCAGTCAGTGTAAATATAAATGAAAACATGTTCAGTTTATATTATGGACACTTTTCAAACAGTGGAAATGTAAATGTAAACATATTCTATCTGTATTATTAACCTTTTCATTTAAATGTAAAATCTATATATATATATATATATATATATATATATATATATATATATATATATCTATATATATATATATATATATATATATATATATATATATATCTATATATATATATATTATATATATATATATAACTGTTCAATTTAAATGTAAAGAAAGGTTTATCTCGAGAGCTTAATACTCATCAAGAGTAATTCTGAGTTAAATGGGATGGTGAAATTGAAATAACTATGTGTCGGAAAACGCATACTTTGGAGAGCGTTTCGCTTCTATTCTTTCATCATAGTTATTGGTAGGGGTACCAGCTGACGGGTACTATCTCTGAAACAATAAAGGAACAGTGGTATGCGCTTTAAGACGAAAGATAACTTTGCCGTTACTCCTTGACGTTCTAGGAACGCGTGGTACCTTTAACATTGACCAGAAACGAGCGTAAACAGCGATATAGTCTACCAACAACCAACCCAGCGGGAGGAGGAACTACCATTGGCAGCTAAGTGCAAAACATCCGCTGCCAAAAGGGATCTTCTTTATTCAGTTAAATCCCATCTCAACATTGATGACAACCTTTTCATAAAATATTATTCAATTCTTTAAACTTGTTCAAACCTGAAGTGATTATTAAATTTTGTTATTTGTAATTATATAAATTTAATTTCGATTCAATCCTTTTAAATGTACTGCTTGTTTGTCTCAGTCAATTTACTACACACACTCTAAACAGAGCTATACCAGAATAATAAGAATTCCACTGAGTAAATCAGAGGTGGGGGCTTAACGAGCTAAAAGTAACCATTGCTTAAATTCTTCACAAAAGTGGTCGGAGATTCTAGAATTAACGTGCTCAGCCAACGCAGCATTGTTTTCGCTTATCTGAATATCTTGTGAATACTCCCTTTGTGATAGAAGTGTCATTACCCTTCTATCTACATCTCTGCCAAGAGTAATCTTGTGAGAAAGTAGACATCTTTGAAGCCCATATTAGATACTCCTGAGTTTTGGCCACTGTTGGACCACTACTGCGAAGCAGGGGAGGCAATACCGTCACACTAATCGCGTGGGACAGGAAGACTAGACATACATTTGTTGAAGGCCTGTGCTCCTTGGGTAGTTGAAAGATGAAAGAAGGAGAAAGAAGGTCATTTATGAAAGAAGCGATCCTCACTCGTATTTGTATTTCTATTGTACGATGTCACATTTTTATAACCCACCTTCACCCTATCGTCACCATTCGTCACATAACTTTACACTCTTCTCCCCACTTACTGCCTGACGCCATATGTGGGCGACCCAAGTGTCTTGTGTTTAACCGTCAGTTCCACATCAGTGATCTTGAGTTACCATTTCAATTCTTGTGTTCTGAGGAAGCAACAATTAATTTTATTTCGGTATCTTTGTTATTGTTTTGCTTACTATCTAATATTTCTATTTTCGTGTCTCATGTGTGCTAGGAAAATGTTATACATATGTGTCAATTACGGCTTAATGATGTGTACATCTGAAACCCACTCATATAATATTTCTTGTATTTTACCTATTAAACAAGGCAATAAGAAATTCATAAAGACATACGTCTATTCAGAAGCATTAATTACTCCTTAGTTCACATTATGTGTTTGAAAAAGCTTTCCGAAATAAGGAAACGCAGCGAATGCCATTTTTACCTTTTACCTCAACACGCAGTGATAAGAAATCCACAAAAAAATACTGGTCTAAAGACAAACACAACATTAATCGCCATCACACACATCTTGTATTCGATAAATACTACCAAAATAGGAAAACACGGGAAAACAGATCCTGCTACCACACAAGCACATCAGCTAATAGATTTATCTCAACAGAGAGGTTGGAAATGTGCCATCAAATGTGGTTTTTTGGACTTCTGCCAGCGCGACCGATCGCATCTGGGGGCGAGTTGACTGAGGCCAGGGAGAGAGATATTAACTTCTTAGTCTGATCATTTATTGTGGTCGTTAGTAAAGATCGATGTGAGAAGAATTTTAATTGGAATGGCTCAGCCTATCCCGCGAGCTCACACGTTCCTGTCAGCGGTGAATCTCTTGTGAGTTTTTTTTATAGACATTAAAATTACGACAAGTTGTCTGCATCATGCATCAGACAAATTATCATGCATATAACAATATCTAATAGATGGACGTGTTCTCACAACACGCCTGTGTGTTGTATAAACATTTATAACACATAAGGAAGGGAACATGTACACGTTAAAATATTTTCAAGTTGTGACATACCTTTTATTTTATTAAAAGATATCCTGTTGAACCGCTGATTGGTTATAAATAGGATATATTGAGTCTATAATTTTAGACAATATGTTCAATTACTGCCATTTGTTGAAGGCATTATCCACCCCAATAATTTATTGTATATGTGGTAAATCAAAGTTGCTATGTGTGTATGTTGGGGGGTTTCTTGTTACAAAATTTAAAAGGCGAGGTGTTAAAGCAGGGAGGTGCGTGAGTTTATTTTTACTTTTGTAGTTTTGAGATATATTTAAATTCAGCTGGGATTAATACTGTGTTCTATGTGTGGGATTAATACTGTGTTCTATGTGTGGGATTAATACTGTGTTCTATGTGTGAGATTAACATTGTGTTCTATGTGTGGGATTAATACTGTGTTCTATGTGTGGGATTAACATTGTGTTCTATGTGTGGGATTAATACTGTGTTCTATGTGTGGGATTAATACTGTGTTCTATGTGTGGGATTAATACTGTGTTCTATGTGTGGGATTAATACTGTGTTCTATGTGTGGGATTAATACTGTGTTCTATGTGTGGGATTAATACTGTGTTCTATGTGTGGGATTAATATTGTGTTCTATGTGTGGGATTAATACTGTGTTCTATGTGTGGGATTAATACTGTGTTCTATGTGTGGGATTAATACTGTGTTCTATGTGTGGGATTAATACTGTGTTCTATGTGTGGGATTAATATTGTGTTCTATGTGTGGGATTAACATTGTGTTCTATGTGTGGGATTAATACTGTGTTCTATGTGTGGGATTAATATTGTGTTCTATGTGTGGGATTAATACTGTGTTCTATGTGTGGGATTAATACTGTGTTCTATGTGTGGGATTAATACTGTGTTCTAGTGTGGGATTAATACTGTGTTCTATGTGTGGGATTAATACTGTGTTCTATGTGTGGGATTAATAATGTGTTCTATGTGTGGGATTAATACTGTGTTCTATGTGTGGGATTAATACTGTGTTCTATGTGTGGGATTAATACTGTGTTCTATGTGTGGGATTAATACTGTGTTCTATGTGTGGGATTAATACTGTGTTCTATGTGTAGGATTAATAATGTGTTCTATGTGTGGGATTAATACTGTGTTCTATGTGTGAGATTAATACTGTGTTCTATGTGTCGGATTAATACTGTGTTCTATGTGTGGGATTAATACTGTGTTCTCGCGGATGTGAAACACCCAGTGGGATCCGCGCAACCCATCTGTAATACCCGTGTTCTTGAGTTAGGAAGGCAAAACTGGACTGACTGACGTACTGACTGACGTACTTACTTATTTGATCGTACCTCTTCTACCCTGAGGTGTAGAGATTTTCCAGAGAGAGCGCCATACTATCGTATCGGCTATCTTCCTCCTGGCCTGGTTCCTATCTATCTTTATTTGTGGTGGAATACTTCCTTGCGTTTGCTCTTCTTTTTAATGTTTTATTTACTTTTATTTTAAAATATTATTTACTACTATGTATATATATATATACACACACTCCTGCTCCAAGTAATTCCCATAGGTGTCCGAAGAACCAATACAATAAAATGGTCTCTGCCTCAATCAGTTCTGACATTGGAGGCGACCAAATCGAGGCTGTACATAAGGTTGGCAACCCCAACATACAAAACAATTAGCCACAGAAACCACCAGGACAGAAAATAGGATGTGTACAGTAAATATAAACGGTGTACCATCAAAGTCAATGACATATAATACAGTCAGATCCATCTAACCCAAGTCTATTATATAGAGCCAGAATAACTTTAGGTAGTCAACGTTGATTGAAACGTAGCCGAAGTGAACGGTGAGCAATCACAGAAAACAGCATTCGCTCAAAGTCAACTTTTGTAAAATCAGAGTAAATTGTCTGACAAGTACTCAAGACCTGATCTTCACACTCAGACAGCTGAGTGAAAAGGCTCTTGAGTATAAAGGTGAGATGCACCTTTGTTTCTTGGATCTGGAAAAGGCATTTGACATGGTCCCCTGTAGCAAACTCTGGGACTGCTTGTCAAGGAACAACATTCCAACTCCTCTGATACGTGCTATACAGAGCTTCTACAAGTCTCGCAGAAATTATGTGAGGACAGTAAACCATAAGTAAGGGTTCAGGACCACCACTAGTGTAAGACTGTCACGGGTTGCTTCCCCTTAAGTTTGCAGTAGTGGTCCAAAAGTGGCCAAAACTCAAGAGTAACTAATGTGGGTCTTCAGAGGTGTCTACCTTCGCACAAGATTACTCTTGGCAGAGTTGTAGGTAGAAGGATAATGCTTCTACCTCAAGGGCGAGTCCACAAGATATTCAGAAAATCGAGAACAATGCTGAGCAAATTTTAACTCTAGTATCTGCCGTCAACATTTGTGAAGGATAGGGTTTTCTTATAATTCGTTAGCTCGTTCAAGCCCCCAGCTGAGTTAATTCAGCGAAATTCCTCTTATTATTATTGTATATTAAAGTGTATTTAAGAAATTGTCTGAGACAGGATGTAGTACATTCAAAATGATTAAATCAACTTTAGATTTGTATATATAAATATACAAATAACAAATTCAATAATCAATTATAGTTAACAGTTTAAAAAATTGAATAAATCTTTAACAAACAATAATCAAGTGATGTTATGGAGTATTGGTTAAGAGTTCACTTGGCAGCTTGCATGTTTCGTACTTAGCTGCCAATGAGGTTCTGCTCCAGCTGATGTTTGGGTCTTTGCAGATAGATGACTGGATCACACTCGTCACTGGTCAAGTTCGAAAGTTGTAGCACGTTCCAAGAAGTATCAGAGAGTAACTACCAAGCTGGTCCCGCGTCTCTAAGACCCATCTGATGATAGTGTCTAGCGTCGACTTCAGGCCATTTATACCCTCATTTGTTCCAGAGATAGTACCTCAACTGGTACCACCAACTAGTAATACAAACGACGAGAAACAAATACCCTCCTGAGTATTGAGTTTCCCGACACATACTTATGTGTCCCCATCTTCCTATTCCACCATCCCATCTATCTCAGAACTTTATTCTCGATGAGAATTAATCTTAATCCCATTGAGCGAAAACTTTCTTTACATTTTAAATTGAATACATTTATGTTTAACTTTACATTGGTTGAAAAGGTTAATAATATAGATTGAACATGTTTTTATTTACATCTACACTGGTTGAAAATGTTAATAATATAATAAGTATGTACATCATTTCTTTCATCATTCACTTCCTGCTCCATATGGAACTTGGGACTACTTCTGCTTTTAGTTCTTTATAAGAAACTCCCATGAAGCAGTCACCAGCCCTTGCAGTGGTGGTTCATGAAATCATCATTCTATATGCTGAGGTTGCCAGCCTCAAATGACTTAGACATTCACTTAGCAATTTTCACATATTAATATTCACTTGTCAATATATACATATTATTTCACGTGTTAATAATGCAAAATATATAGAATTTTAAATGCACAACTCACCCCAAACTTTGGGTTCACCGACAGACTGCTGGCTCAGAGAATTAGCTAAGGTAACTTGTTGAAGATGCCTCTTAAACATGTTCTGTGGCTTTGTTACTTTACAATAAGTTCCCACTTCGACTCCGTGTCTCAGATTCCTTAGATTCCGGTTTTCCTTGCTAATAATGGTAGAGTTTTTCTGGGCTTTTAAGTCCTCAGAGGCTTGTCGCAGGTAGGTATAATGTGTGAATAGATTCTGTCTGATATCAGACAGAGGATGAATGTGTAGAGTGAGAAAAGAGAGAAACGGAGTCACAGTTGGAAATACTGGGATAAGATGGGTCGTCAGATGGGTAGTGATACTACTTATCTTCAGCCTACCTGGACTGTCTTTTGTATGGCAATCTTTTCTCCGCCCTCCGATGCTAATTAAAGACAATGATCTAATAAGCACTAAGGACATACGACACCAAAGTGACAGGTAAGAGAAGAGGTTCTGACCACAACAGAGTGTTTGTGTATTTTATTGAAGAAAAAAATATTAGATGCACAACATAAAGAAAAATCAGAATCAGTCTGCCTTTAACACTTTGGCAGACCACAAACCACAAATCATAGAACAACGTACAACAACACACCAACACTCTGCTTCACCACTAGATAAATCTCGCACAAGCCCAGATTCACTCACTCCACACCGACACTCGGTAATGTCTGCACAAGTCCTGCTTTTAACGGACGGGGGGCCCCAGTTCTGGTCGAACGGCAGCTCCTGTCTTGTTGGTAAATTAATCCAGGAAATGTCAGTACTCCTTCTTACGAGACCTAACAACGGGTCGGTCGAATGTGGTAATCCAGCGGATGAATAAAGAACCTCCAGTGAATTAAGTGGTAGAATAAATCTTCATGCGCTCCCTACCTTCAATGGGCACGGGAACCGAGACAACTGGTAGAGTGCTTATCCACGCACAAATAATAATAATTCCAAGTAGCCGGTCGCTAGTGACTCGGCTGTCGAATAGAACACAAAAAACTCACAACGAATATGTGTGAGGGCTCAAGGGGAATTACGAAGTTCAATACTAGCCACTGCACGTATATGCCAAAGACAAAATGGCATACTATAAAACTTATGCCCGGTTTGCCAGATGTCTACCCAAGATTTTACCCTTCCTTTAGGTATACCCTAACAAGATCTGAAGAGAAAACTCGTCCACCTCAACATTCCTACGGGTCTTATGGTCAGGGACTAGACTAAATACTATAAATGGTACATTTTGTTTCAGTCACTGATTGAGCGCCACACCCACTGGCATTAGCGAATGTGTCTTACATTTTCCAACATTCTCTAGTGTCTTGGGTCAGCTGTGAATTTAATCTCTTCCAATGTCATAAAGACAGCTTCTCTCTCTCTCTCTCTCTCTCTCTCTCTCTCTCTCTCTCTCTCTCTCTCTCTCTCTCTCTCTCTCTCTCTATATATATATATATATATATATATATAGATATATATATATATATATATATATATATATATATATATATATATATATATATACTTACTTAGTCGTTCCCCTTCTACCGTGAGGTGTAGAGGTTATATATATATATATATATATATATATATATATATATATATATATATATATATATATATATATATATATATATATATATATATATATATATATATAATATATCTGCTTGTTTTCTTATTTTTCAGTTGAAGTTAGCACTGTTACCAAATTGTCTCATGTTTCTATTATCTATTCTTCTCATTGTTAAATAGCCTCCAAATTTTATTTTAAATGGGAGTTTTTGCCTAGTTTTTGTGAGGCACGTCCAGTTCAACCTAGGCGCAATGTCAGTCGGTTATATTAAGGCGCATTTCATCAGTTGTCTCCGGCTCTTCATCTGGGCGCGTGCCTATCATGAAGTCTAGAGGAAGCCTCGGTTCTCTGCCGAAGAGGAGGTAGTATGGTGAGTACCCTGTCGAAGAGTGGGGGGTGGAGTTGTAGACCATAACCACCTCCGCTAGATGCTCAGACCACCTTCGCTTCTGGTCGGCTGTCATGGGTCTCAGCAAATCATGCAACGTCTTGTTGACGCGCTCGCACTGCCCGTTGACTTTAGGATTGTAAGCTGTAGTGCGGCTCTTGTGGACTCCATATACCTTGCACAGCTCTGCGACTATCGCTGACTCGAAGTTCCGGCCTTGATCAGAGTGTATCCTCTGAGGAGCTCCGAGATACTGGAACCACTTTTCCACTAGGGCCTTGGTGACCGTGGTTGCTTTTTGGTCTCTAGTCGGTATAGCAATGGTGTACTTGCTGAACACATCTGTCAGCACTAATATATTCTCAAACCCTTTGGAATCCCGCTCTAGCAGTGTGAAATCCATTGCTACCACCTCAAGTGGTCTGGAGGCAATCAAGTTTCCCGATGGCCCATGCAACTTCAGTTGAGGTGCCTTGGCGACGTTACATCGGTTGCATCTGCGACAAAAGACGTCAACATCAGCTGTGATGCCTACCCAGAAGCACCTACTTCTCAGCAACTGCAGCATGCGCTCTCTTCCATGATGGCCCACCCTGTGAGCAGAGTCTAGTATCCGTGGTTTCATGGACTCAGGTATTACCAGTTGTTTCATGCTGGATCCATCTGATCCCTTCACTGTCCGGTATAACAACCCATCTGTCACTTCGAGCCGGTTACTCTGATTAAGTAGTTTCCTTGCAGCCAAGGGGATCTTTCGTGCATCTTTTCCTGCAGGTCTGGTGCCATCCTTTACCATCTTCCTAACCATCGCTACCACATCATCAGCTCCCTGGAGATTTATCAATTCCTCACGCGAATAGGTGGGAAATGCTTGAGTGGTTGCTGGTGCTGTGGTTGATTCGGCCGGTACCCTTTCACTGATATCTTTCTGGCTTGTTGCTGCCATCAACCCTATCTCATATGGTATCTGGGTAAACTCTCTGATAACCTCAGCTGTTATGCCACTTATTGCAACATCTGCGTCATCCTCCAGTTCTTCGCCTGCGGTTTCAATAGGAAAGCCGGACAAATAATCTGCATTTCCATTGGCTCTCGCTGCCCGATGTCGGATTGTGTAGTTAAACATAGCCATCTGGGCCATCCATCTCTGCTCTATAGCTCCCAGTTTAGCTTTCTCCCAGAAGGCCAGACCCCTATTGTCTGTAAATACCTCTACTTGTGATCCTAGCAGGTAACCTCTGAACTTCTCAGTCATGGCCCACTTAAGACCTAGCAGTTCCAGCCTCATACTGCTTTTTGAGTTTCTTTCAGAGGGTCGAAGTGTGCGACTTGCATATGCCAAGACTTTCTTTGTTCCATCTTGCACTTGCTAAAGAATTGCTCCCAATCCTTCAAATGATGCATCTACCTCCAGGATAAATGGTAGCGAGAAGTTAGGGAACCCTAGTAGCGGTGTGGAGGTTAGTGCCTTTTTCAGTGTCTCAAAGGCTACAGCACACTCTTCTGTCCACAACTCTCCTATGGGTGACTTACTTCGTCTTTTAGTCTGCATGCCTTGATTGGGCGCAGCTACTAAATCATGTAGCGGTTTGGCTATCTTTGCAAAGCCCGGCACAAATCTGCGGTAGTAACTGGCCAATCCCAGGAATGACCGTAACTCAGTCTGGGAACGTGGTACAGGGGCCTCTTGAACAGTCTTCACCTTGTCTTCCATAGCTCCTATTCCGTCTGCTGATATCATATGCCCCAAGAATTCAATCGTTGTCCTGAACAGCTTACACTTTCCTCCATTCAACTTTAGCCCTAGCTGGCGTAGCTTAGAGAATACTCTCTCCAGTCGGCTCAAATGGTTAGGTAAGTCAGCAGAGTACACTAAAATGTCATCAAGGTATACTAGTATCAGCTGGAACACTAAATCATGCATACTGCTCTGCATTAATCGTTGGAAGGTGCTGGCAGAGTTGGCTAAGCCCATAGGCATCCTGGTGTATTCATAAAGTCCAAAAGGGGTAGTGAAAGCGGTTTTCTCTTGGTCTTTCTCATCCATTGCTACTTGATAATAACCACTTGCCAGAACAAGTGATGAGAATATCTTTGCTCCTCCTAGCGCATCCAGGTACTCATCTACTCGGGGTAGAGGGTACGCATCCCTCTTCGTCTTGCTATTGAGTGCCCTGAAGTCTACGCAGAGTCTAAGCCGACCATCCTTCTTCCGGACCAAAACTATTGGGGAGGCCCAAGGACTGCAGCTCTCCTTGATTATTTGTTTGTCAAGCAATCCTTGTAGGTGATCCTGTACCTCTCTATAGAAAGCAGGAGGTATCCTCCTGCAAGGCTGCTTAACTGGGGTGTCATCTGTTAATGGGATGGTGTGCATTACCCTGTCTGTGTACCCTACATCTGTCTCATCTGTGGCAAAAAGATCGGCATAGCGTCTCACCAACGCTCTTATTTCCTGCTCTTCAGCCTCACTGCCCTCAAACCCGGTCAGGTCAATTGGGCACATCTCTTGCTCTGGATTCGTGTATGGCGGACTTGCTGAAATTTCTATCTCTTGAGCCCCTACGACTCTAAAATATGTGCTATAGTCCACCCCAGCTTCTGTCAGTACTCCTACTTGTGTCCCGGGCGCTAAAAACAAGTCCTCATCTCCCAAATTTATGGCCTGAATATCACAGGACCCACTTCTAAGAACAGTCAATGTATGACTTATAATCAGCCCTCTGTGATCTAAGTCTCTGTTAGGCTCAAAGAGACAAGTTCTTTCTGACTGGACTCCTCTCCTGCATTTGACTGTTATGGCCCTGATCGATCGAGCAGGTATGTGGGTTTGCTTTCTCCCAGATACCCATACTTTTATAGAGTCTGATTTCTGCGCCATCCCCTGATCACTTGGAGGGTCCCATCTTAGTATGTTCTGTATGTTTGGGATTTCCACAAGGACATTAGTACCTATGATCCCTGGTGTTTTCTTCTGATTTCTAGATTCTTGTACTTGCCTGACAACATAAACTCCACAGTTTTTCACTACTGTGCACCCAACTTGTATGTCCACAACTAAGTGACCAATATATGAGATGGTGGCACCATTTGCTGCTGTCAGGCGCACCCCTCTACCCTCATCCAAGGGGAGCCCTCCAAACATCTCCCTGAAACATTGCTCTGTGATGGTAGACACCTGTGAACCTGTGTCAAACACACAATTTACCTCTTTCCCTTCCATCAGCACTACTCCTTCAGGTCGACCTCCTACCATCTTTATCCGGTTTTCTTGGTGCTCTTCCTTCACGTTTCTTTCTTCAAGCTCCTAGGGATTTGGTCCGCTGCTGGTCGACATTTCCTGTGATGGTTGAATCTCTAACCTTCCTTCTGAGTGGCGGTCCTTCTGCCTGCGCTCCACTTTGTGTGATGCCCTAGCCGCAGAGTTACTAAACGGACAGCTCGCTACTAAATGTTGTGCTGACTTGCATTGGAAACATCTTCTAGGTAGAGGACCACATGGACACCTGGCAGCTGTATGATCCCCAAAATCAGCGCAGTTATAGCACCTGATTCTCCGGGGGCCATTCCATACATGAGGTTTCTTTCTGCTTCTGTACCTGCGACTGTTCCCGTGGCGCCTAGAGATGGTACTCCTGTTAATAACCCCCACTTGCCGCACCAACATCTCAGTCTCCCTATTATCTGGAGAAACAGGCCCTTTCCTTCCATTTACATTCTTCCTCATGCCAACCTGTAATTGCCTGCCACATCTACCTGCACTCTTTCTATTTGAGTCACAAAGCTCCCCTTCCACAGCCTGACTCCCAGCCACGGAGGGGTCTAGTTTAGTGCCTGTTGCGGGCATTCCCTCTGGACATGCCCTAAATTTTTGCACCGAAAGCATCGGATGGTCCTTGCTGGCCTTCTCTGCCTGTCTTGCATTTCAGCCATCTGGAGCTTCAGCTGTGCGACCTCTGCTCTGAGTTGTTCCACTTCGGCGTTTCCTTCATGTGACCTGGGTGTCATTTCTTCGTCGGATGCGGTGACTGTGGCTATCCCAGCTCTTGCTGTTTGACCACTCCCAGTCCATCTCAGAGCATCATCTCTTATGGATACAAATGACACTGCAGGCTGGTGCCAGACCCTGTCCTCCATCATTCTCCGCGTCAAGTCGTCTCTTAGACTGGCAACAAACTGGTCCCTTAGCACCATTTCGTCAAGCTTGACACCATTGGCTTTCTCCTGCACCCCTGCTGCCTGCTCAAATATCTCATGCAGCCTATGGGCAAACTCACGCACCGATTCCCTTGGCCCTTGGTACGCTGAATAAAATAGCGCCATTAGTTCTTGGGTGCTCCTCGATTCCCCATACACCCTGAGTATGGCCTGAAGCATTGCCTCCGGGTCATTGTCTCTTACTTGTATCCGCAGCTCCCTGCGGACAACTGAGGTCACACTGTCGAGGATCACATCGGCTTGGTCCTCCTTACTCATGTAGCCGGACCTCCACGCAGCTCTAACCTCCCTTGCATAGTCCTCCGCGTTTGGCCCTGTGCGTTCTCCAAAAGTTCTCACTTTCTTGTGGGTGGGTACCATTATGCACCGCATGTGTTCTGGCTGGGGCAGTGGACCTGCTACTGATCCCTCACTTTGCACCACTGATGCACCGACCACTTGTGTTGGATCTACATCCTCGTGCTTCCCTCTGCTCGTAGCACGTGTGCTCCTTGCGGCCATCTTGCTGCAAGACCGCACTGCTGGGTGTTTATAATATTTGTTCATTTGCTGTTTGCTCGGTGTCACTGTCTGCCTATCCTGCCGACGACGCCAATTGTGGTAGGGTGGGGCGAGATGATGATGCTGATGATGTTGTGATATTTGATCACTCTCTTTTCACACTCGCACCCGACCCGAACAACAATAAAACTCTTGATTCTGAGGCAGGGGCTGTATTTATTTCTACAACCCTATCAGTGACCAAGAGCACACTGATGCAAACATTAGACAAATAAACCAACAAATCAAACACCCAACAGTGCTCGATTGCTAATCTGAAGAAGCAAACAAAGCAACGAATAGTTAAAATCATAGTTGAATAACGATACTCTCACCTGCCAAACAGTCCTTCCACGCCACCTGACACCCTCAACTATCACACACGCACACGCTCATGCGTGTCGTCCAATGCGACTAGTATGGTGTTGTACATGAGGCTGGCAATCTCACCGTGTAACATCGGTTGCTACCGAAACCACTACTGCAAGAGCACACACTCAGCTATCACACACACACACACACATGCATGTCGTCTAGCGCTACTAGTATGTTGTTGTGCATGAGGCTGGCAATCTCACCATGTAACACAGATTGCTACCAAAACCACTACTGCAAGAGCATATGAATACTTCATGCGGAGGCAAACCACACTGGTGGCCCCATGCTCCCCCAGGAGCGGAGAAGAGAAATATATATCTCCAAATGAGCCCACGTGCTCTCACAAACCATTCTACACATAACCATAATTAAATAATAATAAAATGGACATAAAATAATATTCAACTACTATACAACAAATACTCTCAATAATGCGAATAAACCACCACCCCGCAACTGATCCATCTCAATACTTGTTCCTGCACTCTGAACATGTCGTAAGTGACGACTGGTGTGCCTGGCCACAAGCGTGTGGTATATGACCCCTGATGAGATTGGGAACTCATCACATGAAACACATTGTTACAGAAACAACCCTTGTAATAGCATAGAAATGCTTCTTGTGGGCTTGCGATGGACACCAGCCGCATTGGTGTTTCCATGCTCCACCAGGAGCAAACAGAGAAACACATGTCTCAACGTGCCTTACGCACCCTGGCGTGGCTCTAATCTCACCAGAAATCTAAATGACTATCAAAGTAAACCACTAAAGATATACAGTAGAATAATTAATAAACGCGAAATACACTAAATTACTCTTACATTAAAGAATAAAATATAATTACTCTTCACTTAACAACTAGGCTCCACCTATGTCCCAGTCTTGACATATGGATGCGAGTCATGGGCAATGACTACAACCCATAAAAGCCAGATCCAAACCTCAGAAATGAGGTATCTGAGGAAGGTGGTTGAAGTAACAAGAAGAGACATGGTCCGCAACCAGACGATACGTCAAGGCCTTAAATCCCACCCCCTGCAGACCCAAGTAGAACAGTCCCAATTAAGATAGTTTGGCCATGTCTGCAGAATGGGAGAAGATCGGATACCACGACAAGCATGGGAAACAAAGAGCCAAGGATCCAGACCCCGAGGACGACCCAGAGTCCGCTGTGAGGACAACATTAGACAATCTTTGAAGGACCGAGGACTAGAATGGAACCAGGCCAGGAGGAAGACAGCTGATAGGATAGTCTGGCGCTCTCTCTTCCAAACCTCTACACCTCACGGTAGAAGGGGAACGACTAAGTAAGTAAGTAAGTAAGTTAACAACTAGAACTAAAGTCATCACCACGTGGCCTCCCGGCTGCCATCTTGATATTTTTGCTAACAGGTTGATATTATCTAAATTCACGTGAAATAGCTTCATACCATATTTGCCTTTCTGATAAATGAAATAATGGCTCTTAAACTTTCACATCTATCTATTTAATTCACTAAACATTAAAACAGACTCGTGCTGAATATAATTTCAGACTTATAGAACACGAATGCTAAATTCTACAAAATGCGCTAAGAATTACAGCTCACGTGCTCTGGTCCATCTGCTACCCACACCGGTCACCTCGTCTCGTTTGTTCTCTCGGGGGTCTGGACTGATACTTAGAAAGGCCGCTGCTGGCCATCGCATGCTTTATATAGGCACTAGGCTAATCATTCAACTTACTGTGCGCTACGCGTATTAATTTGGCCTCATAAATAACACTCGCGATATTTGCTTTATTAGGCACGAAAACACAGATATGGCCCACAATTATCAAATATAACACATCACAACTAATTCTTAGGCTTTATTATGGCCTAAACTAATATATCTTCATGAAGACTTTTCACATGCCAGAGTGCTGCGCGCACATAGAAAATATATGGGCGATAAATATGCCTTGAACCTGAAGGGGGAAGCCGGGGTGTCTTTACGTGAAGGGGGAAGCCGGGTGTCTTTCCGTGAAGGGGGAAGCCGGGTGTCTTTCCGGCCCCATCACACAAATATAAAATTGTAGTTTTCTGACAGTCCAACGTTTGTGTTGCGTATTGCTTAGGAACCACATCGCTTACGCCGAGAAATTTCCGCGTATTGCTTAGGAACCACATTGCTATTTAGGGTTTGGTGGATTATTTCCCCTCTGCCTTGTCCTGTTTGTGTATGTGAGGTATTTGTTACAAGACGACTTATTGAAATTTCTGTTCTGTTTCTTATACTTTGACACCCATTAAACATTTTCTAATTAAAATAAGTAATTTATGCTCGGCAACGATTAGATATTGCCAGTGAAAGATACTATCATTCTTACTTAATGACGTTTTCATCTACCAGACATCTACAGAAATATTTGGCGTAAGAGAACGAACGAACGAACGAACTTTATTTTCAAATGGTTTAGAATTGGGCACGCGGGCCCGTCTGACATTCTGCCCTTCCTTTCTCTCACCTTTCATACTGAATCCATTTATTCTCACATGCATTTTACATATCAATGTCAAGGAATTCAATGTTGTAAAGTAAAATAAAACAACACACTCATATTAACATTAACTACTTATAAGCATGACATAAAATATATTTAAAAGTACAAACATCGTCATTAGAACCTACAGTTGATATTATAAGAAAAGATAATCCGATTGGGGGGGTGTCATCAGAACTCATAAAGTATTCGATAATTCTACGATTGTATGAATAGGGTTGTTTCTTAGGTTATGGGGAAGACAATTCCAAAGATGAGCAGCAGAGTACGCTAAGCTTTTCTTGAATAAGTCAATCCTAGGCTTGGGCACTTTCAATTAGTTAAAGCGTTGACTGCGTCTTTCATTGTATTTGCACATTGGCCACGTATATGCTGATCCGTAACTAGCGATAGAACAACTCGTTTTAAGCAACAACAAGAAAGAATGAAAGACAAGTAACTCGGAGAATCACACAACTCATGAGACTAAACAAATAAAACAGCTATATCGAAGATTTGAATATGATCCTCCAACTGACAACATGCCGTCGAACCGGCAACTCCCTCGACAGACATGCGAAAGAGAAAAATTGCTAATTACATCAGACAAAAGTGTTCACTAAGTGCTAGATAATCAATAGTCCTCATTAACCCTAGGTGACAAGAATGGCGGGCAGGATGTGAGGTCATGGTTACTGTAATGTGGAAGAATTACAAGTAACTGGCAATCAAGAAGATTAAGGATCGATTAATGGGCACATAATGATTACAACTCAGTATTGATTTATTGATGGCTAATTCAGATCTTCGTGTTCTGATAGTATAAGGAAGGAAGCAATAAATCAAACAAGCATGGGTCAAAACATGGTCAGAATACAAATAATGTTGGTTAAGTTAAGCCTCTACTAGAAATGAGAAGAAAAAAAATTATATAGATTACCGGAAGTAACGCCACTCATAAATAAGTCTATCCACATTGTAAACATGCTCAATATCATCTCGCATGTATTATACCAACATGTCTTGGTGTGAGAGAGGAACTTCCAAGATTGAGCACACAAATAGGCACCTTCCGTCCAACTAACTATTCCTAACTACGCCCCTGGTTACAAAAATGTAACTCTAATCTAAAGTGGAAGGGAAAAATCTTTGTCAAAAGTGAGTAGCTTAACTTGGGGAACAAGCCGGCCCCAGCTAAATAACATCATCATCAGCTTGAAGGCTCTTTGCCTCAAACATAGTCTGTTTTTGTTTGTTCTCGATTCTTGATAGTCTCTCTCTTCTGTTGACAGTTCCCTGCTCTGTCATGTCATTGTCTATCTAATCTAACCTCGAGTCTCCCCCCCCCTCCTGTTGACAGTTCCATACTCTATGCTATCTAACCTATTCTTGATGGTATCTCCGTCCTGTTGACAGTTCCTTGCTTTTCATTTCCATATCTATGCTACCTGTCTAACCTATTCGTGGTTGTCTCTCTCTCCACCTCTCTCTCTCTCTCTGTTTCTCCTGTTGAAAGTTCCATGTTTTTCATGTCCATATCTATACTATCTATCTAACCTATACGTGGGACCTAAGACGCGTCAACAGTGAGCAATGCAGTTAGCGACCCATAGCTAGACTGCTTGCGTCAGGGTCAGCGAACCAGAGCTGACCAAGACCCTACTCCACCTCCAAGTGGTGGTCCTGGAAACAGGCTGCATCACTGCAGTCTGGCTGAGTGAGTAGGGATCGAAGAGGGAAGGCTAACCCGGTCCCAAAAATGCCGTGCTGAAGTCGAACGTGTCGGCCGAAAGGCGCAAATATCGCAGCTTCGCTGTAAACGGACACAACGCAACCAACGTCCTTTTCAGGACGAACGAAGAAGAAGAAGAACCTATACGTGGTTGTCTCTCTCTCTCCACCTCTCTCTCTCTCTCGCTTTCACTCTCTCTCTCTCCTGTTGATAGTTCTCTGCTCTATCATGTCCCTATCTATTCTATCTACTCAACTTCGTCGTGGACAATACACGCCTTCCAGGCCATATTAGTCTCATCGATCTCACATATTCACTGTTACCAGTGGTGTATTTCCGATTTTTTTTTTCCTTGACGCTTATTCGGGGGCTTATACATCGTGATGTCAATGATGGCGCTCATATATCGTGATGTCAATGATGGCGCTCATACATCGTGATATCAATGATGTCGCTTATACATCATGATGTCCATGCTTGTAATCGGCAATAAAGTTTTTTCCAGGCGGTTTGAAAGAGCGCTCAAGTATGCTTGAAATCCTTTACTTTCACAAAACACGAGTCAGATCAGATCAGCCGCCGTCTCCGCATCGAAGGTCGGCTGCAGTATATCTCTAAAATTCTCTGTCTCTTGTCTTGAAGATGCACTCTGATAGACTCATTACTGTTCATCTCTTGGTGTTATCTTCTCACCTACAGCGCTGTCTTCCTTTTGCTCATCTGTCTTAACTTTTTCTTCCATTATTTTTTTTCAACACGATGTTATGTCTGTTCGTGTGACGTAAATATTTTATCGATCAATCGACAATGTGGAAACCATAGAGGCATATCCCTTCTCAGTGTCCCTGGTAAAATCTACTCTAGAATCCTAGAGCAGAGACTCCGACGCCTAGCTGAGCTACAATTGGATGAGGTCCAGTGCGGATTCCGAGCAAACCGAAGTACTCAAGACCTAATCTTCACACTCAGACAGCTGAGTGAAAAGGCTCTTGAGTATAAGAGTGAGATCCATCTTTGTTTCAAAGATCTGGAAAAGGCGTTCGACAGGGTCCCCTGGAGCAAACTTTGGGACTGTTTGGCAAGGAAGAATATTCCAGCACCTCTGATTCATGCTATACAGAGCTTCTACAAGTCTTGCAGAAATTATGTGAGGACAGCAAACTATAAGTCAGAAGAGTTCAGGACCACCACTGGTGTAAGACAAGGTGATATCCTGTCACCTTATCTTTTCATACTTCTCATGGACGATGTTATCAAGGCATGTAAGGAGAGAACAAGAAAGTATTCAGTGTTGTACTGGAAGATGAAACAGGTCTGTATTTCAGAGCTGGCATTTCCTGATGATGTTGCCCTGATTGCTAAATCAGAGGCACATCTCCAATCCAACCTGCAAGTCTGGAAGGAAGAGCTGGAGAAGAGAAGGATGGTCATAAGCAGCTCGAAAACAAAATCCATGGTGATATCACGAGAAGAAAGAAGTCATCAGATTAAGCGGGAGAACAGGTCCTGGAGCAGGTCGACCACTTTAAATATCTTGGAGCTGTTATAGACCTGAAGGGAGGCATCAAAGAAGAGTTGGCTACCCGAAGAGCAGCAGCTGGGAGACTTTTTCAAGCCATAAATCGAGAATTCCTCAGCAAGAGAGAGGTTGGTAAGAAAATGAAGATGGCTGTATACCGCTCCCCCTATGTTCCAGTCTTGGCATATGGATGCGAGTCGTGGGCAATGACTACAACCCACAAAAGCCAGATCCAAACCTCAGAAATGAGGTATCTGAGGAAGGTAGTTGAAGTAACAAGAAAAGACATGGTTCGCAACCAGACGACACGTCAAGGCCTGTCACGGATTGCCTCCCCTGCTATGCAGTAGTGGTCCAACAGTGGCCAAAACTCAAGAGTATCTAAACTGGGTCGTTAAAGGTGTTTACCTTCGCACAAGATTACTCTTGGCAGAGATGTAGATAGAAGTGTAATGACGCTTCTATCCGAAGGTAGAATTCACAATATAGTTCAGAAGTCAAGAACCATGCGGCATAGCGCTGAGCAATAACTTATATCTGTCCGTCGCCTTTTGTGAAGGATTTAAGCTATGGTTCTTAGCCCGTTAAAGCCCCCAGCTGAGTTTTTTTTTTTTTTTTTTTTTTCGTACGCCCGCTAATACTCGAGGCGAAATCTCAGGTTATTATTAATGTCTAACCTGACATTGATTTTACGTTAGTATCCCTTTTCTTGTACAGAGACAGGTGTCCCTCGCCCTTCAGGCAGATACTCGCCGATTTCGGAGGTACCCATTAGAGCTGGGTCGGCTCAGGAGCCGCCAATCCCTGGTCGACGACACTCCTTCAAATGTCCTCGCCAGGTCTCGAGTTAATCCAGTCCATTTCCCGGTCGACAAAAAATCCTCAAATGCCGTCGCCCGGGTTTGATCCTGAATCACCCGGTCGCCAGAGCGGTGTTGTAACCACTACGCTAGCGCGGCTCCCCCCCCAGCTGAGTTAATTCAGCGAATTTCTCTTATAATGATATCTGTTTAGAGGTAAATATATGTCTAGGTATAGGTATATATATATATATATATATATATATATATATATATATATATTTATATATATATATATTCTGGCTCATACGTTTGCTTTCATACATATAAAAACTGAAGCGACTATGATTGTTTAGTTTTAAAACAACATGTAACAATTTTAATAATGAATTAGTCTTTAACAGTTAAAATAAATATGGAAAGATTGGTGAAATTTTTCTATAAATACACGTTTTCGTCACTGAGCTCAGTGACGAAAACGTGTATTTATAGAAAAATTTCACCAATCTTTCCATATTTATTTTAACTGTTAAAGATTAATTCATGAGACGTATGTGAGGATTTATCAAAGTCCGTTGCTTTCGCCTATTGTACAAGAAAACTTAACTCTTGGTGAATCCGGTCGCCGTGGTTTTTGTCACTTCTTGGTGATGAGTGTACTTCTCTCACACGAGTGGCGTAGTAACTTCAGTACTTCGAACCGTCTGATAACTTGTAACCACGTACCCAAACACAATCTCCTCGCACAGTTTTTGGATGGACAAGAGCTATTTCGGTGTATACGCTCTCGAATGATTTGGTCTGGGAAAGTATAGAAATTCCTTCTTATGACGGGTGTTCTGTGATACACTCGGCATGGGAAACTAGTAATTCCTCTTCGACGGGTGTTCTGCGATACACTTGGTCTGGGAAACTGTAATAATTCCTCTTTGACGGGTGATCCAATTCCTTTAGGTGTCCAGACTCTGTATTTAAAGTCCTGGTCCCTTAAGTTTACAGTCTCTGTATTTATGAAGGTGGGCTTACTTTTTAAGGTTTTAAGTTTCCCAAATACTTCGATCTGTCACTTATAAGTATGGAATTCTAAGTCCGATTCTTCTCTTTCTGACTTTTTTGGGAGTTGCTCGTTTGAAGTTGCGAAGCTGTCTGTTCTGTGTCTCTGAGTTCGCTAGATTTTATTTTCAGTTTCCAGTTCAAATCACAGATTGTACTTTGCAGCAAACTTGCCACAGAGAGTCATTGTATATTCCGGCTCTCACTTCAATCCAATCGTAAGCTCTTTTTCGCACTACGTGGGTTGGGGTGTTTAATTCAAAATCTCCACGCGAGTTTAAAATATTAAATTTAATATTCCACACGTGACCTCTTTATAATAAGACGTAATATTTCCGGTGACATCTTGTGCACTCTCACAAACAAATGTGTGAACATGTTTGCCTGGCGTAATGTCTTCCGCCAAGATGTCTACCCAGACAGATTATCTTTAATAATCACCAGGGATGGTCCCGCAAAGGCGATAAACGCATCTACCACCTGTGTAATCTGCCAGACAAACAGACACGGTCGTCGGCAACCTAGACAGTCAATCTTGGGTTCTTTTCATGTCGATCGGACGAGATCGTATTTCGTGATAAGCGTATCGCTCGCTGGCCGGTTCAATTACCTGGTATTGTTACGATTTCACCTGGCGTAACGTAAACAGTCTGGGATCGGCTCAAAGCAAAAATTTAAGAGATAAAGAAAGTCTCATAGCAGATACTTCCGTAGGGAGTGGAGTGTTAGAGACTTCATCCTACTAGATTCAGGATAGAGAAAAATAATGAATGAAAGGGCAAACAAATTGCCTAATAATAGGCGATTGAATGGGAGAGAGAGAAAAATGAAGAAAAGAGGGGATACTGCCGGAGTGGCTGAAGGTGTGGGAGATCATACAAAATACATGCACAAACCATTCTGTCACATGGCCTAAAATCCCATCCTCTGCAGACCCAAGTAGAACAGTCCCAACTAAGATGGTTTGGCCATGTCTTCAGAATGGGAGAAGATCGGCTACCACGACAAGCATGGGAAACTAAGAGCCAGGGATCCAGACCTCCAGAACGACCCAGAGTCCGCTGGGAGGACAACATTAGAGAATCTTTGAAGAACCGAGGACTAGAATGGAACCAGGCTAGGAGGAAGACAGCCGATAGGATGATTATCGTGATTTGGTCTGTCTTACAACGCGTCATACCGAAAGCCTTACTGTGGGAAACTGTCCGATACAATAGCCAATCAAAACGCTCCTTTCGTGGTGTGTATACTGGAACATTTTATGCTTAACATAGAGGCCCAGTTTGTGTAAATCATAGTACGAATTTATTTAATTTCTTAAGGACTAAAGATGTTTAAACGGAAAGGTATAGATATTTCAACAATGGTAATGTTACTTTAGAGGTAGGTGCAAAGACTTCCTCAAATAGTAGTTCCTTTAGAAAGAGAAATCGTTTAAAATGACGTCTATACATCAGGGTGGTCCCAAATTTAGTTAGTTAAAGCATGCATAGATTAAAATGCATTTTGCTACCTAAACAATTATTATATAGAACGGTAGAGATAAGTTCACAGTATAATTCTAGCTTTAAATGATCAAAATCAGCCCAGAATTAAGAAAGATGCAGAATATTTAAAATTTTGCTAATTGAACTGAAGGCAAAAATACGCCCCAATTTTAGATTCCTAACACCATCCGAGAGGGACGATGTGGTACTATATAAGTCCTTAAACTTGGCTGAAAAAAAATGAAAAAAAAAGAATTGAGGCCACAACTTTTTCAAAACCGAGCTGAACAGACGAAGAGCGGTAAAAAGTGTTATTGCCGTTCTACTTTGCCGCTGCATCTGATTAGCAGACCTAGATGCCTATTAACAGCTTGCTACAGCTTGTGTGTATTGCCTGAGGGTAAGAAAGAATATTTTTATGTATATATTTATGTATTTTTGCTGTGTTTTAATCCAATGGTGTGTTAGGAAGTGCATGGCATGTGTTACAGAACAAGTGTGCTGCCGGTTGAAACGCAGGCATGTGTTGACTTTTAGAGACGAAAGCCAGCATTGTAAAATGTGTAGAATAATTGAGAATGATGGCACAAATACGACTGTAAGTTTAATAATGTATTTGAAGGAGGATTTCTTAAAGAAATGACATTTATCAGGAACATAAGGAAGGATTGACAGGTATTGTTGTAATGAATCGATCAAGATATTACTTAGTAGTTTTATTACTAGGCCAAATCATTGTATGGAAGCAGATCATGGACAACTGGATCTAACTTAGGATTTATAAGGAAATTGTAGTCACAGTGAACTGGCTGTGATTGGTAGTGAGGTAAATTGTCCTGTGCATATGTTAGCACAATGTCTGACACTGTTTGTTACGTCCATTGTATGTAAGGACAGAATAGTGCTGGACCATACAGAGGTTGTGATTATTTGCATTCCAGGTTTTATCCTGCAACTACCAAGATTGTACGAGACATCCACTTCGGTGGGACTCTGTGGTGCGATAGTTCTTGAAGTTCGTAGAACTGGTTACCCTGTTTTCCCAGCCTGGAGATCCAGACACTGAGTGATCCTGGCTGGAGTTGGATGCATCTCACCCCAACAAGATAAGTGGAATAGAAATTCCACTGGTCAGCCTTTTCAGACTCTAACACAAATATAAGAATAATAAAAGATACAAGTACAGTGTATGATAAATCCTTGTGGATAGAATGAATATACTACTACCTTCACAGTTCAACTCAGTGACACAAAATAATGTATTATAATAATTAATCAGTGTAGAGAAAAATAGAACTTTCAAGACAGGATTCTGTTTGATAATTAAAGTTTCTATGTTTATTTATTTTATGTTGTAAATACCTTTGAATTTCTTTAAATTACCTAACCGAAAAGAGAACAGGTATAAGTTTAATAAATTGTAAATATGTACCAGCAAACTTTCTGAAATTATTTACATTGAGTTACAAGTTTTGTTGGATACATATTATAGTTATAGAGATAGACAATACTTAATACCCCTAGAATAATTAGCCAACTCCGCCAATGCCGGTCCCAAGCCCGGATGAAAAAGGAGGAGGGCGGCCTGCATGGAGGTCGTAAGGAGGCAGCCCCTCCACCATGCAAAGGCACAACAGGCCAATCACCTGTTTGCTTTAAATCATGATTACGCGAACTACAAGAGAGAAAACCGGACTGATTCTAAAGGCGACGAACTGGAACGGACTACGACTTATGGAACTTGGAACACAAGAAGTATAAATGGGAAGGAAGAGGAGCTGGTGGAAGAGATGAGGAAAGCAAAACTAGAAATCCTGGCTATAACGGAAACGAAGAAAAAATGACAAGGAGTCATGGATCTCGATGGCAACACGTTGCTCTACAGTGGTGTACCCATATCTGAAAGAGCTAAAGGGGGCGTGGGTTGCATTGTGGCCCAAAATCAAAAAGATAGTATCAAGGGATGGAACTTTGTCTCGGAGCGCATTATGGTTGTAAAACTAAAAGAAGGAGAAACCATAGTCAACCTGGTCATAGTGTATGGGCCAAATGAGGATGAGAGAGCAGAGGTCAAGGAGGAATTCTTCGAGCTGCTTCAAAGGACAGTGGATGACTGCCTAGATGAAGTTATTATGCTCGGAGATTTTAATGCCAGAGTTGGAAATGACCATGCTAGATGGGGTGGAGTTATCGGAAGATATGGAGAAGATACTCTCAATGACAATGGAAAGCGACTCCTTAGATTCTGCAGTGAGCAGAATCTGATCATTACAAACACAAAGTTCCCCCATAAGCGCATACATGCATACACTAGATGTGAACCAACCAAGAATGAGAAGTCAGTGATCGACTATGCCATTGTTCGGAGAAGCTCATTCAAATATGTCCGAGATGCAAGAGTCTGGAGGGGGCCAGAGATTGGAAGTGATCACTACCTGCTAACAATCAAACGAACAACTGAAAGAGTTGCTCAGCCTAGGAACTGCCCAACATCACGCAAGAAACCAAGTAAACGAGCAGGAGAAATGAGCATTAGGACCTACAAGCTGAGAGAGCCAGAAATTAAGACCAGATATCAGGGGCTTATTGCTACAGCAGTGAGCAACACAGAAGAACGACCTGATGACTTGGAAACCCTCTGGAATAAATTCAAGGATATCATAAAGACAGCTGCTGCAGAAGCATGCGGTGAAGTCCGACTTGGGAACCAGAGAAAGAGGACACCTTGGTGGACAGAGGAAGTCAAAGAGAAAATAAGAGAGAAGAAAATGGCATGGAAACAATACTTAGGAGCTAAAAACACAACAGGACAAATGGAAAAATATAGAGAATATGTGACACTCAGAACAGAAGCAAAGAACAAAGTGCTAGCAGCAAAACAGAAGTCCTGGGAAGAATTTGGAGAAAAGCTAGAAAAAGATGCACAAGAAAACCAGAAATTGTTCTATAAGACCCTAAAGAACATGAGGAAAGAAAAAACAATGCCCTCTCAAATTTATAAAGGACAAGCAAGGCAAATTGCTTACTGCCCCGAAGGAAGTAATGGAAAGATGGAAAGAATATTTCTCAGAACTCCTGGATGGTGAGCATGATGAAGCATCAGAAATGATAACCACTGACACAGAAGAGGAAACCAATGATGGTGAAGATGACATAAAGATGGAAGAACTGAGGGCAGCACTAGAGAAAATCAAGATGGGCAAAGCAGCAGGGCATGATGGTATAACACCAGAAATGGTTAAGTACATGGGAGCATCAGGCGACCTATTACTCTTAAAGGTTCTACAGGCAGCATGGTGCAACAAGACCATACCAAAGGATTGGGAGATTGCCATCATAACACCAATTTTCAAAAAGGGTGACAATCGACAATGTGGAAACCATAGAGGCATATCCCTTCTCAGTGTCCCTGGTAAAATCTACTCTAGAATCCTAGAGCAGAGACTCCGACGCCTAGCTGAGCCACAATTGGATGAGGTCCAGTGCGGATTCCGAGCAAACCGAAGTACTCAAGACCTAATCTTCACACTCAGACAGCTGAGTGAAAAGGCCCTTGAGTATAAGAGTGAGATCCATCTTTGTTTCATAGATCTGGAAAAGGCGTTTGACAGGGTCCCCTGGAGCAAACTTTGGGACTGTTTGGCAAGGAAGAATATTCCAGCACCTCTGATTCATGCTATACAGAGCTTCTACAAGTCTTGCAGAAATTATGTGAGGACAGCAAACCATAAGTCAGAAGAGTTCAGGACCACCACTGGTGTAAGACAAGGTGATATCCTATCACCTTACCTCTTCATACTCCTTATGGACGATGTCATCAAGGCATGTAAGGAGAGAACAAGAAAGTATTCAGTGGGGTACTGGAAGATGAGACAGGTCTATATTTCGGAGCTGGCATTTGCTGATGATGTTGCCCTGATTGCTAAATCAGAGGCACATCTCCAATCCAACCTGCAAGTCTGGAAGGAAGAGCTGGAGAAGAGAGGGATGGTCATAAGCAGCTCTAAAACAAAATCCATGGTGATATCACGAGAAGAAAGAAAACATCAGATTAAGTTGGGAGAACAGGTCCTGGAGCAGGTCGACCACTTTAAATATCTCGGAGCTATTATAGACCGAAAGGGAGGCATCAAAGAAGAGTTGGCCACTCGAAAAGCAGCGGCTGGGAGACTTTATCAGGCCATAAATCGTGGATTCCTCAGCAAGAAAGAGGTTGGTAAGAAAACGAAGATGGCTGTATACCGCTCCACCTATGTCCCAGTCTTGACATATGGATGCGAGTCGTGGGCAATGACTACAACCCACAAAAGCCAGATCCAAACCTCAGAAATGAGGTATCTGAGGAAAGTGGTTGAAGTAACAAGAAGAGACATGGTCCGCAACCAGACGATCCGTCAAGGCCTAAAATCCCATCCGCTGCAGACCCAAATAGAACAGTCCCAACTAAGATGGTTTGGCCATGTCTGCAGAATGGGAGAAGATCGGCTACCACGACAAGCATGGGAAACAAAGAGCCAGGGATCCAGACCTCCAGGACGACCCAGAGTCCGCTGGGAGGACAACATTAGACAATCTTTGAAGGACCGAGGACTAGAATGGAACCAGGCCAGGAAGAAGACAGCTGATAGAATGGTCTGGCGCTCTCTCTTCCAAACCTCTACACCTCACGGTAGAAGGGGAACGACTAAGTAAGTAAGAATAATTAGCCAACATAATCAAGTAATAATACATAATATCATAGGCGGATCTTGAACGGGAGCAAATAGACTTTCAGGACATTCACTCTCATCACTCCTGGAGGTTTATACAGCTGATCCTAACCTTTGATATCGATACACCCTTATTCTGTTCAGAAAAGGGGGTATTTCTTGTAAGACCAGTCTCTTACCTGGCACTATCCTGGTATCATCTGATACATCTTTTTGTCAAGGATAACTTTATTCTTTACTACAATAAGACCCTTTCGCTACAATGATCTGGCGCTCTCTCTTCCTAACCTCTACACCTCACGATAGAAGGGGAACGACTAATTATGTAAGTTTATTGATCCCATGAATTAATTCTCTTTTCATTCCTAGCTTTTCTAGGACTTCTGTATTTGTTTTCTTGTCTTCTCATGAAACGAACCTCTTGCTTCTTTATATCGGCATTTCAAGGATTTAAATACTGTCTTCTAGCTGTTTGTTCATTGTCCATGTTTCTACACCGTACAGCAATGAGGAGTATATGTAACACTTGTCGACTCTCATTTTTAATTTGCACAAAGTAGAGAATATTGACAACAGTACCTTACAATGAAAAGTCAGTTCTGTGTACCCAAAAAGGTTGTAGTTAACATCATCATCGTCATAATCATCATCATAATCATCAACTTCATAATCGTGACCACTACCATTGTAGCGTGAGGTTTTTATTGGCTCTAAGATCAGTATAGTACTGATAGTACAGAAATAGAATTTCTGCAGGAAAATGGTGAAGTCCCAGTGTATGAGAGAACTACTGGTATCACAAATTAGTTACGGCTGTGAATGATCTGATCTCGAAAAATTAGTAGAGTGGAGACAGTCATAAAATGCCACCCCGCTGTGTAACTAACTGTGATGTTAAAACAAGGACACAGATTTCCCTTAACAATTATAAACTTGACAAGTCGTTCAAATACAATTTCCTTATTTATTAAGTATATACACTATCTACTCTTGTGCTGAAGGGTGGATGTTGGAAGATGAAATGTAATGGATTTGTAAGTTTACATATATATATATATATATATATATATATATATATATATATATATATATATATATATATATATATATATATATATATATATATATATATATATATATATATAATAATAATTTTTATAAGCGAAACACACGGCGCATAAGGCAGAAACCAGTGCTCTCCAGGTTGTTCGTTGTGACGCCACTCCTCTTAGCTCTTGCACATTATTTAGGCGCAACGTTCTTCCTTCTCTTATTATTGTTCTTCTGAGTGTTTCTTTTGGTCTTCCTTTTTTCCGCTTACCCTCAGGAACCCAAGTGAGCGCCTGTAGTGGTATTCTGTTGTTTTGCATTCGTAGGACATGACCGATATATGACCATCGTCTTTTCCTTATATAGTCGGAGACATATTTCTGCCTAGAGTCTTCTCTTATTTGTCGATTAGTCTTGAATTCTTTCCAACTGATGTTCATGAGTTTTCTAAGACATTTGTATCCAATTTTAGAAATCTCCTTAGCCCCCAAGATATTAGAGTGAGTCATGTTTACTGTCGAGCCTGGTTCTGTTTCGGTAACAATAGCTTGTTTTACGATAGTGAATTGTTAACTCACTGATCAACCCTCCGATCCAACCGACCGATTCGAGGGTTTCGAGGTCAGTTATAGGAAAATATCTACACCACTAGATACTCTGGTGTATCTTTTATTCTATAATTTAACATAACATGGTGATATCCATCGAAATATACACATTCCTGATGTTTTTCTTTCGGCGTCTAAGGTGAGAAACGAATTTCACCTCCATCTTGGAAGGGTAGATAACTCTAGGTAGATAACTCTCTATATATATATATAATAATAATAATAATAATAGCCCCTTCAGTCATAACTGACTATGGGAATGCGCCCCTGAGGTGACAGCCCTCAGCTGCTTATTTTCCTGGTGTTCCGACTGTTTTTTATTTGTTATTGTTACAAGTCAGTTGGCACAAAATGACGCATTTATACGATACGGAGTTAAATGTCTAAGTGTGTTATATGTGTGTGAATAAATGTATATGTGGCTTTCGTAGATACACTTTAAACCATTCATTTATAATAATAATAGCCCCTTCAGCCATAACTGACTATGGGGATGCGCCCCTGAGGTGACAGCCCTCAACTGCTTATTTTCCTGGTGTTCCTTTTGACGTTTTCTCCTCTCTTCTGCTTGCTATGAGAGCTTCTTTTCGCCCAATCTGAGGTGACGCCGTAGATAGCATCGCCCCTTGGTGCGATTGGCAGCTTCATCCTCCCAGGTTGCTGGATTTATTTCCAGTGCCCTTATGTCTCTCTTGCACACATCTTTGAATCTCAGCTGATGTCGCCCAACTGTTCTTTTGTTTGCCATCTGCTAGTTGTCCGTAGAAGATATCTTTCGGGATGCGACCATACGGCGGACATGGCCAAGCCAGTGTAGTCTGTGCTGTCTAAGCAGTGTATACATGCTTTGAAGGCCACCACATGACGGCACCTCAACATCTGTCAGTTTGCCTTTCCACGAAATACCAAGGATGGGGCGTAGACACCGTAGATGGAAGGTATTGAGCCTTCTTTCTTGCTTAGTATAGGTTGTCCATGTCTTGCTGCCATATAGAAGTGTGCTGGTGACGCAGGTGTTATATATAGCAGCTTTGGTCTTTGTTGTGAGTTTGTAGTTTTTCCAAACGCGGTTTGAGGTGGGCAAAAGTAGCTGCAGCTGTGCCAATGCGGCTGTCGATTTCTGTGTCCAGTGAGAGTTTGTCGTTGATGGTAGACCCCAGGTATGTGAAGTGGTGCACCACTGCCAATTCATATTTATCGATAGTGATAAGTAGTGCAACATCCACATCCTAATGTGACTGTGCTGTGCTCTGATAGATAGTTATGTATAAGTTATAATATTAAAATTAACATATAATAATTAACAAATAACAATGCAACATCGCTGCATGCTTTATCTGCAGTATTGCCTTTACATAAAATATTGTTTAAATTAAAACATCAAAAAGCTTTTAACGCACAATGAAAACGTGCAGCATTATTTCTCGTGTTTAATTATTACAAAGCTAAAACGTAGTTAATTTTAGCTGACTCTGAGGTCAGGAGATGTGAATCTGACTACGAGTGATAGACAAAACAAATACATCACTCCTGTGGTGTAGAATCACGTGCACATTACTCGATGCTGCACATCTGTGCATTTTATACTCCTGGTAACTTTGAGTCTATATTTCGGAGCTGGCATTTGCTGATGATGTTGCCCTGATTGCTAAATCAGAGGCACATCTCCAATCCAACCTGCAAGTCTGGAAGGAAGAGCTGGAGAAGAGAGGGATGGTCATAAGCAGCTCTAAAACAAAATCCATGGTGATATCACGAGAAGAAAGAAGACATCAGATTAAGCTGGCAGAACAGGTCCTGGAGCAGGTCGACCACTTTAAATACCTCGGAGCTATTATAGACCGAAAGGGAGGCATCAAAGAAGAGTTGGCCACTCGAAAAGCAGCAGCTGGGAGACTTTTTCAGGCCATAAATCGAGGATTCCTCAGCAAGAGAGAGGTTGGTAAGAAAACGAAGATGGCTGTATACCGCTCCACCTATGTCCCAGTCTTGACATATGGATGCGAGTCATGGGCAATGACTACAACCCATAAAAGCCAGATCCAAACCTCAGACATGAGGTATCTGAGGAAGGTGGTTGAAGTAACAAGAAGAGACATGGTACGCAACCAGACGATACATCAAGGCCTAAAATCCTACCCCCTGCAGACCCAAGTAGAACAGTCCCAATTAAGATAGTTTGGCCATGTCTGCAGAATGGGAGAAGATCGGCTACCATGACAAGCATGGGAAACAAAGAGCCAAGGATCCAGACCCCGAGGACGACCCAGAGTCCGCTGGGAGGACAACATTAGACAATCTTTGAAGGACCGAGGACTAGAATGGAACCAGGCCAGGAGGAAGACAGCCGATAGGATAGTCTGGCGCTCTCTCTTCCAAACCTCTACACCTCACGGTAGAAGGGGAACGACTAAGTAAGTAAGGTAACTTTGAGTGACAGTTATTTGAAGTTTTATACAGTTCTGGGATCTACTCTGTAGTGGGTGGTTTGCATTAGTAGGACGGAAGTAGGGAATAGAGATAGTGGTTCTCAAGCTGTTAACCAATGATCTTAACCCGCTAAGGTGAATAGTGATTCACAAGCGACTCTTGCGTCATTTTAAGAATAATATTATTTTGCGTGTTGACGCTATAGAATATGTAATGAATACTTATAACTTCACGCCGTTGGTGGAGCGGTTGAAGAGAAGCAATAATGTGTGATCCTGCAAGCAATAGATATATAAATAGAAGTGAATTTATTCCGGGTGCTTAGCCTTTGATGCCACGTGTAAGTAAACTTATTGAGAACCACTGACTCGATACTTGATTATATACTGAAGCACATTCTTCTTCTTCTTCTTCTCGTTCGCTGTTGTTTAGAAATGTCTACACAAGAAGTCCGGTTTTCTGGATGTATGTTGCTGTGGTTGAAAGTTCTTCAAGACTCCCAAACAGCTTTGTGTGGATGTGTGTCTCTGTGGGCCAATGTTCAGTTCGCAATTGACTAAGCATGTGGCAGTCTTGCAGGATGTGTTCGGCTGTCTGTGCTGCCTGTCCACACGTACATAGGGGTGATGGGACCAATCTCAGTCTGTATAAGTGACTGTTCAGTCTGTTATGTCCTGTTCTCATACGGAACAGGATCACCTGTTTTGCTCGATCAAGATATTGATAGTTGTCTCTTTGTTGATCAATTTTCCTGATGGCCTTGATAAGGGTCTTCTTTTCCTGGAATGTGATTGTTTGTTCTTTTTGTTCCTGTGTTGCTCCCTCTTTTGCTAACATATCTGCTCTCTCATTTCCTGGTATGCCACAGTGTGATGGTATCCACTGTAGCACTACCCTTCTTTTGATATTTACTTCGCATAGGACTTTGTTTAATTCTGGCAGTTTATCACTGTTGAGGGCTTGCAGAACTGACATTGCATCGGTAAGGAATACAACCTGCTGACATTGGCTTATTGTGTTATTTATTATTCCTGCAGCAATGCTTATGGCCTGTACTTCAGCAGCATAGTTTGAACAGAATATTCCAGTAGGTGAACACGTGGATTCATTTTCTTTGTCTGGATAGACCACATAAACTCCTGCGCCTCCGTTCTTCACTGCTCTGGTTGCAGATCCATCAGTATATACTTGGATCCATGCTTCTCTGGGGTATAGTTCTTCAATCATGTCACATGCTGCTATTTTCCTTTGGAGAGTATTTAGCTCTCCCATGGGGCAGGTGGTAGTTATGGAGGTCTTAATACTGAAATTTTGATGTTGTTCCCATGGGGTTGGGAGGAGTGTGGGAGTTATTTCCTTAGTGATGTCTGGTAGTTCATCCTTGTATGTTCTAATTAGTTTTTTGGACCGATGCACAAAACTGCTTCTCTTCAACCTCCCACTGGCTAAATCTCCAAATCTAGTTTTCATTGGATGTGCGGGCATGTTCTTGTACTTTTCTGCTTGGATCAGGGTCTTAGTGTCTCGTCTGTATAATAAAGGTGGAATGCCTGTGATTTTTTCCATTTCATTTATTGGTGTGGTCTTCATGGCACCCGTGATCAACCTAAGCGCTTGATTTTGTACTTTATCTAAGGCTTGTAGGTGTGATTTGGCTGCTGTAGACCATGCTGCTGATCCGTACTCTAATATAGGTCTTATTGCACCTGTATACACTTTCTTTAGTGTTGTTTCGTTAGCTCCCCAACTTGATCCAGCTATTTTCCTCAGTATGGAAAGTTTTCTTCTCGCTTTAGCCTCTGTTCTCTCGATGTGGTGCCTCCATGTCATTCTCTTATCTAATGTAATGCCCAAGTACACCGGTTCCTCATCTGTTTGGACATGTATATTTCCAAGTCGTATCTCTCCTGCTTTGTCTTTGTTGGAGAGCGTGAAAAGTGTTGTTGATGATTTTTCAGCGTTGATCTGCACCATCCATTTCTCTGCCCATGCTGCTATGTTGTCTGCTGCCCTTTGTATTCGCTTATTAGCGATAGTTAGATGTTCTTCTACACACACCACACCACCAAGTCGTCAGCGTATAGGGCAGCTCTCACACCTTGTGGCAGATCGTGGATGAGGTCATTGATGAATACAAGGAACAGGGTGGGAGACAATACTGAGCCTTGAGGAACTCCATGTTTTAGGAGGATTTTCTTGCTGTTGTGACCTTCCATAGTGACTCTTGCTTTCCGATTGTGTAGGAACGACTGGATCCATTTTCTCATATTACCCTTGATTCCGTTCCTTTGCAGTTTTACTATTAACCCGTCTTTCCATACTTTGTCAAAAGCTTTTTGGAGATCTATCCATAGGGTAAAGACTTTTCTCTTTTCTTGGAAGGCATCTTCAACGATCTGTGACAGGTATGTGATTTGGTCTTCTGTGCTGCTGCACTCTCTAAACCCTGCTTGTTCTGGCACTAAAATTTTCTCGGATTCCAAGTACCATTTCAATCTTCTGTTGATCATCCTCTCCATTGTCTTACATACACAGCTTGTTAGGCTTATTGGTCTGTAGCTGGTGGCCTTCCTGTTGTCTTTTCCTTTCTTTATGATGGGACACATGAGCGCCTCTCTCCATATCTGTGGCACACTGCCTGTCATCCAACTGTAGTTGTATATTTGCAACAGTTTGCTCATTGCTGTATATCCTAGGTGTTTTAGCATTTCGTTGGTTATACCATCCGGGCCTGGTGATTTCCTGTCTTTAAGTTTCCACACGGCTGTTTTTAACTCGTCCATATTGATTGACAAAAAAAATCATATTGTCTTAACCCCTACTACACCCATACATTTCCATTTGATAAGGCTACGTCACTTCCGCCAGTCGCCGTCTGAAGCATCTAACCGAGTGTTTGAAAACACAATGGACAAAACTGATTATTTTGAAGCACTGACAGGTACCTAATTTATTTGGTTTTCATAACTCGTTAGACAGTCTGTTATTTCTGCTTGGTGGTGCCACTCTATATTTATCTGATTTATATTTCAGCGTACTCGAGAGATTCGTCTCAGGAAATTCCTCAAGTCCTGGAGCAGTATTTGAACGCAGTGGCGAAAAATGGCGAAACACTGTAAGTAGTTATGGTTTTGATTAGACTGAGCGAAAAAAATCATTTCGACATGAAACTAAAAGTAGATGGTCGTGATATTCGACAGCTGTACTCGATAGCATTTTTTATATTTTGTAGCCTACACTGTTGTAGGTTGAACAGAACAGTGGGTCGTGGTCGGTAAAGGCTATCTTTAGACTTTTATATTATATAGGCCTAGAGTGACATCCCCTCATAATGTTTGTCTTGGTCATGTATCGCCGCCGAGTATCGACATTACCAAGGGATGTCACTCTTTAATCTAAAAGTCTAAAGAGAACCTTTACATTATGATTCCTAACCCTTACCCCTTAGCCTATTACTGCTGTTCATTTCAACCCAATGTCATTAGCGCAAGAGAATAGCAAGAATCAGTATCTTCACAGTATGAAAATGAAGTGCTTGTTTGGTTGAAATGAAGAAGAGTGGAATGTATGTCCGATTTCGCCCACATGTGTAGCCTATAGATCTGGCAGGCAAGTAAGGCACCCACATCATTAGGTTTAAGGCTATGGTTAAGGTCCTGAAACCTCACCCTTACGTGTTATTACTGTGTCCTAATTCTTATTTAAGGCCATATCAGTGTGTATGACTTAATTGGCTGCCAGATCACTATACATCCTGCTGTTCTTCAGAGACTGAAAAGAGAAATGAATAATATGTATCACTATAAACAATTACCAGATATCATGTTGGTTCTTTGTGTTCATTAGTACATGTGTAATGTAATTATAATTAATGTAGTATTGCATACATATTTGTGAATAAGCAGTTGTAAAACAGCTCAGTTATATGAAAATGATAAGAATTGAAATAAGACACGGGACCCAAAGACGCAGCAATAGAGAACGCAGTCAGCGACTCATAGCTTGACTGCCTGCGTCAGGACCAGCGAACCAGAGCTGGTCAAGACCACACTCCACCTCCACGTGGTGGTCCTGGAAACAGTCTGCAGCAGTGCAGTCTGGCTGAGCGAGTGGATCGAAATGGGAAGGCAAACCCGGTCCTAAAAAATGCCGTGCAGAAGTCGGATGTGTCGACCGAAAGGTGCAGATATCACAGCTTAGGCATAAACAGACACAACGCAACCACCGTCCTTTTCAGGACGGACGAAGAAGAAGAAGAAGAAATAAGACACTAAAACATATTTGTAGAAATAGTTTGATAAAGTGGTTGGGTTCAAATTGAAGTGAAATAAATGTTATAATACCTCTAGTTCACACTTATACTATAACCTCCCATATACTGAAGTAAAATATGATCTCTCTGCACTTTTCGTTTTTTAGTTTTGTTTGGGGGGGAGAGATTGGCTTTGTTAGGGTTGGTTTGTCACCAACTTCACTTAACCCAAAGGATGCAATCATTCCACAGAGAAAATATATACTTTAGCTTATAGAAAGGATAATATATACTTAGCTTATAAAAATAAAATGTTACTTTAGCTTATAAAAATAAAATATTACTTAAGCTTGTAAAAATAAAATATTACTTTAGCTTATAAAAATAATAATGTGTTACTTTCACTTATAAAAATAATTAAAAAATGGTATTGTACATTTCAGGGTTACCCCTCGTCAGCCACTGTGGTGGATTAACACCGGGGAGGTTATTGATGGTATATAAAAGAAAATATATGTGTCTACAGCGTGAGGTCAAGCTATGTAAGACCCTGAGTCTAATAGTTGAAAGTGGTGTTGATGAGTTCTCAGGGGACCTAACACTACCTCCCTCAGATCTCATGCTGTGCAATATTTTTATATCTATTGTGTGATGTTTGTTATATGGCTACGTGTCTAGGGTAATGCAAATGTAGGGATAAATGCCTGAAAAAAACCAAACACAACTTTAACTGATTCCGTACGTAATTATTTTCAGCTCTGGACGGAATTATTTTTAAGCCCCAAAAATGTACATATACATAATTTACTTTTACTAACAATGTGTGTCTAATCATGAGTTAAGTATAATATATTATATATCAAATTAAAGTACATTGGATGGACAATATGAATATATATACTTTTCTAGCTAATTTTATATTATTTTTATGTTATGACAGATAATATGTACACAGAACAAAAGATAACTTGAAATTTTGAACATAAATTTTCCACTTACCTAAGGCTTGTAACATAAATTATTATCACAATACAGTTTCACAGCTCTCTTTGTGAAGGTAATCCATTTAGAAACACAGAAAAAGTAAGAAAGTTGTGCTTGACCATACAGTTTGTTCACTGTTCACATATTAGTAACATATCCTGCGTGTTTTCGGCCATTATGGTGTTACGACAAAACACGAATAAAAATTAAGATAAATGTGTAAAATTCTCTCCAAACTCGTACAAAGCACGTTGAATTTGGCACAGTTTTGTGTTTACTTCCGTTCGAGATAAATTCTGGGCAGTTTAAAATATCAGTATAGAAAGAAACAACAAAATAATTCAGGATCTAATAATAGATCTTACGTCTACAGTGTTCGGCCTTTGCATCTATTATTAAATCTTGCGTACGGAATCAGTTAACTTAATGAAAATTAAATCAACAAGACTGGGGTTAAAGTTATAATATTATCTTACAATTTTAATTTCCTGTACCTCAAATCTTTTTGGGACAGGAATGTTTAAAACTTAAAATGAAGTGTGTTTTATGTACAGCATTAAATAAATATGAAGGACATCTTGTCCATAAATGTCACTACTACAATGTTTATAGAATTTTATTCCCTGCTGAAACACTACTGTCTTATGAAGGGTCACTACTTGGAAGGACTGAGTGTCTCATCATATCACAATACAGTTTATAGTAGCGTGTGGAGAATACAACGTGATGAATTGACATAAGCCCGCACTCTTATCAGCCCGCAGACTTTATCACAGCCACATTGACGGAGATGATAAATATAGAAATGCTGTGAGAAAATGACAAAGGGCACAGAAAACACATGAAATAAATTATAATTACTTAAAAAGTAATAATAATTTTTTTAAAAATATATCAAGAAAGAAAATTTTCAAGTTTTTGCCTATCATTTTTTAACACTTCACGTTTTTATGTACAAACAGGGGTCCCACATGTAAAAAGTAATGGGCTTTAAAAAATTGATACGGCCTCTTCCTTACAATCTGTCTACTTTTACCTAGCAGTGGTCCTCCTTTCTGTCTTACGTGTACCTGCTATTTAAATATATTTGTTTATTTATTTACTACTGTTATTTATTAGTTCTGCGTATAACGGTGACTAATATTTTTTCTCTTCAATTAATGCTCACATTTTCTGTTTTCAAAGGTTTCATTGGACACTCTTGAAACCCTTGATATTTGGCAAAATGGAACAAGTCATTGGAGAGCTGCAAAAGGGACTGAGCTCTGAAAGTATTCCAGATAGGCCCAATGTGGAAAATGTCCCTTTTGACGTGATGAAGACCCGCATAATGGAGGCACTACATAAATTTAATGGGTAAGACCCACTTAATGGAGGCACTACATAAATTTAATGGGTAAGACCCGCATAATGGAGGCACTACATAAATTTAATGGGTAAGACCCGCATAATGGAGGCACTACATAAATTTAATGGGTAAGACCCGCATAATGGAGGCACTACATAAATTTAATGGGTAAGACCCGCATTATGGAGACACTACATAAATTTAATGGGTAAGACCTGCATAATGGAGGCACTACATAAATTTAATGGGTAAGACCCGCATAATGGAGGCACTACATAAATTTAATGGGTAAGACCCGCATAATGGAGGCACTACATAAATTTAATGGGTAAGACCCGCATAATGGAGGCACTACATAAATTTAATGGGTAAGACCCGCATTATGGAGACACTACATAAATTTAATGGGTAAGACCTGCATAATGGAGGCACTACATAAATTTAATGGGTATGTCAAATGTGTCAGAACTATATCAATCATTCATCATTTTCCTTGTGCTCCTTATGGAGCATGGAGCCATCACTGTAGCTGGCTCCTGCAGGAAGCCTGCACAAAACAATTACATGCTCTTGCAGCAGTGGTTTTGGTGACCTTTTGTTCTTGTAAATGAGTATGTGACCTTTCTCCCATAATCCTTACTGATGTCCTCAAACAAACAAACTGCTGTTATTTAGCCATGTGGACTGTATGTACTGTAGGAATGTGTCCCAGAATTGTCTAACTAGAGGCTCTTTCAGTCTCTCTTGGAAATAAATAAAAAAAAGTAATTAACAGGCACTCGTTGAACATACAGGATGACAACAGAAACGAAAATATAAGTGATAGGCTTACTGGAAATCAAACCTAGGACCAACTAAACGGTGCCATCGTTTAGTAATCACATTTTTTTTTTAATTTCTGCACTTTGTTAATGCCTCATCTTTGTTAACTTGACCAGGTATCCTTTCTTCTGCTATCTTGTATTTTCTTTCCATCCAAGACCATCTTTTTTATCATCCAATATTTAACTCACTGCATGTTTTTCTCAGCACACCTTTTACTATCCAGCGACTTTGTGAGTTACTCATTGATCCAAAGAGGCACTACAGGCGCAGTGACAAGTTTCTGAGAGGACTTGAAAAGGTTTGACAAGTCATTTTGATAGTATTGGATTTTTATTTTTCATGTTGGCCTTATTTTCTGGGCTGCAGGAGACAAAATAAAACCACACGCAGTGAGGAAAAGACATACTGTTGAATAGTATGCACATTAGGAAATGGGTTGATAGCATTACAAGGCAGTCGTTTTGTCTGGAATCTGAAAAACATTGGGTGACCAAAAACACATGGAGGAAAGAATGAGACACAGACATAAAAAATAATCAAAGGGACCGAAGACGCAGCAAGAGAGATAAATGCAGTCAGCGACTCATAGCTTGACTGCTTGCGTCAGGGTCAGCGAACCAGAGCTGACCAACGCTCTACTCCACCTCCAAGTGGTGGTCCTGGAAACAAGCTGCATCACTGCAGTCTGGCTGAGAGAGTAGGGATCGAAGTGGGAAGGCAAACCCAGTCCCAAAAAATGCCATGCTGAAGTCTTTTCAGGACGAACGAGGAAGAAGAAAAAATAATAAAGATGATATGGAGAGAAGTTGAGCAGAGGGCACAGCAGGACAAGAGTGGTTGGCATGCACTGATGTCTCTGCTCCACAGGAAGCTGAAAGGTGATTATGATGATGATGAGACAAAACATTTTGACATTTTTATAATGGAACTTCATTAATTGTATTGTTACATTATAAAGCAGACATGACATTTAACTGACATTTATGTCATTCTTGCCTTACAGGCCTCCATCTGTATTGCTGTAATATTAGTTATGGCTTATTCTACTTTCATTTTCTTATTACTATACCTGTCTTCATCATGCCTCAGGCATCACCAGATAGACCTCCCTCAAAGTGATTAGTGAAATCCATGCTGTCAGGTTGGTTCTCTCATCTTACTTACTTAGTCGTTCCTCTTCTACCGTGAGGTGTAGAGGTTTGGAAGAGAGAGCGCCATACTATTCTATCTGCTGTCTTCCTCCTGGCTTGGTTCCATTCTAGTCATCAGTCCTTCAAAGATTGTCTAATGTTGTCCTCCCAGTGGACTTTGGGTTGTCCTGGAGGTCCGGATCCCTGGCTCTTAGTTTGCCATGGTGGCCGATCTTCTCCCATTCTGCAGACATGGCCAAACCATCTCAGTTGGGACTGTTCTACTTGGGTCTGCAGGGGTTGGGTTTTTAGGCCTTGACGTATCGTCTGGTTGTGGACCATGTCTCTTTTTGTTACTTAACCACCTTCTTAAGATACCTCATTTCTGAGGTTTGGATCTGGCTTTTGTGGGTTGTAGTCATTGCTCATGACTCGCATCCATATGTCAAGACTGGGACATAGGGGGAGCGGTATACAGCCATCTTCGTCTTCTTACCAACTTCTCTTTTGCTGAGGAATCCTCGATTTATGGCTTGAAAAAGTCCCAGCTGCTGCTTTTCGGGTAGCCAACTCTTCTTTGATGCCTACCTTCCGGTCTATGACAGCTCCAAGGTATTTAAAGTGGTCGACCTGCTCCAGGACCTGTTCTCCCAGCTTAGTCTGATGTCTTCTTTCCTCTCGTGATATCACCATGGTTTTTGTTTTCGAGCTGCTTATGATCATCCCTCTCTTCTCCAGCTTTTCCTTCCAGACCTGCAGGTTGGATTGAAGATGTGCCTCTGATTTAGCAATCTGGGCATGTTGCCAGCTCTGAAATACAGACCTGTCTCATCTTCCAGTACCCCAATGAATACTTTCTTGTCCTCTCCTTACATGCCTTGATGACATCGTCCCTAAGGAGTATGACAAAATAAGGTGACAGGATATCACCTTGTCTTACACCAGTGGTGGTCCTGAATTCTTCTGACTTATGGTTTGTCGTCCTCACATAATTTCTGCAAGACTTGTAGAAGCTCTGTATAGCATGAATGAGAGGTGATGGAATGTTCTTCATTGCCACACAGTCCCAGAGTTTGTTCCAGGGGACCTTGTCAAATGCCTTTTCCAGATCTAAGAAGCAAAGATGGATCTCACTCTTATACTCAAGAGCCTTTTCACTGTCTGAATGTGAAGATTAGGTCTTGAGTACTTCGATTTGCTCGGAAACCAAACTGCACCTCATCCATTTGTGGCTCAGCTAGGCGTCTGAGTCTCTGCTCCAGGATTCTAGAGTATATTTTACCAGAGACACTGAGAAGGGATATGCCTGTATGGTTTCCACATTGTCGGTTATCACCCTTTTTGAAAATCGGTGTTATTATGGCAATCTCCCAATCCTTTGGTATGGTCTTGTTGCACCAAGCTGCCTGTAGGACCCTTAAGAGTAATAGGTTGCCTGCTGCTCCCATGTACTTAACCATTTCTGGTGTTATGCCATCATGTCCTGCTGCTTTGCCCATCTTGATTTTCTCCAGTGCTGCCTTCAGTTCTTCCATCTTTATATCATTTTCATCACCATTGGTTTCCTCTTCTGTGTCATTGGGTATCATTTCTGATGCTTGACCTTGCTCACCATCCAGGAGCTCTGAAAAATATTCTTTCCATTACTTCTTTTGGGGCAGTAAGCAATTTGCCTTGCTTGTCCTTTATAAATTTAAGAGGGCACTGTTTTTCCTTCCTCATATTCTTTAGGGTCTTGTAGAACAATTTCTGGTTTTCTTGATACCGCTTTCTAGCTTTTCTCCAAATTCTTCCCAGGACTTCTATTTTGCTGCTAGCACCTTCTTCTTTGCTTATGTTCTGAGTATCATATATTCTCTGTTTTTCCTGCTGTGTTTTTAGCTCCTAAGTATTGTTCCTTGCCTTTTTCTTCTTTCTTATTTTCTCTTTAACCTCATCTGTCCACCAAGGTGTCCTCTTTCTCTTGTTGCCAAGTCGAACTTCACCACATGCTTCTGCTGCAGCTGTCTTTATGATGTCCTTGAATTTAAGCCAGAGTGTTTCCAGGTCATCAGGTTGTTGTTCTGTGTTTCTCACTGCTGTAGCAATAAGCCCCTGGTATCTGGTCTTCACTTCTGGCTCTCTCAGCTTTTAGGTCTTAATGCTCGTTTCCCCTGTTCGTTTACTAGCATCTTGCGTGATGTTAGGCAGTTCCTAGGCCGAGTAACTCTTTCAGTTGTTCTTTTAATTGTTAACAAGTAGTGGTCACTTCCAATCTCTGGCCCCCTCCACACTCTACTTGAATGAGCTCTTCCTAACTATGGCTTAGTTGATCACTGACTTCTCATTCTTTGTTGGTTCACACCTAGTGTATACATGTATGCGCTTATGGGGGAACTTTGTGTTTGTAATGATCAGATTCTGCTCAGTGCAGAATCTAAGTAGTCACTTTCCATTGTCATTAAGAGTATCTTCTCCATATCTTCTGATAACTCCACCCCATCTAGCATAGTCATTTCCAACTCTGGCATTGAAATCTCCGAGCATGATAATTTCATCTAGGCAGTCGTCTACTGTCTTTTGAAGCAGCTCAAAGAATTCATCCTGGTCCTTTTTTCTTTGTTTCTGTTAAAGCCAGGATTTCTAATTTGGCTTTCCTCATCTCTTCCACCAGCTCCTCTTCTTTCCCATTTATACTTCTTGTGTTCCAAGTTCCATAAGTCATAGTCCATTCCAGTTCGTCGCCTTTAGAATCAGTCCGGTTTTCTCTCTTGTAGTTCGTGTAATCATGTTTTAAAGCAAACAGGTGATTGGCCTGTTGTGCCTTTGCATGGTGGAGGGGCTGCATTTCCCAAGAACATGTTCCACTGTGTTTCCTTTCCCCCACATGGACATGCACTCTGATAGACTCTTTCCTGTCCATCTCTTGATGTTATCTTGCCACTTATAGCACTGTCTTCCTATTGCATGTTTACCTTAAACTCTTTCTTCTGTTATGTATTGTATAAAGTGTTGTACAGGTCCAAGATTGTATTTATACAGAAGCTCTCTGGGGTATCTATCATTTCTATTGTTGTGTTTCCATGCCTGCTGTTTTTCCTTGATGGTGCATCAAGACAAGAGACAGAAGATATTGGAGATCAATAGCAGCTGGGTTCTGATGTGGAGATGGCAGCTGATGATGATGTGGGAAAGATCTGAACAGCCAGATGTTACTTGTACCTCATGTGGCACTGTTTTGGTACATTATTGTTATTGTTCTTTTCACAGAATGTTCTGGTTGTCAGCACTGTGGATCCTTTTGGAAGGTATGGATTATGTGGTGATGTTAAAGATGAGAATGTGTTTTAGTGAAATGTTGAATATTTATATGTAAGAAAAGCAGTTTTTTTTTCCTCTTTCTCTTTTTGTTTTTAAATAAAAGATAACTAGCAAACATCCTGCTGATAAACTTGCTTCATTGTCTGTCTGCTTTGGACATCATCTTGCCACATAGCCAGATCTTCTTCCATTATAGCTATGTATTGATAGCTGATACAGCTGTATTCTGATGACATGTCCCTATCATTTTATTTTCTGTCTCTGTATAGTTGATGCAAAGTCTTGTTCCCACCAACTTCTTTTTTTCTTCACATCTCTTTTTTTGTGCCTTGTGGTGACAATTGCAATTGTGATCAGGCATCTGACCTTCTCATATTGTATGTAGACATTGGTCATGCTCAATGTTGAAAGCAAAGATTGTGTATGATTATGTAGTTATCAGTTGTCACTTGTGTGTCCATTGTGAGATACTGTGTCTGATCCTTAAGTATCAGTTGGTATGCAATGTGTTAACCTTTTGACATTTATTTCTACTTTTCTGTTCATTATGTTACATTTATAGTTATATTTTTTAATGTCTCAACGTTCTCCTTCATGCAGGAAGGTGGTCTCAGAGTCGGGTGGTAAGCACTTAGTTAATGGTTTGGACACAAATGGATCACCCTTCTTTCTACGAGACTCCAGTATCAGTTCAAACTTACCACCTGTCCCTGGCTGGGTCACAACTGCAGTCTCCACACCATCCCCAAAAAATGCCCCTGCCATAGACTCATCAGATCAGAAGCAAACAGAGGTAAGAATCCATTAATTGACATTCACTGGTCTTAAGTTAATAAAGAACAGGAGAAGTTTACTATAATAGACTAATGTGTCGTGTACTGATTTTAACAATGAAGCTGATTTGTCAGCGTGTTCCTGTGGAAGCAAATCAGACAACAGCCAATACAAATGAAGATTGAAAAAAGTATGTATAGGATAGGATATACCTTCTAGAAACAACCATCCACAATAACCAGACATCCCTTTTACTAGAGCCTACGGGGGAGAGAAGGGTAGCCAGAGAGAACCTGGTCCTTTTACTAGAGCCCACAGGGGAGAGAAGGGTAGTTTACATTTCTACCCTACAATAAAATAATTATTAAATATTAACCTGGTCCGCTTTACTAGATAGAGTCCACAGGGGACGGAAGGGATGCCAGAGAGAACATTGAGGAGGTAGACAGAAGTAAATGGACCCATAAGAGCAGAACTAACAGATTATCTGATTAATTCTCTATTGTGGAGAACAACAAGATGGATGATGATGATTGGTGGCGTGAGGCTCACTAATTATGTGAGTTTTCAGAGAAGCAAAATAAGAATACAAGAAAGACAAGAGGAGCTTTCATGTCATTGGGAAATACGGAAATAACAAGAAATCAAGTCCAAGACAAAAATGAGAATCTTGTCAAGCATGTCCAGTCCAGTCGTATGATTCAACCAGAAAGATGGTTGCTTACACAGAATAGGATTGAAGTGGTATAACCAGATCACTTATGTCAAACTGATGAATAGAACCAGACAAATAACATTAACCAGCAGAACAAAAGATGTTGACTTTTGATAGGACACACATTGAGAAAAAACCAGCTGATAGCAGTTCAAAGCTGTCCTTGTTCTAGAGTCCCCAGTGTAGGAGAAATAGAGGCTGTCTAAACAATAATTAGGAATTAGGAGGAAGGAATTAGACATAGTCTAGATGGTGAAGAAGGAAGGAATTAGACATAGTCTAGATGGTGAAGGAGGAAGGAATTAGACATAGTCTAGATGGTGAAGGAGGAAGGAATTAGACATAGTCTAGATGGTGAAGGAGGAAGGAATTAGACATAGTCTAGATGTGAAGGGGATAAATGTAATCATGGGAACACCTTAAAGCAGGGTTCGTAGCGACCTGGAAAAGGCTGGACAACGGGAAAAAAAATTCCAGGCCTGGAAAAATGGCTAAAAGCCTTGAATTTCCTGCATCGGACCTGAACAAAATTACGAATCGAAAGTTGCATGCTTGGCGTCCATTTTTTGGTTATTGGTGGTATTTTTCGTTAAACTTCAGTTACCGTAGAATATTTACTTCCCTTTTGCGCACTAAATCCTTTTCCAGATGTTTTAGGCGGTTTGCATTTTCGACGCTTTGCGTTAATGATGTGAACGCACAGATTTATTTTTAGTTCTCGCGTCTGTAATTCGAATGCTACTGGAAAAAAACACCAAGAACTTGTCTCTGCACATTCAAGTTGTATTAAATCGTTCATTTCAACTGAGGTAAGTTGGCTAATAAATTCATTTATCTCATTTATAAAACATATTTAAATAAGTCCAGTTTATAGATAGGCCTACTGTACTTCCGTCTGTAATTTACAATGTAGGCCTATTTACAGTTTTATTTTTAACCATGGCCAAAATTAAAGGGTTTGAATGAAATTTCTTGGTTTACAACTACTTACGGGAACATGTTTGACACAGTTTAAGATGATCAGGAATAGAAATTGATGGCGATTCCATATCCTATAGCCTACCCTGTTATCAGACTCGTGTCCCACTGTTCATTTCACCACATTTTTTGGAAATAAATATATTTTGAATGCTTTTTTTAAATATTTATGATGAAGAGACATCCCGTTCAACCTCTGAAGGGTTATAATTAGGATAGGCTGTAACTGTACTTTTTCTCTTGTTGAGGTGATCACTGGCCCAAGACAGTATACATGTTGTTAGGTGTGTAGTGCGAGCGTATGATGAACTGAGTGTGGGTGCGAATGAAGGCGCGAATGTGTTTAGGCTCGTATGTATGTAGACCCTGCAACCCATACACTCACATGCAGTAGTCAAGGATGCTTGGACACTGCAGGCACGTTTCAAAAACATTTATTGACGAGAACACACATGGTATCAACAGGAACAGTCAGTGTAAACAAGGTCATGCTGACCGGAAATCGATAGGTATACATTAGGCATTCAGCAAGCTGGTAAACATTTGAATATTCATGCATGGTCAATACAATGTTCTTCAATAAGGACAGTTCGTGGCGTCGCCCTGGGATTACTGACTAAACGCGTCAGATACCTTAATCACTTTGACACATAGGTGCAACTTGGCATTCCCCGCCAATTGCACATTATCAGGCTGTAGTATAATAGCCGAAAACACAGGCCTCGTTCTGACGTCGGCTGTGTACTTCTGATAAGCAGGTTACCATCAACCCTGCAGTAATGCTTATTGTAGACATAAATTCCGCCAATCTGCGGTTCCCACAATATATCTTCGTCACTGGATTTCTGGATGGTATGAAGACTAATAGTCTTGGATGGCTACCTCGAGCACAAAATATAAGTTCTGAAATGGAGGACCGGTGAGCTGCAGTTCACAGACTAGGCAATCTTCTAACATGTTCTGCTACCGAAAGCATAGTAATGGAAAAAGTTGGTATTACCTGTAACCGAGTCCACAGAACTTAACAAGGAACTCTGCTGTCATTCCAACGCACAGAGATTCACTGGGGAAAACTGCCAGTGCAGTCACTTCGAAGATTCTCCCCGAAAAACACAATGGACTCTCGTCCCTTCAGAAACCAGGACACTTCCCGGCTTGCCGGAAGTCTAACTCTACTCCCGCTTAAAAAAACCTGCCCATGGGCATACGCCAGAACTGTCTACCTTTGACCCTAAAGGTCAAACACAATGAATGAATAAACAAGGGAAGACAACCCCTAATCAACCTGACATCGCAGGTAAAGACACAATTATTCTTATGATAAAAACATAAGCAAATAACTTGACAGATGACTCCGTCAAAAATGACAGCAACATATTACTACAACCCCCCCTGTAAAAAAAAATGAAATTTTTTTTTTTTTTAATATGTCCATGAGCAAGATTGCACAAGTATCACTTATGTGCTCATGAAAAAATGAACCTAATATCAGGTACAATAGACGCATAAACAAAGCGTCTGAAGAGGATACAAATCATCTCCCAACATAGGAGAAAATATCTCCTTTAAGCCAAACAAACTAAGGGGGTACCATTAAAGAAACCTAAGTTGCTGGCAATACCAATCATATATCAATCATTACTAAATACTATAATTATAGCAATATACAAATGTCATGAATTACAATGCTATATTAGCAACATATCACTGATGGATGGACAAAATGAAATTTGTTAAATTATCTAAACATCATCCAAATACATTTGTATTACAACATATTAGGATATTAAGGACAGACCTAAGTCCGAAAGTGTATCAGGAAAAACTAGGACACAAGATTTAACTGGAATCATGTGGGCATCTGGACAATATGTCCGCCATCACATCCGAACCACGGATAGCTCGCACCGTGAAATGGAAAGGCTGAAGAGCAATAGCATAACGAGTAGATCTCGAGCTCTTCAAATCCTTACTTTGCATAGCCGTAAGAGCTTTTTGGTCGGTTTCCATAAAGAAATGCGCGCCCAGAAGGAACCTTTGTAGCTTAAGAATGGACCAAACCATAGCCAACAATTCACGGTCTAAAACCGAGTAATTCCTTTCTGCCGCATTTAGCTTCCTAGAAATATACATTACAGGATGCAGAGTTCCTGAATATTCCTGCATTAGTGCCGCTCCAATCCCAGTGGAAGAGGCATCACTACGAAGAACAAAAATCTTATCAATCGTTGGTAGTCTTAAGATAGGATGAGATGAGAACAAATTCTTAACCTGATCCAATGAAGATTGGCATTCCTGGGACCAACGCACCATATTAGGAGAACCTTTTTTCAATAACGATGAAAGTGGTGCCATAATGGAGGACAGATTCTCAATGAATCTTCCATAGAATTGTATCAATCCCAAGAGACTACGCACTTGCTTTTTTGTCTTCGGAACCAAGATATTTAATATCTTCAAAATGTTTTGGTCCTCTGTCTTCAACAGACCATGACCAACTCGATGACCTAGGAAGGAAATTTCACTAAACCCAACAAAAGCTTTAGAGGGTTTTGCAGTCAAACTATGCTCACGTAGAGTAGATAGCAATTCCTTTAGACCCAAATAGTGTTCTTCCCAAGTATCGCTGAAAAGACAGATGTCGTCTAAATATGCGATGACATCTGCACGATCTGATAGAATTCGTCGCATCATGCGCACGAAAGTCGCTGGGGCGTTCATAAGCCCGAAAGGCATAAAATTCCATTGAAACAGACCCCTAGGTGTCGAAAAAGCAGTGAGAGGTTTGGCGTGTTCCGTCAGTGGGACTTGCCAATAACCTTTCGACAAGTCTAGTTTAGTAAAGAATTTAGCTTTAGAAAGTCTAATAAGTAGATCATCTAATAATGGCATAGGTTCAGCATCGAACTTCGTAACTTGATTTAATTTGCGATAGTCAACGCAAAGACGTATGTTATTGTCTTTCTTTCGAACAATAACTATCGACGAAGAATAAGCTGAAGTGGATGGTTCAATTATTTGCAGTTGAATCATTTCATCCAATTCTTTCTCGACTTGTGCTTGAAAATGAATAGGTATTGGGTATGGTCTTACTCTGATCGGATTACGATCAGTAAGTATGATGTCATGTTCTATGACATCTGTGTGTCCAGGAATGTCGGTAAGGACATCCTGATATGATTGTAGCGTAGAGGATACTTGACGTTGCTCCTCAAAAGACAAGTTCGAAGAGATTGTAACGTCCCTCCACGATTCCGTTGAATTCAGTGGAATCGCAGGAAGAGGTAAGTTAACGTCAGAAAAAATAGTTTCCTCATCCTGTATAACGGACAGGGATGAGATGTGACCATGTTGGACTGGAGAGTCGTCCATCGCCTGGAAATAGGCTGCAAATAGTCTGGACGTTCAATAAACTCTGTTAGCATATTTATATGGAAGGTTTTATGCTTTCCATCCACATCGACGATGTAGTCGACATCGGAAATTTTGGAGACTATAGTGTATGGACCTTTCCATGAAATGAGAAGTCTATTCTCTCTTGAGGGAAGTAAGACATATGCTTTGTCTCCAGGACAAAGTTGACGTAGGCGTCTTTTCTTGTTAGCAAATCGCCTAGCTTTTTCTTTCGCAAATTCGGAAGATGAAGTTGCTAACCTGCACGATTCGATAATCTTTTCTCTAAGAGCAATGACATATTCATATGACGATTGTGTATCATCGTCAGTATTATCAGAAGTTATCAAATCGTGTAACAAGGACATCGGACCGCGCGGTTGCGCACCAAAGACAAGTTCGAAAGGAGAAAACCCTGTATGCTCGTTGGGAACTTCTCTATAGGCAAAGAGGACTGCAGGTAAAACCCTGTCCCAATCCTCCGGATGATCCTCCGTTATCTTGCCAAGTAAGTTCTTTAGTGTCCTGTTAAGACGTTCTACCAATCCATTGGACATTGGATGATAAATACTACTGAGAGACCTTTTAATGTCTAGCGTAGCCATTACCTGAGACATAACGTCCGAAATTAACTGAGTGCCGTGGTCCGACAGTATTTCTCCGGGGAATCCCAGACGAGAAAATATGAGCCAAAGAGCATCAGCGATATCGACAGTTGATATGCTCTTCAGAGGAATAGCCTCTGGCCAACGCGTGCACATGTCCACGCAAGTGAGGATAAATTGGTGTCCTCTGGCTGACTTAATTTTGAACGGACCAATGATGTCTATAGCCATTTTCTGAAACGGTCGAATCGGAATATCTGCAGCCTGAATAGGAGCAGCATGTCTCGGACCTCAAGACTTGACCTCTTGACAAATTTTGCAAGATCGGCAATAAATTCGTATGTCTTTATTAACAAATGGCCAAAAGAAAGACGCAAGGACTCTAGTTTTAGTTCTGGAAAAACCCATATGTCCAGCACACTGAGAATCGTGTGCATGCTGAAGAATTAAGGCTCTCATACACTTAGGCACAAGAATTTGCGAATGCATAGACTTGTCCGAGTGTTGTACCATCCGTACCAATATACCATTCTTCATAGTAATATACGATTTGTGATTCGTATTTTGATTGGGATCCCCTTTCTTTGCAAGAAGGAAGAATTTCCTCAAAGAAGGATCCTCTTCTTGACGTTTAACAAACGAGTCATGGGAAATCACCAAGTGCTCGTCTTGGCTATCAACTTCATTACTATTATCCGATGAAGTTGGGGGATTAAGAGCTTGAGCTCTTGTCACCACTGCATTGACCGTTTGAATGTTTTTTTTCTCCCAACTAGAAATTTGTTGCAGGGTGCATTCCTTAACCCCATGAATACGACCGATTATAAGATCCGCAATAGGATTAGGAAGAAGACATGCATGGACATCTCCTGTGAAGAAGGGAGTGTCAATCCTAATAATAGCAGTAGGATAACTTTCCATAGTACCACCAAATGTAACACATTTGATTGTTTTTCCAGTGGCACAGCAAGGATCTATCAGAGACTCCCTAACCCCAACGGTAGTACATCCCGAATCGAAGAGTACTGAGACTAGCCTATCATTTATTAGACCTTTATGTAAGATGAGAGATCCTCTCCCATCATGCGCAACTGTAGCAGGTAGAGCAGGAAGAGGGTGACCACAACTTAGAGTAGATACAGTCGATGAGTCGAACAATGTTAAGCATTGGGGCATTCAGTTGCTCTCCCAAAATCGAAAGCACAACCAGTGATAGCCCTAGAGTTACCACTATTATTTACTGTATTACAGGCTCCATCAAACTCTTGTTGTGCAGAGTTTGCCTGTTGGAAAGGTCTTTTTTTGTTAAATCTAGGTCTGCCTCGATTATCGTTTCCCCTGTAATTATTTCGACTATCATTTCCCCTGTAATTGTTATCATATTGCCTATTGTAATCATCATTCCGGTTTGAATCCCGGTTTCTAAATTCACCATCGTCATAATCTTGACGTCGAGAATGATTACCTCGAAAGTTCGAATAGTTATTATTTGGATAGCCTTTGCGAAAGTGTCTCAAATTATTACCACTAAAATTACGAGAACTACCACCTTGTCTCCAATTCATAGACGAAGAACCATCATGTGTTGGATTACTCCGCTTCTGAGTGTAATTCTGATTACTTCCCCTATTCCAGTTTTGTTGAGCACCCTGAAATTTTTTTTTGAAATTATGGCCATATGGTGTTGCCGAAGCAGCTGGCAACCCTTCTTTCACTTTAGAATTGCTAACTGTAGCATGGGGATGCGCGGTGGCATACTGACAACAGTATTCCTCCATATCTTTTAAGTTTTTAGGCTTACGCTCATGAAGGAATGCAAGAAAAGAATCATTAACAGATGACAAAACCTTAACTCGCAATAATAAGTCCATTAGACCTTCATATGTTTTCTCAGTCTGAGACAACTCAACCCATCGTGTAAATGTACGACGTATTTTTGTAACAAAATCAGAAAAATCTACTCCATTTTCTGGCAACATTGTCCTAAAACGAAGACGATGGTCTTCTTCTTTTAGTTGGTATTTTTTTAGCAATGCTGCTCTGACAACATCATAATTAGTCCTGTCATGTTCGTCTATTGTCATAAGAGTAGTCACTGTGTCACCTGTAAAAAATTCCATCAGTTGTTCAACATATTTTTCCTTTTTTATGTTATGCGTATCGCATAAAAATTGGAATCTATCTAGATAATCTGCTACGTCATCCTTTAAAGGATTGAAATGAGGCAATTTAATCCTATTAACAAACTCCTTTGTCGTACTCGAAGTTGTTTGCTGAGCACCCGTACTCGCCAATTTCAATTTCTCTAACTCCAAAGTTGCGAGTCTTTCATCAAGTTCCATCTTCTGTTTTCTTTCCTCATGTTCCATTTTTCTAATTTCAGCCTCAGCTTGAAGTTTTCTCTCCTCTGTAGCAGCTTGAGCTTGAATTTTTCTCTCCTCTGCAGCAGCTTGAAGTTTTTTGTCTTCCATTTCCATCTGGAATTTTCTTTCATCAGCAGCAGCTTGACTTTCCTCTCCTCAGCAGCAGCTTCTCTTTGATACCTTTTCTCTTCAAGTTCTAATCTTCTATTCTCAGCATCTAGCTTCTTTAGTTCAGCTTCTGCTCTCCTTTGTTCAGCTTCTGCTTTCAATTTAATTTTCTCTTTTTGTTTCTTTTCATCTGACTTTAATGCAATGGCGAATTGAGCAGATGAATATTCTTCTAATTCTTTACCAGACTTACCAAGGGTCAACCCTTGCTGGATGAAGAAATCCAATGTAGACATTCTGTCTAATGAGATCAGAAACCTGAAAAAATTTAATAAATTACCTTATCCCACTTCAATGGGAGACAAGTCTGAAATGCTAGACTTGTATACTCACTTCACTTTATTTGACTCTCTTAGTCTTAGACAAAGACCTTGTATGGTCCTCTTGTTTATAATGTAACAAAAAATCACTTGAGTACCTGTGGAAAATAATTCCTTTATATCCCACTCACTATGGGCACAAGTCTTTTTTTTTTTTTTTTTTTATAAAGAACTTGAATATGTATTTCACCTTGTCTCAATCTTTGAGGATAACAAGTCTTTTATCAAAGAACTTGTATAAATATCTTAGATAATAATATTTTATTAACAATCTCTATATGAAGAGTGTACCTTATCAATAACAATAATAATACATGACCAAGTATATGTATGTAGACTGTGTATGACAATAATGTAGAACAATCATAAATACAAAAACAAAGATACAGAACAATGACCGAAAACGTTCGCGGAAGTCAAATAAACAATACAGCAAAAAGTAAAGAAAATGTTACACAAATGTGTAATGATGACCGCGAAAAATAAACAAGACAAATGGCAACACTGTTATAAACGAAAAGGTGTAAAGAAATAAACGGAAGGAATGAGAGAAGAACAGATACAAACAAAATTAATCGAAAATCAAAGAACAGAAAAATAATGAAAACAACACTAACTGATGTCTAAATAGCAACAAAAGTCGCTAGCAAATTTCAATTAAGAAAATTGCAATCCCTACAGAACGCTTACAGTAACCCTCGATTAAGTGGCATATTTACCGTAAGACCCACCAACCGAAAACCCGCAAAAGAACACAAGAAAAATACACAACAATAGTACAATTAACATAAATAGCAATCAATTCAATGTGTTGCAAAACAAGTTCAGTCACAGCTGAAACTAAAGTAAATTTCTTGCTCCTTGCGAACACAGAAACAAAATGTCAAGCGCGCACTGAATGTCAAATCCACTGTAGCATAAAGTGGTATTCACGAACAAAAGTTACTATGACCTTCTCGTATCTTGCACATAGAATGTTTACAATTTCCACGTACTGTTTACAAACACTTGACCACGAACAATATAGCTTGAATGCTCGGGCGTAGAAAAGTCTGTTGTTGACTGAAACGTGTAAACGACCAGCGGTACCGTTTACAAAAAGGGACTCGACTTGCAGTTGTGGTCCACGTAGCAAATGCCTAGATGTTAACTTCAGTACTTGTCCTGTTGTGGTTTATGTAGCATTATAACTTAAATGCTAGCACTGTTTATCTGGGTCAACAGTTGATGACCTATTTCTGTCCTGTTGTAGCCAAAACTTGCAAGTGTAGAATTAGCGATGTGTGTTACAGCTGTCCAGTGTGTAGCTTAGACCCACAGATCAGAAATGTAATGTGTACTTGTCCTTCTCACGCAAATAGCCCCATGAAATGTAAATTTCTGGACCACATTAATGTCATCAATAATGTTAATTGCTCGCTCTGTCCACAAGAAATGTATCAGAAGAGCCCACGTAACTGGTCCACCAAAAATGTAACTCTACTTTTTCTCTTGTTGAGGTGATCACTGGCCCAAGACAATATACATGTTGTTAGGTGTGTAGTGCGAGCGTATGATGAACTGAGTGTGGGTGCGAATGAAGGCGCGAATGTGTTTAGGCTCGTATGTATGTAGACCCTGCAACCCATACACTCACATGCAGTAGTCAAGGATGCTTGGACACTGCAGGCACGTTTCAAAAACATTTATTGACGAGAACACACATGGTATCAACAGGAACAGTCAGTGTAAACAAGGTCATGCTGACCGGAAATCGATAGGTATACATTAGGCATTCAGCAAGCTGGTAAACATTTGAATATTCGTGCATGGTCAATACAATGTTCTTCAATAAGGACAGTTCGTGGCGTCGCCCTGGGATTACTGACTAAACGCGTCAGATACCTTAATCACTTTGACACATAGGTGCAACTTGGCATTCCCCGCCAATTGCACATTATCAGGCTGTAGTATAATAGCCCCACTGGCATGAAAACGGATGCCCAGACCGCAAAACATGAAACCAGAATTGGTTTTTGGAATGTCAGAACTATGAACGAGGCAGGAAAGCTGAGACAGATTACAGCAGAGATGAGGAACTACAAACTACATATCCTGGGAATAAGCGAGAGCAGATGGACAGGGATGGGGAGAATAAAAACAGCTACAGGGGAAACAGTACTTTATTCTGGTAGAGAGGACGGTCAGCACAACGAAGGTGTAGCCATTATCCTTAAGAAAGGAATGGAAACCCATTAACAACAGACTAATAAGAGCAAGACTGAGAGGGAGATTCACCAACACCACAATTATACAATGTTATGCACCAACAAATGACAGCGACGAAGAGATCAAGGACGAGTTCTATCAACAGGTACAAAAGGAAATGGAAACTGTACCCAGGTACGATCTTATTATAGTAATGGGAGACCTAAATGCGAAAGTTGGAACACACAATAATTATAACGAAAGAGTAATGGGGAAATGCGGCAGTGGAACAGTAAATGAGAATGGGGACAAATTAATAAGCTTCTGCAGTATTAACAACCTGGTCATCGGAGGAACACTTTTTCAACACAAAGAAGTGCACAAGTTAACATGGGAATCACCAAACGGACGAGACAGAAACCAGATAGATCACATAATGATCAATGGCAGATGGAGACATGCACTACAAGACGTGAAAGTAAGAAGAGGCGCAGATGTGGGAAGTGATCATCACCTAGTAGTAGCAAGACTGAAGGTGAAACTCAGAGCTGCTGGACCAGTTGCAGTCAAACAGAAAAGATACAACATCACGAAACTTAAGGACCCCCTCACCAGAAAAGCGTTTGTGGTCGACGTAAAGAGACGATATCTGATTACCAAAAGCCAGGAAAGAACAGAGACTGACGATGTGGACCAGAAATTCAACACCATCTCAACAATATATAAAGAAAGCAGCAAGTCATGCTTGGGATTCCAGGAAAGAAAGAGCCAAGACTGGATAACACCAGAAATGCTAAACACCATAGCGAAGAGAAAGAAAATGAAAAGGAAGAAAACAGAAGCTAAGTCTCCCAGGTTAAAGGCAATATATAGTGAACAGTACAGTCAGCTGGACAAGGAAGTAAAACGTCAAACCCGTGCTAACAAAAGGACATCTCTGGATGACCTTGCAAGACAGGCAGAAGAGGCAGCACTGAGAAATGAACAAAGCACAGTTTATAAAATAACTAAAAGCTATCAGTGGAAAACGAGGTGCAAACAACATAACGTTAGTAAGAGACAAGCAAGGAAATCTCATCACCACAGCACAGGGGCAGGAAACAAGGTGGGCAGAGCACTTCAGAGAAACACTGAATAAGGAACCACCAGAGACTCAGCTGAATGTTCCTGAGGCTGAAAGTGACTTAGACGTAAATACAGACATTCCACGAAAAGAAGAAATTATCACAGCTATCAAAGGGCTAAAAAATGGAAAAGCGCCTGGTCACGACAATCTGAATGCTGAGCTATTCAAGACAGACCCTGAACTAGCAGCAGAACTATTAGAACCACTATTTGCACAAGTCTGGGAAACTGAGACAACACCAACAGAGTGGAGTAAAGGAACAATTGTCAAATTGCCCAAGAAGGGCGACCTTGCAGACTGCAACAACTGGAGAGGAATTACCCTCCTCTCAGTTCCCAGCAAAATACTAGGCAGGATAATCATCCAGAGAATTTCAAAAGCTGTTGACCATAAACTGAGGAAAGAACAAGCGGGCTTCAGAAAGAACAGAAGATGTGCAGATCATATATTTGCCCTCAGGAACATTATAGAGCAGTGCTCAGAATGGCAGAGACAGCTGTACATTAACTTTGTTGATTTTGAAAAGGCTTTCGACAGCATACACAGGGACAGCCTATGGAAAATTCTGAGGGCTTATGGAATTCCCAGCCGCATTGTTTCCATTATAAAAAGCCTCTATTCTAACTTTACGTGCAGTGTTGGATCGAGTAATGTAACTTTCGAAGTGAAAACAGGAGTACGACAGGGATGCCCCTTATCAACAACATTATTTTTGACAGTCATAGATTGGGTGATGCGCCAGACAACAGAGGGCAGTCCAAGAGGAATTAGATGGACAACGTTTTCTACACTGGAAGATTTGGAATATGCAGATGACATTGCACTGCTCGCGCATTCACACCAACACACATTCAAGACAAAACTGATAGACTGAATAAGTATGGCCAGCAGGTTGGCCTGAACATCAATCTGAAGAAGACAGAGGTCATGACACTAAATGTGGGCAATCCTGAGCCAATTACAGTAAGGAACCAGAAGTTAGAACAGACAGACACATTTACTTACCTAGGAAGCATAGTAACACCTGACGGCGGAACAAGCAAGGACATTAACAACAGAATGAATAAAGCGAGAACAGCCTTTGCTATTCTCAACAACATTTGGAAGTCTTCCCAGTACAGCACAAACACCAAATTAAGACTGTATGAGAGCTGCGTACTTTCTGTGCTTCTCTATGGTGCGGAATGTTGGAGAGTAACAGAGAAGGAAATGTCGAAACTGTCCTCCTTCCACACAATCTGCCTAAGGAAAATTCTCCGAATCTTTTGGCCAAACACCATCAGCAACCAAGAACTACTTATTCGGAGTAACCAGGAGGACATGCACACCATCATAGCTGGCAGACGCTGGAGTTGGGTTGGCCATGTCCTCAGAAGGGACCCTGATACCATCGCAAGAACAGCTATGCTATGGACCCCCGAGGGAAAGCGAAAGAGAGGCCGACCAAAAACAACTTGGCGGAGAACTGTGGAAGCTGAGATGCAAAGAATGAACCACAGTTGGGGCACTGTACGAAGGATGGCCGCCGACCGAGCAAAATCAATTTGTTGCTGCCCTAATCCGCTGACTGCTTTGATTTTGGATCAAAGTATAATAGCTGAAAAACACAGGCCTACAACGTCGGCTGTGTACTTCTGATAAGCAGGTTACCACCCCTGCAGTAATGCTTATTGTAGACATGGCCGCTGATCTGCTTTATATCGGTCACTGGATTTCTGGATGGATGAAAGACTAGATGGCTACCTCGAGCAAAAATATAAGTAGCTGAAAAGGACCTCTGCAGTTCACAGCCTAGGCAATCTTCTAACATGTTCTGCTACCAAAAGCATAGTAATGGAAAAAGTCGGTATTACCTGTAACCGAGTCCACAGAACTTAACAAGGAACTCTGCTGTCATTCCAACGCACAGAGATTCACTGGGGAAAACTGCCAGTGCAGTCTTCTTCTTCTTCTTCTTCTTCTCGTTCGCTGTTGTTTAGAAATGTCTACACAAGAAGTCCGGTTTTCTGGATGTATGTTGCTGTGGTTGAAAGTTCTTCAAGACTCCCAAACAGCTTTGTGTGGATGTGCGTCTCTGTGGGCCAATGTTCAGTTCGCAATTGACTAAGCATGTGGCAGTCTTGCAGGATGTGTTCTCTGCTACCTGTCCACAAGTACATAGGGGTGATGGAAATCTCAGTCTGGTATAAGTGACTGTTTCAGTCTGTTAGTCCTGTTCTCAGGAACAGGATCACAAGCTCGATCACTATTGATAGTTGTCTCTTTGTTGATCAATTTTCCTGATGGCCTTGATAAGGGTCTTCTTTTCCTGGAATGTGATTGTTTGTTCTTTTTGTTCCTGTGCCAGTGCAGTCACTTCGAAGATTCTCCCCGAAAAACACAATGGACTCTCGTCCCTTCAGAAACCAGGACACTTCCCGACTTGCCGGAAGTCTAACTCTACTCCCGCTTAAAAAAACCTGCCCATGGGCATACGCCAGAACTGTCTACCTTTGACCCTAAAGGTCAAACACAATGAATGAATAAACAAGGGAAGACAACCCCTAATCAACCTGACATCGCAGGTAAAGACACAATTATTCTTATGATAAAAACATAAGCAAATAACTTGACAGATGACTCCGTCAAAAATGACAGCAACATAGGCCTACATGTTTTCAATTCCAGATAACATGAATAACCGCCGATACATGAAAGTGGCATCACATCTGTCAAATCACTGTAATTATGATAAATGAAAATTACCAATTTTGTGCATAGGCCTATGTTTTTTTTTTTAAATCTAAACAAACAGAAATGAGATAAAACAAAACAAAACCCAACCAAAAAACCAAACAAAAATAGTAAAGATGGGTTGGGGTGGGGGTTGGAAAGGCCTGCTATTTCCAGTTAGATATTTAATACTATTAGATTTTCACTTATCATAAGTATTATAAGAATATTATCATACCTTCACCCTCTCAATTACTAAATATTAGCTTTTGATCTAGTTAAATATTGTTTGACTATATTATGTATGTGTTTAGAACTTTGACTTGGTAAATATACATAGCTTAGGCCTACTCATAAGTTATTTGTGTGTTCCATTTTTTTTTTTTACAGAAAAGAACACAACCCAAGAAGCAGTTTTACCCTCAGAAACATCAAAACCATCTAACACTACTCCCTCGGACACGTCAAAAACGTCTAACACTACTAGAAGACCTACAGATGTGACATCATTTGTGTTTCCTGATAGTTCTATTGCCAGACAGTTTGGTCTGTCTGAAAGAAAAACTTTCTACCTGACCTCTTTTGGACTGGCTCCATATTTCACCTTACTTCTTGAGAGCCAGCTTAGCAAGAACAGTTACATTGTTCTGTTTGATGAAAGCATGAACAAATTAATGCAGCAAAAGCAAATGGATTTCCATGTTCATTTCTGGGATGTAAATGTGATAAAAACACATTATCTTACATCAAATTTTCTTGAACATGCTAGAGCTCTTGATATGCAGACTGCATTTGATGATGCATGCTCATAGTTAAATTTAGGACATTTGCTCCAACTGTCCATGGATGGACCTAATGTAAATTGGGCTTTTCATGACAAAATTAATGCGCTACTGAACCAGAACTGTGGCATAGAACTACTGAATGTTGGAAGCCGTGGGCTGCACAAAGTTCATGGTGCCACAACTGAATATATGTCCATTGATTTTTTTCAAACTTTTTTCCCCAGACACTGCCATAGATCTGACCACTAACGAAGTGAATAAGTATGGAGAAAATCACCTCGCTCTGCACACAGGCAGGAATATATTTCAAGCACTAACTGCCACAAAGTGGGGATTCAAACTATCTGTTCTCACTGATGCTAAAACATAATACTGCATGAAATTGAAAATTGATACTGATAAGGAAAATTATGAAGGTTGTGTTGGGACAACTTTCAGGGTTGTGAAAGATCTTCTTGATGGATAGGCAACAAGGGACATATTCTCTTCTGTGGTAGTTTTTATTCAGCTTTATTTCAAGACCTGAAAGAAATTCAGATTGGTGCATTTGGAACAGTAGCTGAAAATAGGAAGCATTTTCCTGAAGCACTGAAGAAAAAGCAACTCAAATTGAAAAAGGCAAATCATCCTGTGTTTTGTGCGACAGAAGATGAGGCATGCCGACAGTCACCTGGCATGATACGAAAAGATTTAACCTTATATCTACTGTTCACTCCAATGATAATATAAACAAGACAGTTAGAAAGACACATTCTTTAGGGCAGAACAATTCAGAAGCCAGTGCTTGCAGAAAAATACAGCAAAAGTATGGGAGGTGTCGACCACTTCGGCCAACTAGGTGCAAGCTACCCCTACCCACATAGATCTTATATTTATATCATTACTTAGTTGAAACTGCCCTGGTCAATGGGCACATAACCTACAACACTGCCAACTCTACAAAAAAGATCAAAGCAAAGATCAGGATGTCAGTCCGACTCTTATTGAACCTGCTATTCTTCGATACAATGTGACACCTTGAAAACCACAGGTCACAACAACACGACTTACTGAGCACCACTTCATTGATAAATATGAAAGGGCAAGATACAAACCAGACTGTAAAGTGTGTAAGGCTGTAGGGAACAGAAACCAGACTTGCATGTACTGCCCAGATTACAATGTACCTCTGGGACCTCAAGACGCAGCAATAGAGACCGCAGTCAGCGACTCATAGCTTGACTGCCTGCGTCAGGACCAGCGAACCAGAGCTGGTCAAGACCGCACTCCACCTCCACGTGGTGGTCCTGGAAACAGTCTGCAGCTGTGCAGGCTGGCTGAGTGAGTGTGGATCGAAATGGGAAGGCAAACCCGGTCCTAAAAAATGCCGTGCAGAAGTCGGATGTGTCGACCGAAAGGTGCAGATATCACAGCTACGTTGTAAACAGACACAACGCAACCACCGTCCTTTTCAGGGCGAACGAAGAAGAAGAAGAAGAAGACAATGTACCTCTGTGCCTGATACCCTGCTTCAAGTTATACCACACAGTCGAGGATTATCAACGATCCAGACAAAGACTCTTGCAGAGGCCTACAGCTACAACTTCAACCCCAGTTAATGAAGGATGCTGCTCAGACTCCAACTAGAGGTACTTAACTACTCAAACATTCACAAACACTCATTGTCAGATGCCACAGACGCAGAATACATTAAAAAAAGACACACAAAAATTAAACTTTTTTTGCATTTTATTCACAATTTTTGTTAGCCTTTTATGTTGAAATACGTGGTCAATCATTAAATCAATACATCAATCAAGCTTATTTTATTCATTGCCATCCACGTCCCTAACATTTTATTGCACTGACATTGAACAAATTCACTATAAAGTGGAAAAAGATCATGGTTTTAAAACATCTCCTGAAATTTCTATAAATAGCCACACAAATTCAAGATGTCTGCCATGATCATGTGACCAATTTGCATAAAATATGTTTTTTCGGATGTGGCAACCACACATAATGGTGCTCTGAAGCAATAGAGACCGCAGTCAGCGACTCATAGCTTGACTGCCTGCATCAGGACCAGCGAACCAGAGCTGGTCAAGACCGCACTCCACCTCCACGTGGTGGTCCTGGAAACAGTCTGCAGCTGTGCAGGCTGGCTGAGCGAGTGTGGATCGAAATGGGAAGGCAAACCCGGTCCTAAAAAATGCCGTGCAGAAGTCAGATGTGTCGACCGAAAGGTGCAGATATCACAGCTACGTTGTAAACAGACACAACGCAACCACCGTCCTTTTCAGGGCGAACGAAGAAGAAGAAGAAGAAGGTGCTCTGAAAATTTCAAAGGCCTATGTCTGTTTCAGTGTTTTTATGGATTTTCAAAAAAAAAAAAAAAAAAGCTTTATTTTTTATTTTTAAAGAAATCTGCAAACACCCTTGGTAATGGGAGACAGTAATGCTCCGGATTTCTGGTCAGCAAAGTGATTATAATTATATCTGAGAAAATTAGATGAGGAAAATATTAGAGTTTCCCATCCTTGAAAATCATGTGCTTGCACCTGGAAAATGCTTGAAGAAATTTGCTATGAACCCTGTTAAAGGGATATCACAGGATAGGAAGGATTGGCCTGTAAATGTTGAAGTCCTTCTGTGTTTCATGTGGAGCTGAGAGATAATGAATGAATTTATGTGGTTTCAGAAGATTGGGTTATGATTATGAAAAATAATGAATGAGTGTATGTGGTTATGATTATTTTATGTCATGATATCACTAAAATCTGAACGTCACACTTTGTGAAGCCGTTTGCTCTGCATATATGAAATGATGAAATCTGTACATTTGTGAAACATAATGCACCACTTCATGTCTCATTTTATGATATGCTTGCTAAGGCACAAGGTCCTGTTGAGTGCTGCACTGTCCCAGTCATGAGGTTCTGTTCTATGCTGTATTATTTATATTGCTTTTATTCCTCAGTCATCATCTGAAGATTGCAGTGTTACAAGCAGTAGTGTGTCAGGTGGTCTTGTCAGGTCTCCTTATGCTGACCATGGAGGACAGCCACTGGCAGAACAGACAGAAGATGTTGTAGAGGAAACTGTGGTTAGTGATGAATTATTGTGTAGACCTTCTTCATCATAACAATTACTTTGATTCAAGTACATGTTGTCTATGTCCTGTCTGTTCTTACATGATGTCTTTTTATCACTTTAGGATCAGCACAGAAATTGGTTGTGAGCAACAGTTGCTGCCCAAAAAGGAGTGAGTCTACGAATGTATCAAGTTATTATTTGTTCAGGTTTGTTCTCCTGTCCATCATGATCATCTGCTAGGTCTCTTTCCAGTCATCCTCCATGACAATGCTTTCCTTATGATCTGACCTTTCAGTTACAATACAACAAGCAGTAGGGCCTACTCCAAGTCCTTCAGCCATACATCACTGTGGACATATCAAATAAATATTTCCCATTGTTCTCAGTCACTGAATGTTCTCTATGTTGTTGACAGTTTTCAGCACTTTTATGTCCGTCTCTTTGTTCAGCTCTTCTTGGTCTTTTGCCATGAATTTGTTCATTATATGCTTTTCTTGTATACCTGCTGGTATCCATTCTTTTGAGGGGTCCTAGCCATTTCTGTCTGTTTGATTTAATAATGTTGACTATTTGGTGACTTATGTCCACAGTACATTTTTGTATTTGTTCTCAATACTTTAACTGCCATTTTCTTGAAATCCATTGTACGCCACCTGTAGCGTTTGTCAGATTTTAATGAAGGTTTTGAGGCACATCCAGGACATTTATACATTTGCAAATAAACAACTAGAATGGCTTCCAGTAGAGATTTAGAGTGAGTGGAGATGTTTTTAATTTCAGAATTTAATAATGAAGCATTACTGGCTTCTTTCCATTCAAAATGTTATTTTTTTTATTTGTTTAGTTGTCAAATGACATTGATCATTTCATACCAGCTATTTTGATGGGGTAAACATTTTAATTTTTTAGCACCACATTACACATATTTAAATGCCTTTGATGTTCCTGTGATTTTTGTCAGAAGCAACCCTATATCAGCAGGCAAAAATAAAAAATACCCCTAAAAACGGGGAGTACTGCCAAAACTAATAACTAGTAACTGCATATTACTATTCTTGATGAAACCCAATATTCTTCTATACAATCTGTTCTCAAAATGTTCCAGCTATGTATATCTTAGTCTGTTGTGCCACAATGTTTTAGGCACACAGTGTCAGGGTTGCTATTGGTATAAAGCTATTACTGGGAGAAGTATGTGTAGCCATCTTTACAGATATAAGACATCATATGATTGTTTTCTCAGCTTAACACATTAACTACCGAATTAAAAAACACACTGTGGCCGAATTAAATTGTGTTCCCATTTTCATTCTGTAGGTGTATGAAGGATTTAATCTGTAGTTTTCTTAATTTTAAACAGATTTTTATGAATTATATGTCATTTTGATGATAAATGAAAAAAATGTCTGAAATTTTTTCCTCATTTTCTCCCTGTAAGTGTTTGGAGAACTTAAGCTGCAGATTTATTAATTTTAAACAGATTTTTATTACTGATATGTCATTTTGATTATAAATGAATCTACTGTTGCCTAAAGCTGAAAAATATATGTTTATTTAGAATGGTAGATATTATCAATAATATAAAATGATTGAAAGAAAGAAAAAGCATGCAACATTTTTTTTTAAATTATCAACTTACCTGGAACTTGCTTGTTCCTGAGGCAGCTAATTTCTTTTCTTGGTGATTTTCATGTAGTATATCCAATGACAAGAAAAACAAGCCCAAGAACACACACAATAGCTAATAAATACACTATTAATGACTTGCATTAACACACCTACACCACTTCCAAAAAATCTCAGAAATTTTGAATAAATAGCACCTTTGAGAAAACACAACATCTATAACTTATTTACAGTATGTCAGTGTCTTTAGTAAGTTACAGCTGAAGGAGCATGCGTATGTTACAGCCTAAAACAGCTCTTCGGATGGAGATGGGGCTTTTCGGGGCAACCGATGCAATAAAAATTTGTTTGGGCTCATTTCGCAGGTGTTGAGCACACTATACAGTTCCTATCTTTGTCGGTGTAATCCACAATGTGCTTTGCACCCTCAAATATTTTAACTTTGTTTCCTAACAATTTCCTACCTTTCTTGTTGCTACTGGTGGCTACTAGATCAGGTGGAGTTATGGAGGCAGCCTTCTCAGTCAACTGATCAATCAGTTTGTCTTTGAAAATTTTCAATGACACTGACTTCTCATCAGCATGACTGAGGGTGTACAATATATGGGCATTTACCTGGGACACCTCTATAATCCAGTAGAAAATTTTCTTCCACCATTTTCTAGTTTTTCTTTGGAAATTGCCATAGTAAGCTACCATTTGATCATTGTGGTCACATCCATTCATGCAAAAATTGTACCGGTGTACTGGTTTGGGTTTTTCAACTAAGTTGTGACGTCGAGTTGTGACTTGCACCATCTCAACTGATGTTTCAGTGGACACAACAATACATGGTTTCTTTGCCTTTTTTGTCTCGCCAAGCAACACATATCTGAGATCCATCACCATTTTTGTACCACCTGGCTTCTCGGTGATGGAGGGAGAGGGTCTTCAGTTGAAGGGGAAAATTTTTTCTGTTGATGTTGACTGTGCCAGTATAATGAATGCCCCTACTCAACAGATAGGTTATCAGTGTATCCACAGTGTAGTATCTGTCAGCAAATACATGGTGGCCCTTCCCAATTCCTTGCAGCAAGAAATCAAATACCTTCACCGCCTGACTTGTTGTAGAGTCATTAGCAAGAATATATGATGTATTTTTCCCAAAGTATGTCAATACAGAATAGACATATCCAGTGGCAGAATCACACAATCCAAAGGTCTTAATGTGATACTTGCTTGGCTTTGTTGCATTGTACTGCTTGTGTTTCCAGCATCCATTATACCCAATAACCATTTCATAAATGGCTAAATTCTGAAATGGATAAAATGCATCCTGGAACTTCGCAACGAGCAAATTTAAAAAAGGCTCTATTTTATCCTTCCCTTCTGAATCAGCATCTCCAACATGCATCATTGTATGGTAAATTATTTCAAACCTAGATCTTGAAAACATATTGCCATACCAGAGTGTATAATTATGTGGTGTCCGTGCCCAATAGTCTTTTACCGATGGCTTTTTATTTAAACCCATCGCAGTTGTTACTGCGAAAAATTTCAAAAGCTCATAGTCAGTGACAGGTTTCCAAGCAGCAGACGAAGATCTGTTTGAAGATGGGGGTTTTGAATTCTTTACATCAGCATAGTCATTTATTACTTTGACCAAAGAATGTAAAACATCTGGTGTCAGCAATGTAAGCCAGCAATCAAGCACAGAGGAAGTTGCATCAAGATTTGCTTGCAAACCTGGTTCATGAGTTGGATCAAAATAAAAACTATTTGTTGTTTCACCCTCAGTCACTTGCTTCCATTGTTCTCTATCTTTAGTTAGGCCTAGGCCTACAGTATTTCCTGCACTATTGGTAACTCTAACCGAGGTTTTTGCTCTTTTATGACCCACCAATGGCCCAGGACTTCTAATATCTTCGCTATCTTCACTGCTTGAATTGTCACTACTACTGTTATCACTGCCAGAAAAATCACTACCTGAATCAATGTCCACATTGTTTTCACTGTCCTCCTTGTCGCTAGATCTATCAATCAATTGCTGAAATAAGTTTCTAGCCTGTTCAGCAGTTAGACGAAGTGTACGTGCATTTTTTGTGGCGCTATCATTCATTGCCATAGTAAACAGTTTTGCGATTTGGTAACTAACCTGAAACGTATGAAAAATATGAATATAATATCAATTTTCAGAGGCACAAATTTACCCACGCTTTTGGAATGTTGTTTTCCGGTGTTAAATTAAAATCTTGAACCAGATCGGAATGTGTTTCGTCATATATTTCATTCGTTATCTTACTAAACTTAGACTTACTAAACTTAGAAAGCCGATGGGAGCGGTTTGCCGTCCAAATGTGTTTCTTTCATGCGCCGCTCACAGTTGCTTGCGGTAGTTAATGTGTTAAGTAATAAACCAACCAAATTGGACCAGAAAGAAATATCTAAACACATGTGAAGCAACAGTGCAAAGATTTTTTAAACAGTCTGCTCAAGTGAAAAAATGTCATGTGTTATTAGTGCAGAGTCCATCGTCATCTTCAGCATCTGCAAAATCAACATGTTTTGTTTTCGATGGTGATGCCCAGAGCGTTTGTTTCATGCTCTTTGTTGTAGCATTGCCAGTTTGTAACAGGTAAATGTTTGGTAGTCAAGATATTTGGACGGGTTTGCAGTTGATGCTCATGTTTCAGAAACCATAACTTGTCATTTTTTTTTTTTTAGGTTACCATGGACACCAGTGAGGCTGGATCTTTAGCAACAGATGGACAACATAAGGCTGTTGTAGCAGGAGAGGTGGAGGATGAATGCATGGAAGGAGATGATACCAATTCTTCTTCATCTTCCTCCTCTTCAGAAGAACTGTCAGCGTCAGATGCAAGTAATAACTCATTTTATATTTAGTAATTGTCGTGAGGCCGTTTAAAAAATGAAGCAAACAAACACATGCACACATCCTACTTTTGTTGACAGTTTTTTTTAGTTTTTCCTTGTATTAATTATTTTGTTTTTTATCTCAATTTTCTTGTGTTTATTCTTTGTTGAAGACATTTGTCATTGCACTTGACTTTTGACATTTAAAAAAAAAAAATGTTTAATTGTTTGTTCTTCCATTCTACTTTTATTTCTGTTTTCAGCATCATACCTTTCAGTCTCTAGTGCTGTTTACCATTTTTGTTAAGTTTTTTCAGCATTGTCATCCAGTATCTTTATTGTTCATCCTTGACTTTTTGACGTTTTGCCTGTTGTTAACATTTTCCACTTCATTATTAATATAAACAGATTATCATTGAGAATAAAAGTACAGTCAATCCTCGCTATTCGCGGAGGTTAGGTACCTTGAAAACCCCGTGGATACGGAACCATTGATTCTATGGGGAAAAGGGGGTTAGGTTTCTGTGGGACCTTTCTCACCATTGTCACGAAATTGGACCGTTTAATTTTTCTTCCATTTTCCTCTCTTCCCCCCTTTCTATTATTTCTTATTTTCACTGCACAGAACTCCATACTAGAGTCATTGTTTCCATTTGTCACACTTCACTTCATATGTCCTGACAAGCGTATCATCCATCCATGAGAGATTAATTGAATCACTAAACGTGATTCTACCACATTCACTCCAAGTAAATGCGAGCATGAAGTGCTTACTCAAGATTGCATAATCACTTCCGACACGACAGCAGGGTTAGGTAATTATAGATAAATGCAATCTCGGAAGACATTTTGAAGAATGAGCAGGAAGTGTGATATAAGTAGACTTTGACAACATTTGTCAGATGTAGCAACTCCATATACGGAGGATGACTGAAATTTTAAAATGCATGAGTCATGGAAAATATTACATGAGGAAAAGTTATCATAACGTACTTTGAATGTATTGGCTGGCATTTGAGGCATGAATAAACAATCGCTATGATTGGGAGTTTGTCGAAAACGCCAGGTGGAAGCGTGGGCCGGTAACCTACGATGTAGAAAAAGTTTGACATACGGCACTGCATTCCTGAAATCGTCAACATAGACAGCTCGGACCTTGCCACAGAAAAGAAAAGAGTTGGATTCTGAATTTATAGGACCAGACAAAAAGTATTAAGAGCATCTCTGTACATCAGTAGAAAACTCGCCAATATTAATACGGAACCCGGAATTCTACAGGCCCACTCGCAAGTCACAGAGGGATTCTGAAATAGAAATAATACCCCAGATGTGTGTTTGAGGCATCTGTGTTAATTGGCCAAGACTGTTCTACTGAGCAAGAAGTCTAAGATTTCTCAATTATTGAGGTGAGTGTAACATATTTTTTTATGCTGTGAATTTGACATGTTTATACTTGCTAGTGGTGTTAAAGATTCATACTAGGCTGGCAACCTCAGCATGTGAAAAGGATACATTCATGAACCACCACAGCAAGCGCTGGTGATTGCTTCATGCTAGTTCTCACGGAAGAACCAAAAGCAGAGGTAACCCCAGACTCCGAATGGAGCAGGGAGTGAGTGATGATTACATCAACCTGTGCATAGTTGTATATTATCATTTTGTGAATGTATGTAAACTTAATATGTTCCTTCAGGCACAAGCCACTGCCGCTGTCCAGTCACAAATTTTTCCTTAAATTAACTGACATACTGGTGATTGTTCATTACATGCCCTGAGTGATATGATATACTCTCAGGGAGAGTAAAAAATCTGAGAAAACAATTTGGCAGCGGGAAATAACACCTGATTAATATCAAGCAAACAAATATTTAGCAGCAGAATTGTTCTTTTATTCCCTCTAAAGTTTGTGGTACCAGTACAAGGTGACCCGACTAATTGTGGTACGACCAGGAGAGACCATTTGCTGTACTACTAGACTGTGGTACGAAGCTTGAGATCGACACCTGAAGATTCTTGCCTTGACCCGAAGCAGTTACTTCCTGAACTGATCTGGAAACGTGCCCCTCACCACAGAGATGAATCTACGGAAAAGCAGCGTCGGCACTTCAGCATTTTGGCAAGTCCCAATTTTAACAGGCCAAAAATAACCGAACTTTATTTTGCTAAATTCATCAAGCCTAAAGACTTTTAGGTGAAGAAACCTAATTATTTCCCATAATCACCAGTCATATTTATTTACATTTGTTTCAAAGTAATTGATCAGTAAATTTGTATATGTTGATTTTGACAAATTCATAGTTGAATTAATCATCACAGAGAGAAAGGCAAACGTTTGATCCAGAGCCTCTAGTATATATTCAAGAGCAAGGGGAGGCACCCCATGACAACCATGCACTATTATTACCGGTCACCATAAACTTATCATTTGGTGTACACTTCTTGTAACAAACATAACTTATTTATTATACTGTGAATTTTATAAATGTATTTTATACTGTTTTCTTTGTAATAGTACAGTATGTACAATTTTTTGGTATAACAATACTCACTCACCCATTCACTCACGCTGTCACTACTCATTCACTCATCCACATGCAAACACACACATATTATTACAAAATCCCTGAAAAACAAACATTGAAAACATTTACACTGAACATTTAAAATTAAGAAAATGTAATACAGACATCCCAGAAAGAAGTTAATCTAACACACATACTTTATCACTGAGGCTCATCGCAGCCTTCTTGCACTTAGGCACACTCGCCAACACACTTGCAATACGCTTGGATGCCATAATTAATTCCAAAAATAATATAAAAAAACAGCATAAGATTGCAACAACAAAAAAGTGGATGAAAAGATGCTCGACAAAGACACGTAAACACAACGAAAGCCTCGAGAACAAGAAGCCAGCCTCTTCTTGCTGCGTGGTGGTGTCTCGAAATTGTTTGCCTACTGCACATGGCCGTGAATTCCCCCCAAGGTGCCCACGAATGGCAAAAAAATGGGTTACACTTTATCTCGCTCGAATACGGAACACGCAAATAGCGAGGACTGACTGTATGTTTTCTAGTACATCTTTATTGATAAGCAATATTGTTTTAAAAGAACTTACATGGCATATTTCATGTCTCATTCAATAAAACTCTTCTATTTCACAAACTTAAAAGACATTTCCATAAATGGAAACCATTTTGCTTACATTGGTGCCTGACATTTTTTCTTGCAGGTGAAACCTCAGATACAGCCATCTCTGAGCCCAGCAAAATTGAATCCATCACAAGAAGCCCATGGGCTTCAGTTATCAGTGAAGGAGAGAATAAGGGTTGTGCTACATCTGGTGCTGATCCATATTGCATTACTGACACCGACATGTCAGACAAGTCTACAAGCTTGTCTGAAATATCATCCTCACAGCCATTACCAGAGAGACAGACAGATTCAACAGTAAATTCTGCACACACAGGGCACTCAGAAATGGATGAACAGCCTGACACATGTACAGGACCTAGCAGTTCTCAATCATCTTTGGACGCATATTCTGAACAACTGAATTCATTAAATGACAGCACAGGTTTTGATACCACATTCACATCTGAGTCCATTGAGAACACAACAAATGAACATCCAGACCATTGGTCTGAAAGTGATGACACAAACAGCGTGAGACCAGATTCTGACAATTCAGCAGCAAGCAGTGATATTGGTCCATCATCCCCTACCACAAATACTGCTGTCTCCAGTGCTGTTCAGTCAAAAAAGTCCGCCTCAAGCACCATTCGCAGTTATGCAGAAGTAGTGGCATCATCAGTCACTGATGCTTTCTCCAAGAATATCACACCACCGGACTCCACAGATGTACAAGACAATATGGCAGGCCTAGAAAGGCTTGTTGACTCTGTAGATGCTGCCCAGTCATCACAGTTAGCAATACCAGTTTCTTTATCATCACCGTTGCACTGTCCTGCTGTAGCCAGAAGAAATGCTCAGCAGGCAAAACTTGAACTAGGCTCCATATGGGCATGTTCTGACTCTGAAGAACCCCAAGCAAAACGTCGCAGATTATCAGATGACACATCCTCTTTGGTCATTTCTTCCAAATTATCAGATGACACATCCTCTTTGGTCATGTCTTCCAAATTATCAGATGACACATCTTCTTCGGCCATTTCTCCCAAATTATCAGATGACACATCCTCTTTGGTCATTTCTTCCAAATTATCAGATGACACATCCTCTTTGGTCATTTCTTCCAAATTATCAGATGACACATCCTCTTTGGCCATTTCTCCCAAATTATCAGATGACACATCCTCTTTGGTCATTTCTTCCAAATTATCAGATGACACATCCTCTTTGGCCATTTCTCCCAAATTATCAGATGACACATCCTCTTTGGCCATTTCTTCCAAATTATCAGATGACACCTCCTCTTTGGCTATTTCTTCAAAATTAGCAGATGACACATCCTCTTTGGCCGTTTGTTCCAAATTATCGGATCACACGTCCTCTTCACCCATTTCTTCCAACCTGTCAAATGAAGATGCCATCCAGTCATCAGAAAGTGAATCCATATCTGATTGCACTTCTGCAAGATCAGATGTCATGGCTGACACAGCATTAGAATCAGTCTTGAAGAAACCTGTGGTCTTAGCAAGGGACCAGAACTCTGAAGTCCAAGGCGTTCTTAATATTGTCTCTTGCGATGAACAGGAATCAGCTGCAGCTGCTGTAAAACTAACAGATGATACCACCGGAGAAGATAAGACAGATGATACCACCGGAGAAGATAAGACAGATGATAATACCGGAGAAGATAAGACAGATGATACCACCGGAGAAGATAAGACAGTTGATACCACCGGAGAAGATAAGACAGATGATACCACCAGAGAAGATAAGACAGATGATACCACCGGAGAAGATAAGACAGATGGTAGCATCACCACCATCCCAGCTTCAGTCAGAAGTGATACCCTTAACAAAATCGGTTCTGATAAGGAGCAAGTGATGGGGTCAGTAAAAGCAGAAGAACAGGTGGTTGAAGGCAAAATAGTGACATCAGAAAATGAAACTGAGCCAGAACCAATGGTCCAGGAATGACCCACCACATAACAATCACTTCATATACTATAGTTGAAAGCTTGTTGAGTGTGTCTGCTGACCGTCTCAATGGACCACAAGGGGTTTATTTTTTCACCCATCTGACAGACTGTTCTATGTGAACTGAAGGTCTCAAGCTCTGTACAAATTGTGTTTGGTATACCAAGTCCAGTTGTCACATTTATGGACATGTTATTCTGTTGTAGTAGCAGCCAGTGCTGGCAGCTGTAGGACTCAGCAAGTCAGGTTGGCCCATATTACTAGATAGTAAAATCAAATTTTATTCAGGCTACTGCTATTATTTATCTGTGCTTGCTTGAACAATCTTTGTCCAGAAAACTAGGCTGGCAGTTGTTGTTGTTGTCATTGGCAGTTTGAAATGCTGGCAGGTGTGTACAGTTGTCTGTTGTCTAGTTTTCAGTTATTTCATTGACATTAGGTAACACAAAGTGATTTTTGTTTGCACAGAAACACCAGAGAAAACAATGCAGTTTGGAAGCCCTTGGAAAACCATGACATTTGGTACTTTATTTTTTAAAATTGTACAACAAATTAAAATATAGTTCTGGCATTTTTAAAAGTGTGGGGACTTAAAATATATTTGCAAAGTTGAAAAAGCTACATCACATCAACTTCAGAGCACCCCCGTTTTCTTAAATATTATCTTGCAACCTTCTCTGACAAATAGCTTTACAGTCTGCAATATACTGATAACACAAGGAAAACAATAGGGCTACATCATGAATAATTATCAATATATTTGAAACCAAAAATTGGAAAAAGACATTACCGTAAAATGTCGTTTTTTGCATGAAAGTCAATTTTCATATCATATTTCAAAAAGTATAAAAGGTACAAGCTTTAAATTTGTACACATTAATCTGCATACTACACAGATACATCCAATTTTTTTTTCAGAGGATTTGAACACGTTTTTTCTTTTATAATTTTTTTAAAAGTGTAGAGGACAGTTTGTTGCAGGGGAAGAAAAATATGTGAAAATGGTAAAAAAAAAATTTTTTAGATACTGTCCATATTTCATAAAAAATCATTTGTAGGCAATAATTAACAACATCTAAATGCTATTTTTAGTTAAAACAACTGGTTACTAGCATTTAAAATGACATTTTAAACTCTTGTTAGAAAATGCTGCACAGTTTGTAGGACTTTCAGCACTCGGGGCTCCAGCCTTCCTCTAGTGACAGGTTGTGCAGGAAAAGGCTGGTTGGATAGATGATATGAGTATGAACATTAGTCTATCTGGGTTCAAAGGTTTGAACATGTGGACATAGGAAAAATCATTCATTCATTGATGTTTCCTAATCATCTTATAAACTTATTCACACTTATTGTGTTCTTCTTCCTCACTCTTGCATTCTCTACTTTTATTCTATCTGCTCCTTCCTCTTCTACATTTCACTTGCAGTTTTTTATCTGTTTGTAGAGTGTTAGTTTGTGGGTCTGTCTGTTTGAGTGTCTGTCGCTTTATTTTAATATGAATGTAATATGTTATGATACAGTACAACAGTATTAGTTTAATTGACTTTAATTACATTTACTTTACTACAATATAAAAGTAGTATTTTTATTTTCGCATAAAGCATTAGTGTCTGATTAAATAATTTAAATTGCTATGTAAAATAAAGAAATGTAGAGTTGTAAATTACGACCTTTTAATAATTTTATCATTTGGATTGTTTCCCTTGATTCATAGTATTCAAGCACTAAACCCACTGCGGAGAGACTTCTCAATCACCCTGTATATATATATATATATATAGCTTGTATATATATACATGTATTGTACTGAAAAACAGGACTAACCTTAACATTTGAAAAGGGCACAGCCTGCTTAAATTAAAATGTATGTTAATTAATATGAATACATGTCTGAACTATGTAAAGTGCATTTTATGAAAGCTGTTTATATATATTCTTTTCGAGGAATTTTAAGACTATCAACTATTGGCTGCGAGTCCTGACATTTCAGTACAGCATCAGCTATTTAGTTATGGAATTTTCCTGTCTCCTAGCCTTGACTCAATATGTCGGCCATTGACATGGGCCTTACGATACCCTTCACTTTTGAGATCATAATTCACCCTATTATGTTGCAAAAGTAACCTTCATTCAATTACACATTAATCAAAACATGCATTTTTTATTCAAATTGGTAACTTTCTTAGCTTTTCAAGCTCGTGAAATAATTAAATTGATGCGTGAATGTCTGAATTGGTGATAGCACATTCAATCCACGCTGTTACACCAACTGTGCGATCGTGTAACATTGCTAAATAATATTAAAACTATTGTAAATTTTACATTTGAAGTTCAAAACATTGTCAATAAGTGATATACTTACATATAGTCATCCTCAAATCAGAAGATGTGATGAAGTTTGAACATGAACTACATAAGTGGCATCCCAATCTTGATCGACATCGGGAGTGACCCCGGTCTATGGAACAGCTCGCTCTGCATCCTTCGCTAAAATTCTTGGCTGAACTTGAGCGTCACTGAACTTACTCAGTCAATTCTCTTGACCACCAAATATCAGAAGTCTTTGAAATTTCACACGAATAAAGAAAAATGGCTCCTGAATCTTCTCATACCATGCAAGGAATTATAACCACTTAGAATGTCAAATCTTGTGAAATTTTAACTTCACTTCGAGATATCGACATCTTCTACAATGCTTTCTATTGCTTGCATTATATGAAACTAAAGCTACACATTCCCCGCGTCAAGTGGTGAAAACAGTATGCAAATTAGTGGTCTGGCGGTCGAGAGACTGATGTTTGAATGGAGTGGGGTGAGACAGCAGTTTTCAGAGTTCGCAGCGCCGTGGCAAAACCACGTGTAATGGTGCTGTTTGTTTTTATTGGTAACAAAATACTTCGATAGCTTTTTTTATTTGAGGATTAATACACTTCAAAAGAGAAGATAAGAGTATCGTCATATACATTTTATTGCAATCCGCTTAATAGCAAAAGGACAGTTAAACTTGACGAATTTTCCTCAGTTTTCTCCACTTTCAACAGCACGAAGTGGGCACTTTGTGGTACCTATTGACATTGCCTGCTTGGTGATGGTTGATCACATTATTTGTGTTAAAATTTCCTGGGTCGGCGATTGTTTATGACATTGTTAACATAACACTTTGACATTGCTGGCATGGGGGTGGTTGATGATTTTTTTTGTTAACACTGACATTGCCTGTTTGAAGATGCTTGTTGACGTTTTGATAACTTAATACTTGAAATTGCCTGCTTGAAGATGATTGGTGACAACAGTTTGTTAAAATTACCTACTTGGAGATCATTGATTACATTTTATTAAATTGACATTGTGTGCAAGGATAACTGAGGACATTTTATTTTTATGGAGCAATGTTGACATCTTTTTGTTAACATAAGAGTCAGCATCGGCTACATGGATCAATGTTGACATCTTTTTGTTAACATTAGAGTCAGCATCTGCAAAGATGGTTGATGATATTTTGTTTAGAGTTGACATTGTCCATACACATGTATGAAAGATAATAGAGAACAGTGGAAGAGGAAAAAGAGTTACCATCGGTGACCCAGAACAAATCAGTGACAAGCAGCAGTAGCAGCTCTATGCTCCGTATGGAATGAAAGGCTGCGAGAAGAGATTGTGGCTTATAGATAGCAGTTGACCTTTTTGATTTGTGGCTGTATTGTTAACACAAGAAATGAGAAAGTCTGAAATATGTCAGAAGATCCCCTGTGGAGAGAAGATTGAACTTTAGAAAGTTAGAAGTCACCTGAATGAAAAATGTGCCTGTGTTATTGAACTTTAGAAAGTTAGAAAAGTCACGTGAATGATGAATGTGATCTGTATTATCAGTACACAATGAGATTAGTTGACAGGTTGATGCCAGGTTGATACCAGTCTCTTGAGTGGCACCACAAGTTTCACTGTTAGTGTTAGCATAGTTGACAGGTTGATGCCTGAACACGTCTCTTGAGTGGCACCACAAGTTTCACTGTTAGTGTTAGCATAGTTGACAGGTTGATGCCTGAACACCAGTCTCTTGAGTGGCACCACAAGTTTCACTGTTAGTGTTAGCATAGTTGACAGGTTGATGCCTGAACACCAGTCTCTTGAGTGGCACCACAAGTTTCACTGTTAGTGTTAGCATAGTTGACAGGTTGATGCCTGAACACCAGTCTCTTGAGTGGCACCACAAGTTTCACTGTTAGTGTTAGCATAGTTGACAGGTTGATGCCTGAACACCAGTCTCTTGAGTGGCACCACAAGTTTCACCGTTAGTGTTAGCATAGTTGACAGGTTGATGCCTGAACACCAGTCTCTTGAGTGGCACCACAAGTTTCACTGTTAGTGTTAGCATAGTTGACAGGTTGATGCCTGAACACCAGTCTCTTGAGTGGCACCACAAGTTTCACTGTTAGTGTTAGCATTACTTATTTACTTAGTCATTCCTCTTCTGCCAAGAGTGTGTTAACAAGAATATTTATGGCAGTATAAGTATTGAGACCATGTCAGTAGAGTTTTGTCACTGAATCAGTTATTAGCTGAAATACTTGAAGACTTCGGTGATTTAGATGAAGTCTAGGGTGCTTTGGACTTGAAGACTTGGAAGATTTAGACTTCAGGATGAGTGATTTAAGAGCCGCGGTAGCACAGTGGTTAGTGCACTGGCTTCTGAGCTCAGTGGTCCATGGTTCGATCCCCAGTTGAGGTGGGATTTTTTTTATACTGCAAACGGCTCAGGGGTCAACCTAGCCTCATGGGTACTAGACGAACTCTGGAAAGCTTAAAGGTGGCACACCCCTAGTGTGCCGTATGATCAAGAAATATGGGCCTAACACCTTATTCTCAATGAACATGTAACAGGATCCTTTACCTTCCTCCCCCTTTACTAGAGACTTGAAGACTAGAGTGATTACGACTATGACAATACATAAACATTGTTGGAAATAGTTTTGCCTCTTATGTTGTCCTTGATAGGGCACTCTTTTACAAATATTATTATTGATAAAATATTTTGGCAATAATTTGTGATGCATTCTTGCAAACTGAGGTTTATTTCAGTATTTTCACATCCCGCATTATTGATAACAAATATATCATTCTGTTACCTTTTGAATTGGTCAGAACAGAGGTCGGTAAATCTAGAGTACACATGTTTTTAAACCAGGCACTCTAGAATTCTCGGCATTAACAGGATTCCTTATTTGGAATAGATAAAAATATACCGCTTCTAATTCTCTCATAGAAACAGTAACCACAGCCTTTGTTAATTCTGACTATATATAGATGGTTGAGTTTCAGTCCTAGCAGTAGTGTTGTCGACCAGGGACTGGCGGCTCCTGAGCCGACCCAGCTCTAATGGGTACCTCCGAAATCGGTGAGTATCTGCCTGAATGGCGAGGGACACATGTCTCTGTACAGGAAAAAAGGGATACTCACGTAAAAGTCGGTCACGGGTTGGACATACTAACCTGAGATTTCACCTTGAGTAATAGCGGGCGTATGCACAAAAAAAAAAAATTGTGCTAGCAGTAACAGTTCTCTGTAACTGGCTATGTAATAGTTTTTTAATTTTGTAGTTTTATGCACAGCGGTCAGCATTTTACTGTAGGAATAGGGTGATTGGCTAAAGTGGTGCATGCAAAATTTCATCAACCAATCACATTTCAGTTCTCATTGTAGATAGCATGTCTTTCCCAGGATGCTTCAGGTCACTTTTGCATGTTTGACTTTTATATCATTACTCTATTATTCTTTTGCTTCACGCGTCACAAGGGCATCAATTTGTAAAAATAAGTCAATCTAATTTCAGGGCATATTTTGTTTTTCGACTTAAAATGAATGATCATCGTCAAATGCTTTGAGATGTTGTTTAACTAGGGCTGCTGAGCTGCTCACTCTTTTGCAGCCAATACCAAGTTAGAGACTCCTTGGTATTATCTATACTGTGGATCTAGACTTTTCCTGTGGCTTTTCTTCCATTCCAAAACGTGCTGAGTTGTAGTCATGAGCTCCAGTTTCTCCAGCTTGGCTTGCATTTAAAGGATCATCACATCTAGTCCCAAGCTAGGAGTTAGAAGTGCATGGCATAGTGTGCATTCCCCACCATCCAAGGGGCTCTCCAACTATGCAGAGCTCTGGTTCTGGGCTCTCTTAAGGAATTGTCACGTCTTGCACAGAGCCACTTCTTAGCTGCCCCTGCCTATCACTGGGTCCATAATGAGATCCTCCTGCATGCAGTCAACCAAGTCAAAGCCAAAGAATCATGTCTGGGGCTCAAGTGACTTCTCCAAGCTTAGTGTGCAATGCTGGGTTCTCAACAAGTTTCACCACAAGGGGAATCACTGGAAGTGTGTGGGTAATTTCAAGAATCAATGAGGGTGTAATTAAAACTCATGAAGATTTGCCCAGGAATTTGGGGGGAAACAGAGAAAGAAACTGGACTTAAGTTCTGCTATTTAAACTAAGGAATGAGCGGTGGTATATTGTGACTGACATGCAAAAAGTCCTGCTGGTTTTTCATAGTCCTTATGTGCTGTTATGTGTTACTAATGTTGGGTAAATCTGGCATTGGCTTTCTAGTGCCTACATTTTTGGAGGTGGCTCCTAGAATTTGAGATAACTTGTGAACCTCTAAGTCAGAAGTGTTTTATATGACAACTTTCTCACAAAATTAATCATCACATAGTCTATCTGTATTATGTAATAAGATTTGTGCACATAGACATGATGAGAGTATATGTGTGAGGTACAGAGAAAATTGGGTTGAAAGTTTAGCACCATATGGAGATATGGGTTCTGAGGTTATCAAGCATGCCAAACGATAGCTTGAAATGTGAGACATGGGTTGTGAAGTTATCAAGTTAAGTGGTGGTAAGATCGGTGTTAAAGTGTAATATTTAACTGATATCAATACCCTTTAGCTCCCTGAGGAGCATAGGCCTTCAACAAACACATGCCAAGTCTTCCTGTCCTGTGCCATCCGCTCAAGTTCTTAAAACAAAATACAAGAGGAGCTTTCATTGCATTGGGAAACATATGGAGAACAAGAGAAATCAAGTCCAACATGAAAATAAGAATCTTCAACTCAAATGTCAAATCAGTCCTATTGAATGGCTCTGAGACATGGAGAACAGCAAAAAAACAACAACCAAAAAGCTAGACTTTTATAAACGGGTGCTTGCGTAGAATAGAAGGACTGAAATGGTATGACAAAGTCACAAATGTGGAGTTGATGACAAGAATCAGACAAGTGCCAGTGGAACAAGAGTTGAGAAGAAGTCGCTGGCGATGGATAGGACATACATTGAGGAAACTTGTTGATAGCATTACAAGGTAGTCCTTGTTCTGGAATCCACAGGGAAAGAGAGGCAGAGGTAGACCAAAAAACACACGGAGAAGAGAACTGGATACAGAGGTGAAAATGATGAGGAAAACACGGAAAGAACTTTCAAATATGCTTGCTGTTTTTTTCTAGTATAATGCTGGCTGACTGACATAGGTGATCGTAACTCCACAACTTCCTGTCCTTTGTGCTAATTATCATATCTCTTGTAGACTACTTTCCATGCCCTGATGTTAATCAGTACAGTAACATCTCTCTGTAACATCCTCTATATGTGTTTTCTGCTGTCATAATATTTTCCCTTTCTCATAACTGTGTAACATGTCCACAAAAGTGGATTGTTTCCTTCTCATACATAATAAGCTTCCTATTTCCACAAACGCTGGTCACATTGTTATTGCATGTGTAACCTCATGTCCCATGTGAACTACACAGTCTGATGGCAGTCAAGCTGAACATTTTAAAAAAGAATTCCATTTCACATTTGATATTTTCAACTTGTGTTTTCTAAGCCCTCATTGCAAAGCTTTGTTTTGTAGGAATGCATCACACTTTTTCATATTTCAGTTTTTATTTGGTGGTTTTTTTTATAAATGTTGTGTGTGTGGTTGAAGAGACAGCAGTTTTATCCACAGCCAAAAAACACTATGCCTAGAATGAAAACACCTTTGTAGCTTCTTACTTACTTACTTAGTCGTTCCCCTTCTACTGTGAGGTGTAGAGGTTTGGAAGAGAGAGCGCCAGACTATTCTGTCTTCCTCCTGGCCTGGTTCCATTCTAGTTCTCGGTCTGTCAAAGATTGTCTAATGTTGTCCTCCCAGCGGACTCTGGGGGTCTGGATCCCTGGCTCTTTGTTTCCCATGCTTGTCGTGGTAGCCGATCTTCTCCCATTCTGCAGACATGGCCAAACCGTCTTAGTTGGGACTGTTCTACTTGGGTCTGCAGGGGGTGGGATTTTAGGCCTTGACGTATCCTCTGGTTGCGGACCATGTCTCTTCTTGTTACTTCAACCACCTTCCTCAGATACCTCATTTCTGAGGTTTGGATCTGGCTTTTGTGGGTTGTAGTCATTGCCCATATGTCAAGACTGGGACATAGGTGGAGCGGTATACAGCCATCTTCATTTTCTTACCAACCTCTCTCTTGCTGAGGAATCCTCGATTTATGGCCTGAAAAAGTCTCCCAGCTGCTGCTTTTTGAGTGGCCAACTCTTCTTTGATGCCTCCTTTTCGGTCTATAATAGCTCCGATGTATTTAAAGTGGTCGACCTGCTCCAGGACCTGTTCTCCCAGCTTAATCTGATGTCTTCTTTCTTCTCGTGATATCACCATGGATTTTGTTTTAGAGCTGCTTATGACCATCCCTCTCTTCTCCAGCTCTTCCTTCCAGACTTGCAGGTTGGATTGGAGATGTGCCTCGGATTTAGCAATCAGGGCAACATCATCAGCAAATGCCAGCTTCAAAATACAGACCTGTCTCATCTTCCAGTACCCCACTGAATACTTTCTTGTTCTCTCCTTACATGCCTTGATGACATCGTCCATGAGGAGTATGAAAAGATAAGGTGACAGGATATCACCTTGTCTTACACCAGTGGTGGTTTGCTGTCCTCACATAATTTCTGCAAGACTTGTAGAAGCTCTGTATAGCATGAATCAGAGGTGCTGGAATGTTCTTTCTTGCCAAACAGTCCCAAAGTTTGCTCCAGGGGACCCTGTCAAACGCCTTTTCGGGACCTCAAGATGCAGCAATAGAGACCGCAGTCAGCGACTCATAGCTTGACTGCCTGCGTCAGGACCAGCGAACCAGAGCTGGTCAAGACCGCACTCCACCTCCACGTGGTGGTCCTGGAAACAGTCTGCATCTGTGCAGGCTGGCTGAGCGAGTGTGGATCGAAATGGGAAGGCAAACCCGGTCCTAAAAAATGCCGTGCAGAAGTCGGATGTGTCGACCGAAAGGTGCAGATATCACAGCTACGTTGTAAACAGACACAATGCAACCACCGTCCTTTTCAGGGCGAACGAAGAAGAAGAAGAAGAAACGCCTTTTCCAGATCTATGAAACAAAGATGGATCTCACTCTTATACTCAAGGGCCTTTTCACTCAGCTGTCTGAGTGTGAAGATTAGGTCTTGAGTACTTCGGTTTGCTCGGAATCCGCACTGGACCTCATCCAATTGTGGCTCAGCTAGGCGTCGGAGTCTCTGCTCTAGGATTCTAGAGTAGATTTTACCAGGGACACTGAGAAGGGATATGCCTCTATGGTTTCCACATTGTCGATTGTCACCCTTTTTTAAAATTGGTGTTATGATGGCAATCTCCCAATCCTTTGGTATGGTCTTGTTGCACCACACTGCCTGTAGGACCCTTAAGAGTAATAGGTCACCTGATGCTCTCATGTATTTAACCATTTCTAATGTTATACCATCATGCCCTGCTGCGTTGCCCATCTTGATTTTCTCCAGTGCTGCCTTCAGTTCTTGCATCTTTATGTCATCTTCATCACCATTGGTTTCCTCTTCTGTGCTAGTGGTTATCATTTCTGATGCTTGACCTTGCTCACCATCCAGGAGTTCTGAGAAATATTCTTTCCATTACTTCCTTCGGGGCAGTAAGCAATTTGCCTTGCTTGTCCTTTATAAATTTGAGAGGGCATTGTTTTTCCTTCCTCATGTTCTTTAGGGTCTTATATAACAATTTCTGGTTTTCTTGCACATCTTTTTCTAGCTTTTCTCCAAATTTTTCCCAGGACTTCTGTTTTGCTGCTAGCACCTTGTTCTTTGCTTCTGTTCTGAGTATCACATATTCTCTATTTGTCCCGCTGTGTTTTTAGCTCCTAAGTATTGTTTCCATGCGATTTTCTTCTCTCTTATTTTCTCTTTGACTTCCTCTGTCCACCAATGTGTCCTCTTTCTCTTGTTCCCAAGTCGGACTTCACCACATGCTTCTGCAGCAGCTGTCTTTATGATGTCCTTGAATTTAAGCCACAGGGTTTCCAAGTCATCATGTTGTTCTTCTGTGTTTCTCACCGCTGCAGCAATAAGCCCCTGATATCTGGTCTTAATTTCTGGCTCTCTCAGCTTGTAGGTCTTAAAGCTCATTCCTCCCACTCATTTACTTAGTTTCTTGCATGATGTTGGACAGTTCCTAGGCTGTGCAACTCTTTCAATTGTTCTTGTGATTGTAAGCAGTTCTTTAAATAAAATGGATTTAAATTAAAAAATTCACTAAGCTGTAATTTTTATAAATATAAACTCAGTACATAGCAGAGCAACAGAATTAATGGTCATCAGGAAGAAAATGTTTTCTCTAGAATGGACTATCAAAGTAAATAGAAGTCTGAACAATTACCTTCACTACAGGTGGTGCCTGCAGCAGGAATTTATATGCTCTAGCAGCTGTGGTTTCTGTAACAATTTGTTTGACATAATGAGGTTGTCAGCGCGGGCCCCCCCCCCCCCCCCCCCCCCCCCCCCCCACCCCACCCACCCACCCCCACCCCCCCCATACACAATGTCACATTAGTCACCTTGTATGACATGCCTCAGGTAGCAGTAGTCCTATTCTGTCTTCTCAGTGACTGCCAGGTAACTACTTGAGACATTCAGATACCCAGGTAACTACTGGAGACATTCAGATACCCAGGTATGGTAATAACATTACATGGAAGGTGTATCTCACAGGTCAAGAATACAACAGCCCAAGCAAAAGCAGGGTTCCATAAAAAGAAACATATTTTGTGCAAATAATCAGTGGAAATAAGAGAGGGTTCTTCAGTTTAACATAGAGCCAATTCTGTCATATGGAAGCAAGACATGGACAATCGGTAAACAAGCAAGAAAATGTAAGGAGATGTGGTTTTACAGAATTGTTACAAAGATCATGGTCGACTAAAAACAAGATTAATGAACATTTTCTGAAAGAAGCTAGTGTACAAAGGAAGTTTATTATATTAGAGGGACACCATCTATCTTTGGGCATTTAACTCTTAGTATCCGGCAAGCCCCGTGAAGTGGCGAGGGTTTAGTACCAATTTTACGGCTCGCCAGTTCAAGTGGCGCGCGACGGTAACGATAGCTAAACTAGCGCGTAAAAATGCGGATTTAGCTCCCGTATAGTAAGAGTTAATGGGGAGAACAAAGCTGGAATAATCATGATTACAGGAAAGATTGAAAGTATAAGAGATAATAGGGAGAACAAAGCTGGAATAATCATGATTACAGGAAAGATTGAAAGTATAAGAGATAATGGGGAGAACAAAGCTGGAATAATCATGATTACAGGAAAGATTGAAAGTATAAGAGATAATGGGGAGAACAAAGCTGGAATAATCATGATTACATGAAAGATTGAAGAGATAGAGGGCAACAAACTGAGAAGATGTCGGACAGTTTGACATCATGGTATGTAAAACGTCAACAACAGAATTGATAAACAGTACTAGAGACAGGAAGTTGTGGAGAGACATAATCACCAACGCCAGCAGGCATGGTACTGTGCAAGCTAAGTGACCTTTTACTTGTTCCAAAGTTTTGTTCATTCTCTTTATTTCGTTTCGTTGATTATTTACTTTCTTGTTTCGGTATTTCTTTCAGGTTTTACGATTTTCTTTCATTATTATTATTATTTTTTTCGCTCATCACTGTGGTTGTTTACTTTTTCCATCTGCTTGTATCTCTCATTTGGTGTATGTTTCTTATTATCGTATGTTTTTGTAGTACCTATATTAATTCTTGTCCTTGTCACCTGTTTGTAACTATGGCTGACGAAGGGTAAAACCCAAAACATCCCTTGTTTCCTGTGAACCGTTAATTTGTAGAACTGATTCAATACTGTTTTATTGGCTTAAATACTTACTTGTATATTCCTTACCAGTTTTACAGCAGCCCCTTAATTTATTTACTTACACTATACTACAATCATTGCTGCTACCCTGTTTTCGTTTCGTGACTTCTATATTTTGTGTTCTTCTCTAGTTTCATATTTTTACATTTGTTCATTATGCCTTATCACAAACAGTTGATTTCTTCTCTTCATTCTTTTATTACCCATTCATTTTCTCTCATGCCTTCTGACATATCTCGTACTGCTTGTGACTTAGCCTTTACTATATACAAGAAGACACGCTGTACATGTCACATTAATTTTCTCAAGAACTGTCTCCGTGCTAGGGTTATTCCCAAAGGGTTTGTCTCTAGCTTCCATCTGTTGGCGGAACTTCCTCATCCTGCTGACCAGCACCGCTTACAAGTTGAGAAGAAATGTTCCTTCCAACGTATGAGATGCGTCATTGCTATACATAAACGCCAGCTGACTGAATTTGAACTTTCGAAATCCAACCTTACTCAACAACTATGTCTACTGACTTCTTCGTGCCCGGCAGCGTTCCCTCTTATTCGCACTATTATCCATGACACGAATAGGGAGCTCTATACTTGTTTGAGCACGCATAAAAAAGAGAAATTGCGCCGCCTCTGTCCGCAGCCTCCTACGGGGTCCTCTATTCAGTCTTCTACCCATGCTAAAGTTATTTGCATTCTTCCAGATTTGCATGTCTCCTGATGAATTGTCTGTCCTGGGTAAAGGTCTTAAGTTTGTTCCTCTTCGTTCTAATTTTGACAAATATTCTCTGCTTCAAGATGCTCACATGAATTTATATAATGCCAATACTTTACATGACATTGACCAGCTTACTCTACACCGTCTCCGTCGATCTAACCTCACGTCTTCTGAATGGCGGGCATTGTCACGCCTTAGAAAATGTGAGGATATTGTTATCAAGCCGGCTGACAAAGGTGGTGCAGTTGTTGTTTGGCGTAAGGACTTACACACTCATGAAGGAGTTACACAGCTAGGTAACACCACCTTTTACTCACCTTGTTCTGGTGATGCAACAGTCCGGAATAATCTTTCTGTTTATAAGACTATCCGTGGCCTTGTCCATGATGATCTTCTTCCTTCTGGTGCTTTATCTCTCCATATTTTTTATAGTAGTCTTGGTAAACCTTCCGTTTACATGCTTCCTAAGGTGCATAAAATTGCTAACCCTGGTAGGTCTATTGTTTCAGCCTGTTCTTGTCCCACTGAACGTATTTCTGAATTCCTTGATAGTATTTTCCAGCCTTTAGTCGCCAATCTGCCTTCTTATTTGAAAGACACTACTCATGCTATCACTACCTTTGATTCATCAGATTCACGCCTGGCCGTACTTACCGTCTTTTCCTCCTAGATGTTTGTTTCCTTTATACTTCTATTCCACATGCTGATGGTCTCAAGGCACTCCAATTTTTTCTCGACCAGCGTACTGATCTTACTATAAGTACAGGTCCGCTTCTTCGCCTTGCTGAGTTGGTTCTTAATCTCAACTCTTTTGAGTTTAATGGCCAATTCTTCAACCAAATCAGTGGCGTTGCTATGGGTACTAAGATGGGCCACTTTGAATATTTGGTCTTTCAAAGTTACGATGGACCGATACCTGAGTTTTACCGCCGCTAAATTAATGATGGAATTGGCATTACAGACATGTCTGAGGTAGACCTCTGTCGATTTATTGCCTGTGTTGGTAATTTCAATCCTGCCATCAAATTCACTTCTGAACTTCCTTGACATCACTGTGACTATTAGCCCTACTGGTCTTAAAACGTCTGTCTATTATAAGGCTACTGACGCTCATGGTTTCCTTCTTTATACTTCATCTCACCCTTTTAGTTGTAAAAATTCCATTCCCTTTTCTCAACTTCTTCGCTTGCATTGGTTATGTCACGATGACGATGATTTCCATCAGCGAGCTCAAGAGATGCTCAAGTTCTTTCGCCGACGTCTTTATCCAGAACATGTTTTATCTGATGCTCTTAATCGCATCACACACGTCACTCGTCATATGGCATTCACTATTAAACCTTCTGTCCAATCTGACAGACTCAAACTGGTTCTAACTTTCCATCCTCACTGTCTGACGGTGAAGAGAATTCTGTTTCGACATCTGCCTATTCTCCACTCTGATCCTGATACCAGAGAGTTGTTTCGTGATACCCCTTTGGTGGTATATCGTAGGGATAGGAATATTCTTGTACACAGTCGCTTGAGACATACTAGCCCTTCATACTTTGGTACTAAACCATGCCAACGCCATATATGTAATAGCTGCCCGTTTGTATCCAAACTCAGAAAGTCACTTTTCCAAAAGGAAAATTTGTCATTAGAGAGTCTCTCACGTGCGAATTCAGAAACCTTATGCTATCATCTGCAAGAAGTGTGGCATTACCTATATTGGTGAAACTGGCTGACATCTATCATGGCAAACATTTACCAGTGGCCCTTTATTTCAATAGGCCTGACCATTCAGGTAATTCCGATATTCATGTCACTGCCCTCCTTTCATGTGTCGGTGATGACCGAACTCGCTTTTCGTTGGAGAATCGCCTCATTTTTCAAATGGGCTGTTTATCTCCGAAAGGACTTAATGTCCAATATCAGTTTGCATAAATTCTGGTGGCTTTTCTCTCTTTTTCATTCTTCTTTATTCATTGTTTTTTTGATCTATCTTCTTGTTTTTGTTTTGGTTCATTTCGTATCCTTTTGTATCTTTTTAAATTGTCGCCATCTTATACGTCACTTCCTTAGACAAGCTACCTCAGTGTTCTATTCCAAGCATCTACGGATCTAGCTAAGTGACCTTTTACTTGTTCCAAAGTTTTGTTCATTCTCTTTTTTTCGTTTCGTTGATTATTTACTTTCTTGTTTCGGTATTTCTTTCAGGTTTTACGATTTTCTTGCATTATTATTGTTCTTTTTTCGCTCATCACTGTGGGTGTTTACTTTTTCCATCTGCTTGTATCGCTCATTTGGTGTATGTTTCTCATCATCGTATGTTTTTGTAGTACCTATATGTAATTCCTTTCCTTGTCACCTGTTTGTAACTGTGGCTGACGAAGGGTAAAACCCAAAACGTCCCTTGTTTTATGTGAACCGTTAATTTGTAGAACTGATTCAATAGCCTACAGTTTTATTGGTTTATATACTTATATGTGGAACTGGAAGAAGCAACTAAGTACATCGTGCATTTTCTAAGGCCGTCTCTGAGGAGACAACAAAAAAGGGGGGATGCAAGGAAGGATTTTGAAATCAGCAGCTGTGAAATAAAAATATAGCACTCGACAGAGTCAAACATTTCAGACAAATACACATGAATTTTTTTTAAAAGAAAAAGAAAAAGTTTGGAGAAGAAGAGACTAACATACTTTCATATTTAAACACCTGGTACACTCCAGGCGTGAATGCTTCATACATTTGACATGCTACATTCTAATACTGCTTCCTTCCTGTGGTGTGTGTTGTAAGAGGTGGCTAATTTTGAGGTTGTACATGGGCCTGGTAACCTCATTATGTACAACAAATTCATATAGAAAATATCACTGCATTTTGTTTGAGCACATGAATGCTTTGGTGTAGGCTTCCTAGGACCGATGGCTATAATGGTAGCTCCGTGCTCCACAGGGAGTGAAAAATAATGATGTACAGGAGACAAGTGTGGAGGGATGTAAAGGAATTCACGCTGCTCTCGTGTGAATTCAAGAGTTAAACCACGAACTAAGACCTTGAAGCACCGCCACATGGTGTTTCCTAGAAACAGGCAAACTTCAAGTTGTCTGTCCAACGTTCAGGATTGAGTAGCTACACCAAAGTGACCCACCATATTGATTGCCCTTGTGGTAAAACATGTTGAGAACCCAACAATTCACACACCTTGCTTGAGGGAATCGCAGACTTAATCCTGGCTTTTGGCTGTGTGCAGGAGCAGCTCATAATGGACAGCTGACAGGTGAGGGGAAGTGGTTCTGTGCAGGACGTGATAATCCCCTTGGAAAGCCCAGAAGTAGAGCATGGTATTTTAGCCCTGCATATTTGGTTTGCACCTCTGGATTATGGGAATGCACTACATTTTGAATAACATAGCACACACATACAAAATATATACACACAGAAAAACACAAGCAAACGCACTGCTCATATAAAGAAATTCACGTAAGCTCTTTTAATTTCACGTACACCTCACAAGCATACTTTGCAAAAATTATACACAAATGCAATAATTACAGTGGCAGAAATATAAAACATTCTCTGGTTCTTGTACTTTCAACCATACATACACCTACATCTATATTTGAATTACGTTTACATGCATACAGAAAATACAATTTAGCAATTAAAAAAAAAAAAATTGACATGCATAAACAATGCAATACAATTGTTTCAAGCACAAATAATTAGATTATGTTGTTATGTACAACAGTTTGTAAAAATTTATGTTTCACAAAATTATTGTCATTTGTAATACATTAGGTTCTTTAACAAGTTACTTTCAGCAAAAGTAATGCTGCCTTTGATAATACACTGCATATCTGTGTTGTCTTTGATTCAGTTACGGACCTTGGTACTAAGAACTTCTTCCACTAACCTTTAACCCCTCTACTGTTACTGTCATTTCCTTTTGTGCTCCTTACACAACATGGACCCACCACTGTAACTGGTACCCTTGTAGGAAGCCTGTAAGAAGAATTCATATGCTGTTGTTTGTTGCCATGGTTTTTTGTGGCAATTTGTTTGATATGAGGTTGCCAGCCCCATACATAACCACATATTAGCTGCCTTGATACAACATGCTTGAGGGTGTAGCAAGTCCTGTTGTTTCCTTGCGTCTTCAGAGAATTCAGGAAACTGGACTAGGTCCTTTACCATTATGGATGAGTCTAACCCATCAGAGATTATCTTTCCCACATGGTTAAGGTTGAGTCTGACTGGTCCATTATCTCTACAGACACATACCTTAACACTTCCTTCATTTTTCCCTCTACTGAATATCATCATCATTATCTCCATTTATACTCCCTATGGGACCGCCACTACGACTGGTCTTGCAAGAAGCCTGGGTCAATGCATTTATGTACTCTTACAGTGTTGTGATGTGTTCTCTACATGATAAGGTTGTTGGCCTCATATGACATGCCTGGGTCAATGCATTTATGTGTTCTCTACATGATAAGGTTGTTGGCCTCATATGACATGCCTGGGTCAATGCATTTATGTGTTCTCTACATGATAAGGTTGTTGGCCTCATATGACATGCCTGGGTCAATGCATTTATGTGTTCTCTACATGATAAGGTTGTTGGCCTCATATGACATGCCTGGGTCAATGCATTTATGTGTTCTCTACATGATAAGGTTGTTGGCCTCATATGACATGCCTGGGTCAATGCATTTATGTGTTCTCTACATGATAAGGTTGTTGGCCTCATATGACATGCCTGGGTCAATGCATTTATGTGTTCTCTACATGATAAGGTTGTTGGCCTCATATGACATGCCTGGGTCAATGCATTTATGTGTTCTCTACATGATAAGGTTGTTGGCCTCATATGACATGCCTGGGTCAATGCACTTATGTGTTCTCTACATGATAAGGTTGTTGGCCCCATATGACATGCCTGGGTCAATGCATTTATGTGTTCTCTACATGATAAGGTTGTTGGCCTCATATGACATGCCTGGGTCAATGCATTTATGTGTTCTCTACATGATAAGGTTGTTGGCCTCATATGACATGCCTGGGTCAATGCATTTATGTGTTCTCTACATGATAAGGTTGTTGGCCTCATATGACATGCCTGGATCAATGCATTTATGTACTCTTAGTGTTGTGATGTGGCCTCATATGACATGCCTGGGTCAATGCATTTATGAGTTCTCTACATGATAAGGTTGTTGGCCTCATGCATGCCTGGGGCAATGCATTTATGTCTACATGATAAGGTTGTTGGCCTCATATGACATGCCCAATGCATTTAATGATAAGGTTGTTGGCCCCATATGACATGCCTGGGTCAATGCATTTATGTGTTCTCTACATGATAAGGTTGTTGGCCTCATATGACATGCCTGGATCAATGCATTTATGTACTCTTAGTGTTGTGATGTGGCCTCATATGACACGCCTGGATCAATGCATTTATGTACTCTTACAGTGTTGTGATGTGTTCTACATGATAAGGTTGCCATGCCTGGGGCAGCAGTTGTCCTGTTCAGTACCGTAATACTCAGTAATGACTAGTGTAGTCACCTATAAATAGCTTATAATGTCTCAGGGTCCTTGAACATGTATCAGACATTAAATAGTTCTGTTAGGTAGGTCTGATGTAACTATGGTTCTGTTAGGTAGGTCTGATGTAACTATGGTTCTGTCATGATGGCCTGTCCTAAAAATTAACATAAGGGCAGGGGAAAGAATTACCAGAACAAATATCAAGGTCAATGGGTTAACCAATCAGAATCTGGTAACTGATATTACAGAAAATCTTGCTCACAAACGTTCATGCTTCACTCCTTTACCCAGCCTGTGCACATCTCATTATAACTAATATTATTATTACTTCCTCCAAGTTCTCTAACCTGAAGGTTCTTTTATGCCCCTTCCCTCCCCTTGTTTCTTTCTCGCACTCATTCAAATTTCCTTCACTTCTTGATCACGTTATCTATCACTTGTTTGAAATATTTTATTTACTGGTATCTAACTTTTTCTTTTAAAATGTGTACACATTCTATTGACTAAGGCCCCGCCCCGTGTAGTTTCTGGGGGTCTCTGGGGAGTCAGTGAAATAATAGAACTACAGCACCCTTACCTGGTGTCATACAAGGTAGATGGCAACATCATTGTTTAAACACAACAACATCAGAAACTACTATCACAACAACATTGTCATACAAGGTAGATGGCAACATCATCGTTTAAACAAACTGCCTCAGAAACTACTATCACAACAACATGTGAATGCTTGCTACAAGGGGACCAGCTGGAGTAGTGGCTCTATGCTCTGTCAGGACCAACCAATCATGACACTGACTAATCCTGTTTCACTTGTGTAATGGCACGTACAGGTAGACTTATAGTAGATACTGCCACAGGTGAGTGATGTGTTACAGACTTCACCAACATTAGGTCCAGATAAAAGCTGAGTTAAGTACCCTTATTTACAGCTGGGTAGACCGTAACATGAAACTACCAGATTCTGAACCTGGTTTACTTTGCCATGAGAAGTCAGCCCTCTACCCACTCAGACATTAACATAATATCAAATAGAATTTATACATCTGAATAACTTAAACAAGAAATATCAACTTTTGAAAGTGTACCTAAGTTAGCTTCGGTCCATCAGTGTTAGTTTCTGGAATGTCTCAAGTACTGACTTTGATGATTTGACAATTTGTTGGTGACTGAGTTGTTTACAAGTTGTTAGTCACTGTTCACAAGTTGTTAGCGACTGAGCTGTGCCAAATGTTAACTTGTGAAATGTATCAAACACTAGCTTCTCATGTCTGCTAGTTTTAGTTTATCAGTTGTATCAAGTGTTAGTTTCTGAAGTGGATTAGAATGTTAGTGAAATGTTATCAAATGTTAACTTCTGAAGTGTACCAGAATGTTAGTGAAATGTTATCAAATGTTAACTTCTGAAGTGTATCAGAATGTTAGCTTGCAACATGTATCAAGTGTTTGTTTTAGAATGTTAGTTTGTGAAATGTTATCAAATGTTAACTTCTGAAGTGGATTAGAATGTAGCATGTGAAATGTATGAAGCATTCACATTTGGAGTGTACCACGTGTTTAAATATGAAAGTATGTTAGTCTCTTCTTCTCCCAACATTTTCTTTTTGTCATGTGTCTATCTTAGATTTTTTAATTACAAAAAAAATAAAATAATAAATAAATAAATTCATGTGTACATTTCTGAAAAGCTTCACCCTGTACATTGCTATATTTTTATTTCACAGCTGCTGATTTCAAAATCCTTCCACACATTCCCATAACTAGACTAACACATCATCACACGGAATATGAAACTTATGTAGTCTAGTAAACTGTTTGTAAAAAATATTGCATTATCCACACTATGGATTTTCATCCATACAAGGACACTGGCCATGCTGCCAAAAGACAGCTTGCTGCCAAAAGACAGCTGAATGCCACGTACAGGGACACATAAAAAGCTCTCAACAAGCACAACCATGCCAACACTCATCACCTACACAAGACAAACGTATGACTGAGAATGACAAGTTGGAGCTAAAGTAAAAAAACAACACAAACACAAAGTCTGGATGACAGACAACAGATGTACTTGACAGTAAGAGCCAGGAGGATTGTGGGTGTACTAATATCTAGCTAGCTTTGTTTATACAGTTGTGAATTCTTCTTCACTCTGTAAATTAAAAGTCAATGTTGAGTGCTGCTTTCCACTTCACCTACACACAGGTCATATTACCACCACCCCCCAATAAATAAGTATAAGGCTCCACTTCAACTAACAATTATTCTATTAAATCCTGACGATCTCTAAAGAGACAAATGGAGAATAGAATTATTGCCCCTTCTCGTCTGTTGTAAGTTGCCACTAAAATGAGGTTGTGCATGGGGCTGGCAACCTGCTACAGAAACCACTTCCTGTTAAAGCATGTCAATGCTTGAGTGATGGCTTCCTGCAGTGAAACCAGCCAATCAGGTGGCTGCATGCTCAATAAGGAGCAAATAGGGAAATGAATTAGTCACAGAACCACCACAGCAAGATCACGTGACAGGGCTTTACCAGCAGACGAGTAAACTACAATGGTGGTCCCATACTCCATAAACAGCAACAATGGAAATGATGATGATGACGAAATATGAGGAATTGCATCTTGTCACTAAATTGCTCTTTTCAGAAATAAGCTCACTACAACCCCCCTGCATCTCGGTGATGTTAGTCATCAAAATTCTGGTATTCTCCTCAGCCTGTGACTCATGGTATTTGTATAAATCACTGTTAAGTGATAATCAGAGTCACCACAAAGACTCTTACCCGAGGACAGATTAGGTCTGTTAGTTGGGACTGGACCTGAGGACAGATTAGGTCTGTTAGTTAGGACTGGACCTGAGGACAGATTAGGTCTGTTAGTTGGGACTGGACCTGAGGACAGATTAGGTCTGTTAGTTGGGACTGGACCTGAGGACAGATTAGGTCTGTTAGTTGGGACTGGACCTGAGGACAGATTAGGTCTGTTAGTTGGGACTGGACCTGAGGACAGATTAGGTCTGTTAGTTGGGACTGGTCCAGAGGACAGATTAGGTCTGTTAGTTGGAACTGGTCCAGAGGACAGATTAGGTCTGTTAGTTGGAACTGGTCCAGAGGACAGATTAGGTCTGTTAGTTGGGACTGGACCTGAGGACAGATTAGGTCTGTTAGTTGGGACTGGACCTGAGGACAGATTAGGTCTGTTAGTTGGGACTGGACCTGAGGACAGATTAGGTCTGTTAGTTGGGACTGGACCTGAGGACAGATTAGGTCTGTTAGTTGGGACTGGACCTGAGGACAGATTAGGTCTGTTAGTTGGGACTGGACCTGAGGACAGATTAGGTCTGTTAGTTGGGACTGGACCTGAGGACAGATTAGGTCTGTTAGTTGGGACTGGACCTGAGGACAGATTAGGTCTGTTAGTTGGGACTGGACCTGAGGACAGATTAGGTCTGTTAGTTGGGACGAGACTTGTGTATGTGATCCAAACCACATCTGACCAATGGCACTTAGAACCGCATTCAAAACATTGCTTTCTTCTCCCCAAGACTTGCTGCAGTCTGCAGGTTTTGGAGGGATTTTGTTCATAGATGATTAGTACACACTAATACAGACAAATTTATTGTGTAAAGACACAAAAAAGTACTGCACTTCTGGTCTTTTCATAAATGTCTGCTGTATTTCATTCATTCATAACCCTCCACTTCCAAAGGAGCATAGGCCTTCAACAAACACATGCCAAGTCCTCCTGTCACGTGCCATCATCTCAAGTTCTTTCCACGTTCTCCTTATCATTTTCACCTCTGTTTCCAGCTCTCTTCTCCATGTGCTTCTTGGTCTACCTCTGCTTCTCTTGCCCTGGGGGTTCCAGAACAAGGACTGCCTTGTAATGCTATCAACAGGTTTCCTCAGTGTGTGTCCTATCCATCTCCATCTTCTTCTCATCTCTTGTTCCACTGGCACTTGTCTATTTCTTGTCATCAGTTCCACGTTGGTAACCTTCTGCTGTATTGCTGAAACCTTTATGCCCTGCCGTCAAGGGATTAATGGTTTATAACTTGCAGCCAGCATAAATTGCACATACACACACTATAAAGCACCATACACGTCACAACTTAATTAAAACAAGTTCTTTATCCAGCTATTTTAGGTCCTGACATGCTGCATCATGTGACTTTTCAGCTATTCACAGATCTTTTCTAGCACAAGGATGTAACTGTTCATTACAGTGAACAAACTTGAAGTACAACCATTTGTAAATGTCTGAAACACCATCCTTTAAAACAGCTGCTTTGTCAGTTCAGTGGTCAATAAGTTAGTTCAGTATCTGCTAATCTGTTACAGAATGACTCATTTATAGGTGCAGTGACAGCCACAGAATGGCTGATTTCCTAAGTTCAGCATCTGTCACAGAATAGCTGACTAGTTAGTCTGATGTCTGTCACGGGATGGCTGGTTTGTCAGTTTGGCATGTGTCAAAGAATGATTTTCTGTTATTTCATTGTCTGTCACAAACTGACTGATTCGTTTGCCTGGTATGTGTCACAGAATGGCTGACTAGTTTTCCTGGTACCTGTCACAGACTGGCTAATTTGTTAGTTCAGTGTTGGTCACAGTATGGTTTACTTGTCAGTTCAGTGTCGGTCACAGTATGACCAGTTATGAGATTCACATCCCAATCTTTGAAGTAAGTAGCGTACAATTTTAATATCTGAAAGTTGAACTAAAAAAATACACACATATTTTGTATGTTTGTGGGGATGTCTGCTGCATGTCAAAGATAAAGCTATTATTCATGTTGATTATTGGACCACTAGAAAACCATCTTCTTGATCTTCAACAATTTTCCAAGACGTTGTTTGGCAGTTGCCAGGCCTTTCTTTGGTTTCTTGGCTGTAACCAGATACAAAAAATAAAACAAGTAATCAAGTTTGCAATGTCTTGTCACATCACCCTTACAATTCATTATACACATTTAAAGTATTCAATAACATTTTGAGCCCATTAACAATTCTTAAAAAAATTTCACACCAAAAAAATAAACAACAATTATTATTTCAATTACGCACTTTATGAAAATGCCATTTCTTAAAATTCTGTGACCTACACCTTTAAAGTCAATGGATCATGAGCTTATTTCCCACAATCCCTGCCAGGACAGAAGAAACTTGTTTAATCAACACTGAAAATATATTTTAGGGAGAAATGTGATTGCTGACTTACATTTTAAGTTCTGACTAGAAGTGATGGATGCGCAGGGATCAAGTGGCCTTTTTATACCCGGTCTAAATGCATTTACTGAAAATAAAAAAGTTTAAGTTACTAGATACCCTGATAAGATGCATTTAATGAAGAAATAGAAATGCTTATTGATACCATAATGACATGCATTTACTGAAAACATCAATAATGCTGTATTATATGAGATTAAACAATACACTTTTTTTATAAGTACAAGACATAACTTAAATATTATCAATGAATGATGAACGAGAAATCCAAAGTTAAGAGGAATAGAGATGAAATCTAGAAGAAAAACACATAATCTGTATAGAACAGAGAAATCGGCCAAAAATAGAACAGTGTGAGAGATTGAGTGAAAAAGAAAACATGCTTCACACCTCATCTTTATTGAACAGTGAAACCAGCCTAAGACAGGGCAAGCAATTTTTTTAAACAAAGGAAAATGGTAAGTTTCCCAAAGGGGACAATAGACTCGAAACATGGGATATTCCAGGTCATATCCTTGCTCAGCCAGTCACAAAAAAAGGAGACAAACGTGAAAAATATAGTTAGGCTATGAGAACATAACAGGGATACAATGACTACGTGGACAAAAGAAAAACATACCAGAAATGAAAATAAGGAAAAGCACGTTAAAAAAAAACACAAACAAACATACAAGATAGTAGCAATAAGTGTAACACAAGACGTGTGAATATTTAGGGTGGGTGGTGTGTGTGTAAAATTGGTAGAGAAAGTAATTTTAAAAAAAATCAAACTTATGGGGTCAGTATTACAAAGGGATAATAAACTAGAAGGTTATACCCTTCATCAGGCACTGTCACAAACAAGAGTCAAAGATAAGAAACTTAGTTAGGCTTTGAGAAAATAACAAAGAACACATGGAATTTCCTTTTTTAACATAATATTAAAAGCAAGAAGGTCACTCACAATGACACTATATACAAGAATTTCACTCACAATGACACTATATACAAGAAGGTCACTCACAATGATAAGATCTTTTCTATCTAAGTCTTCTTTTCCTGTTTTTCCACAAGGAGCATCCTTAGGGCCATGGCTACAGCTGGCCTGCTTACAGGAAGCCCGCAGCAAAGCATTTATTATGCAGTGATGGTCTGCAATAGTTTGCTGTACATGATGAGGTTGCTAGTTTCATGCACAAATCACATGATTCACCTTGTAAGATATGATGAATAGCCCAAAATGGTCCGTAACAGGGAAGATGTTATGAAATACTGTTAAAAAAAAAAAAGGATAACCTGGTTCATCTAAGACACTTGATGGTCCGGGAAGAGGTTGGACTTCAAATTCCTTCTTCTCAGGCACTTTTAACTTTGCAGACTTTTTTAAAAACTTCCTTTCAACCTAGACAAAAGAATTAACACAGATCACAGTGATATGTATAAACAATGATGTTACCACATTGGTCATAATAACATGGCTAATCACAATTATATATAGATTTTACCTCTGTCTGTCTTTCTGTACTTCTGCAGCTCTCAACATTTCCTGGGTCCCTAGGTTTTCTACACCCTCAGTTCTAAGTATGTGGCTAATTAATGTTTCACTCTGATTATCATTTTTCATACAAAATATCATGTGTAACAACCAATCAGCATTAAGTCAGCACCATTGTAACACTGCAACCCAGCAATCATTTTGTTTAAAAAAAATAATAAAACTGTGGTGGGTTAGACATGTGACCTACTGCCTCTTCCTGTAGAAATGTAAGCCACAAAAACTTCAACAAACAATATGGACAACACTGCAAAACTTCAGCAAACATTTTGTTAAAAACTTCAAAAAAAATATGGAAAGCCATAAAAACTGTGGTGGGACAAGACATGTGACAAACTATGGACAAGCCATCTTCAACAAAAAAATGTAAAGCCACAAAAACTTCAACAAACAATATGGACAAGCCACAAAAACTTCAACAAACAATATGGAGAAGTCCACTAAAAACAAACAGTCAACAAACAAACAGTATGGACAAGCCAAAAAAACTTCAACAAACAATATGGACAAGCACAAAAACTTCAAAAACAATTCAACTTCAAAACAATATGGACAAGCCATAAAGCAAATTCAACAACAAAAATATGGACAAGCCATAAAAACTTCAATCTCAAACAATATGGACGGCCTCTCTTTCGCTTTCACAAAAATGGTATCTTCAGGACATGGCAACCCAACTCCAGTATGGAGCTAAGCCACAAAAAGTTCTTGGTTGCAACAAGATTCGGAGAATTTTCCTTAGGCAGATGTGTGGACAAGCCACAAAAACTTCTCTGTTACTCTCCAACATTCCGCACCATAGAGAAGCACAGAAAGTACGCAGCTCTCATACAGTCTTAATTTGGTGTTTGTGCTGTACAACTTCCAAATGTGTTGAGAATAGCAAGGCTGTTCTCGCTTTATTCAAAAAGGTGTTACTATGCTTCCTAGGTAAGTAAATGTTCAACAGTTTATCTCCGACAAGGTTGTATTTTGGTCGGCCTCATCTTTCGCATTCCCCTCGGGGGTTCCGATAAACAATATGGACAGTGTCACAAAAAGGCCAACTGCTGGCCATACAACAAACAAACAATATGGACAGGTCACAAAAACTTCAACAAACAATATGGACAAGCCATAAAAACTTCAACAAACAATATGGATAAGCCATAAAAACTTCAACAAACAGTGTGGACAAGTCATCTAAAGAAAATAAAACATCGGTATCAGCCAAAAGAAATGACATTCAGTGGACTCTGACTAAACAGACTAACGATATAAAACTACTGGTGTATTCACAAAGTGGCCAAGCATAATGATCTAGCCGTGGACTTGAGACATGATGGGTTCACTGCAAGGGTCAGGGCTGTTGAGGTGGGTGCAAGAGGTCTCGTGGCTGCCTCAGTGTATGATCTACTGAAACTGTTGGGGTTGAGGGGACAGTCAAGAACAAGGGCACTTAAGAGGCTCAGCGAAACTGCGGAGAGGCATCGTGCTGGTTGTGGAACAACCACAACGGGCTAAGGAATTCGGGACAGTAATTTGTTTTCAACATAGGGGTTACTTTCACAATTGCCTCCAGCTGACAGATACTAGGAGTGAATTTGAAAGCTGCAACCAAGGTGGAGTGGGTTAAAGTCTCTGCACTAGACAACAGGAGGTTGATACTTGGGAGTCATGACCTAAGTGGACCTGGTCCCCTTAGAGTATAAAGGAGATTCTTCTTCTTTGATCTTTAGCTGCAGACTGTCAAAGCAGCCAGTGGCCATCACACCTGGCGTCTTGTTGGGCAGCAACAAATTGCTTCAACTTTGTTCGGTTGGCGGCCATCCTTCGTACAGTGCCCCAACTCTGGTTCATTCTTTGCATCTCAGCCTCCACAGTTCTCCACCAAGTTGTTTTTGGTCGGCCTCTCTTTCGCTTTCCTTCGGGGGTCCATAGCACAGCTGTTTTTTTATGGCATCAGGGTCCCTTCTGAGGACGTGGCCAACAAAACTCCAGCGTCTGCCAGCTATGATGGTGTGCATGTCCTCTTGGTTACTCCGAATAAGTAGTTCTTGGTTGGTGATGGTATTCAGCCAAAAAATTCTGTGAATTTTTCCTTAGGCACACTGTGTGGAATGAGGATAGTTTCGACATTTCCTTCTCTGTTACTCTCCAGTATTCCGCACCATAGAGAAGCACAGAAAGTACACAGCTCTCATATAATCTTAATTTGGTGTTTGTGCTGTACTGGGAAGACTTCCAGATGTTGTTGAGACTAGCAAAGGCTGTTCTTGCTTTATTCATTCTGTTGTTGATGTCCTTGCTTGTTCCGCCGTCTGGTGTTACTATGCATCCTAAGTATGTAAATGTGCCTGTCTGTTCTAGCTTCTGGTTTCTTATTGTTATTGGCTCAGGATTGCCCACATTGAGTGTCATGACCTCTGTCTTCTTCAGACCCACCTGCTGGCTATACTTATTCAGTCTATCAGTTTGTTCTTGGATGTGTTGATGTGAATGTGCGAGTAGTGCAAAGTCATCTGCATATTCCAGGTCTTCCAGTGTAGAAAATGTTGTCCATCTAATTCCTCTTGGACTGCCCTCTGTTGTCTGGCGCAGCACCCAGTCTATATGACTGTCAAAAATAAAGTTGTTGATAAGGGGCATCCCTGTCGTACTCCTGTCTTCACCTCGAAAGTTAGGTTGCTCAACCCAAAATGCATGTAAAGTTAGAATAAAGGCTTTTTATAATGGAAACAATGCAGTTAGGAATTCCATAAGCCCTCAGTATTTTCCATAGGCTGTCCCTGTGTATGCTGTCAAAAGACTTTTCAAAATCAACAAAGTTAATGTATAGCTGCCTCTGTCATTCTGAGCGCTGCTCTATAATGTTCCTGAGGGTGCACATCTTGTTCTTTCTGAATCCCGCTTGTTATTCCTCCGTTTATGGTCTACTGCTTTTGAATTTCTCTGGATAATTATCCTGCCTAGCATTTTACTGGGAACTGAGAGGAGAGTAATTCCTCTCCAGTTGTTGCAATCTGCAAGGTCGCCCTTCTTGGGAAATTTGACAATTATTCCTTTATTATACTCCACTCCATTGGTGTTGTCTCTGTTTTCCAGATTTGTGCAAATAGTGGTTCTAATAGTTCTGCTGCTAGTTCAAGGTCTGCCTTGAATAACTCAGCATTTAAATTGTTGTGACTAGGCGCTTTTCCATTCTTTAACCCTTTGATAGCAGTGATGATTTCTTCTCTTCGTGGAATGTCTGTATTTACGTCTAGGTCACTTTCAGCCTCAGGAACATTCAGCTGCGTCTCTGGTGGTTCCTTATTCAGTGTTTCTCTGAAGTGCTCTGCCCATCTTGTTTCCTGCCCCTGTGCTGTGGTGATGAGATTTCCTTGCTTGTCTCTTACTAACCTTATATTGCTCGCACCTCTTTCCGCAGATAGTTTTAGTTATTTTATAAACCGTGCTCTGTTCATTTCTCAGTGCTGCCTCTTCTGCCTGCCTTGCAAGGTCATCCAGAAATTTCCTTCTGTTGGCACGGGTTTGGTGTTTTACTTCTTTGTCTAGCTGACTGTACTGTTCACTATATATTTCCTTTAACCTGGGAGACTTTGCTTCTGTTTTCTTTCTTGTCATTTCTGTTCTCATCGCTATGGTGTTTAACGTTTCTGGTGTTATCCAATCTTGTCTTTTTCTTTCCTGGAATCCCAAGCATGATTCGCTGCTCTCCTTGTATATTGTTGAAATGATGTTGAATTTCTGGTCAACATCATCAGTCGCTGTACTTTCCTGGCTTTTGGCGATTTGATATCGTCTCTTTACATCAACCACAAAAACTTTTCTGCTGAGGGGGTCCTTGAGTTTCATGATGTTACTATATCTTTTCTGATTGATTGCAATTGGTCCAGCAGCTCTGAGTTTCACCTTCAGTCTTGCTACTACTAGGTGATGATCACTTCCCACATCTGCACCTCTTCTTACTTTCACGTCTTGTAATGCATGCCTCCATCTACCATTGATCATAATGTGGTCTATCTGGTTTCTGTCCCATCCATTTGGTGATTCCCACGTTAACTTGTGCACTTCTTTGTGTGGAAAAGTGTTCCTCCAATGACCAGGTTGTTAATGCTGCAGAAGCTTATTAGTTTGTCCCCATTCTCGATTAATGTTCCACTGCCGCAGTTCCCCATTACTCTTTCATTATAAGTTTTGTGTGTACCAACTTTCGCACTGAGGTCTCCCATTACTATAATAAGATCGTACCTAGGTGCAGTTTTGATTTCCTTTTGTAGCTATTGATAGAAGTTGTCCTTGACCTGTTTACCGCTGTCATTTGTTGGTGCACAGCATTGCATTATTGTGGTGTTGGTGAATCTCCCTCTCAGTCTGTTGTTGATGGGTTTCCATTCCAGTAATGACCTTTCTATTCCTTTCTTCTGGATAATGGCTACACCTTCATTGTGCTGACCATCGTCTCTACAAGAGTAAAGTACTGTTTCTCCAGTAGCTGTTTTTATTCTCCCCATCCTGGTCCTTCTACTCTCACTTATTCCCAGGATATGTAATATGTAGTTCCTCATCTCTGCTGTGATCTGCCTCAGCTTTCCAACCTCATTCATGGTTCTGACGTTCCAGAATCCAATTCTAGTTTTGTGTTTTGCAGTAGGGGCATCTGTTTTGATGCCAATAGCTTCCTTTCAGCTTTCACCACTGACAGTCATACGAGCCTGAGACTTTGGATGTCCGTCCCGCATCAAAGTTTTTCCATTTGTTCCTGTTTCCGTAACTGTTCAGACTTTTTACATAGGCAGGGGTGTCGGCCCTGCGCTAAAACCCCCAACCTTGAGGACCAGAGTACAAGCTTTTGTCTGACCCCTACCCGCACAGACCTGTCCAGTTTGGTTGAACCTACCAGGAGGAAAACTCCCGCTGGCATAGCTCTGGGGGTTGTCAAAGTACGCAAGCTGCCATACCGCTACAAGGTATAGGTACCGCTGATGGCAGGTAAAGGAGATTAAGGGGCTGAAGCACTTGATCGATGGGGGGGACTCTTCTGATGATCAGATTACCTCTTGTTGTATCGCTCTGTATAGAGTTTCCTATCAACATGACTACTGAAATTCTAAAATACAACAATGTATTCATTTTCTGATGACTGTTACAAATAGAAGCATCTATACAAGTTTTCATGTAAATATGTAAACTGTGTGATTACCTTTGTGCATGGGGCTGGCAACCTCATAATGTTAAAAACTCTGCTACAGAAATCAACTCTGCAAGAGATTTTTGATGCAGGCTGCCTGTAAGGGGACCAACTACAGTGGTGGCTAAATGCCCAATAAGGAAAGAAAAGGGACAAGAAGACACGTCAATCAAACATGCGGAACTTGCCAAGCTTTCATGCCACCCAGCATGCCAGGTGGTTGAATGAACAAGGATTTATATAGACAGCAATAAAACTTACAGGAGGATTTTCTGCCAGCTTGGCTGCAGTCGTGGCTAGAGTACTAGCCAGAGATTCTTTCTGTACTCCAACTCTGTGTTCCCTGTCCACCTTGACTAACCCTGGCTCAATACGAGCTGTGGAGTAATACAACAAACCATGAGTATGAGAGTGCACAATGAGTACACAAATAAAGAGACTAAAGTATTCACACACCAGAGTTACAGACAAACCATGAGAATGACAGAACACAAATAAAGAGACTAAAGTATTCACACACCAGAGTTACAGACAAACCATGAGTATGACAGTACACATCAAGTACACAAATATAGAGACTAAAGTAATCACACCAGAGTTACAGACAAACCATGAGTATGACAGTACACATCAAGTACACAAATATTGAGACTAAAATATTCACCCACCAGAGTTACAAACACAGTTACTTTTGGTCACTGCCAGATCAGGTTAATAAAAATATTTTTTTGGGATCTCAGGAGATTCAAATTCAAAGTGAGGGCAGGAAAACATACGAAACAATAAAAGCAATAATAAAACAAAAAATGACTTCAAAGAAAAATGTCACAGAGAATACCCTGAGTCAGATATTACAGAAGCACGCCAGTCTTTAACAGAGGTCATGTGATCATTTTTAGTTTGAAAACCTGCCATGGCAGAATGACATACCATCCATTCAACAAACTAAAAATTGGACCTGTGCCCATAAGGGGAAGAATGCAAATAGTAGAACACGTCCTTCAAAAATGTCAGTTCCATGAGAGCAGTACAGTGATAGCATGACCTTCATCAACCCCCTTCAGAGAAAAACTGTATGGTAATTAGAGAAGCCTGAGACAAACTGCCTACTTTATGAGAGAAATAGGTGTGGTTATATGAGAGTAATGACAGAAGCCAGAGACAGACCACCAACTTTATGAGAGAAATAGATGTGGTTATATGAGAGTAATGACAGAAGCCAGAGACAGACCACCAACTTTATGAGAGAAATAGATGTGGTTATATGAGAGTAATGACAGAAGCCAGAGACAGACCACCAACTTTATGAGAAATAGATGTGGTTATATGAGAGTAATGACAGAAGCCAGAGACAGACCACCAACTTTATGAGAGAAATAGGTATGGTTATACAAGAGTAATGACAGAAGCCAGAGACAGACCACCAACTTTATGAGAGAAATAGATGTGGTTATATGAGAGTAATGATAGAAGCCAGAGACAGACCACCAACTTTATGAGAGAAATAGATGTGGTTATACGAGAGTCACCCGTGTGTTACCGGGGCCCGAAAGGGGAGCAAAGAATAGTAACACTGCACCCTACCACGCATGTCGTAAAAAGCGACTAAGGAGGGTATGGGCATGGGGCTGTCTACCCCATCCCGCAAAAACTTCGCACAGTGGGCTGATCACCTGCTTGCCAACCAATCTGATTACGGAAACAATGATAGATTGTTTGGTCTGTTTTTGTTCCACAAAGACGCCACCAGGCGTGGTGGAAACAGCGATAGATTGATCAATTTGTTGTTGCCCTAAGACGCCACTAGGCGTACTGGCCACATACTGCTTTGCCGGTTGATGGCTAAGGATGGAAGAAGAAGAAGATACGAGAGTAATGATAGAAGCCAGAGACAGACCACCAACTTTATGAGAGAAATATATGTGGTTATATGAGAGTAATGACAGAAGCCTGAGAGAGAAATAGGTGTGGTTATATGAGAGTAATGACAGAAGCCAGAGACAGACCACCAACTTTATGAGAGAAATAGGTGTGGTTATACGAGAGCAATGATAGAAGCCAGAGACAGACCACCAACTTTATGAGAGAAATAGATGTGGTTATATGAGAGTAATGACAGAAGCCAGAGACAGACCACCAACTTTATGAGAGAAATAGGTGTGGTTATACGAGAGCAATGATAGAAGCCTGAGACAGACCACCAACTTTATGAGAGAAATAGATGTGGTTATATGAGAATAATGATAGAAGCCTGAGACAGACCACCAACTTTATGAGAGAAATAGGTGTGGTTATACGAGAGCAATGATAGAAGCCAGAGACAGACCACCAACTTTATGAGAGAAATAGGTGTGGTTATACGAGAGTAATGACAGAAGCCAGAGACAGACCACCAACTTTATGAGAGAAATAGATGTGGTTATACAAGAGTAATGATAGAAGCCAGAGACAGACCACCAACTTTATGAGAGAAATAGATGTGGTTATACGAGAGTAATGATAGAAGCCTGAGACAGACCACCAACTTTATGAGAGAAATAGATGTGGTTATATGAGAGTAATGACAGAAGCCTGAGACAGACCACCAACTTTATGAGAGAAATAGGTGTGGTTATATGAGAGTAATGACAGAAGCCAGAGACAGACCACCAACTTTATGAGAGAAATAGGTGTGGTTATATGAGAGTAATGATAGAAGCCAGAGACAGACCACCAACTTTATGAGAGAAATAGGTGTGGTTATACGAGAGCAATGATAGAAGCCAGAGACAGACCACCAACTTTATGAGAGAAATAGGTATGGTTATACGAGAGTAATGATAGAAGCCTGAGACAGACTACCAACTTTATGAGAGAAATAGGTATAGAAGCCTGAGACAGACTACCAACTTTATGAGAGAAATAGGTATGGTTATACGAGAGTAATGACAGAAGCCTGAGACAGACCACCAACTTTATGAGAGAAATAGGTATGGTTATACGAGAGTAATGACAGAAGCCAGAGACCACCAACTTTATGAGAGAAATAGGTGTGGTTATATGAGAGTAATGACAAAAGCCAGAGACAGACCACCAACTTTATGAGAGAAATAGGTGTGGTTATATGAGAGTAATGATAGAAGCCTGAGACAGACCACCAACTTTATGAGAGAAATAAGTGTGGTTATATGAGAGTAAAGAAGCCAGAGACAGACCACCAACTTTATGAGAGAAATAAGTATGGTTATACAAGAGTAATGATAGAAGCCAGAGACAGACCACCAACTTTATGAGAGAAATAGGTGTGGTTATACGAGAGTAATGATAGAAGCCAGAGACAGACCACCAACTTTATGAGAGAAATAGGTGTGGTTACATGACAGTGAACAAAGAAGAATAAGGAAATGAAAACATCAGAAATATGTAAATTAAAGACAATAAAACTAACTACTGACAGAGGACCAACGGGCTGATCACCCGTTTGCCAGTCACTTCGATTACGGAAACAACAGCAAATGGATTGATTTGCTGTTGCCCTAAAGACGCCAATTGGCGTGATGGGAAACAATGGCAAAGAAAACCTATTTGCTGTTGCCCTAAGACGCCACTAGGCATAATGGCCACTGACTGCTTTGACGGTCGGTGGTTAAGGACGGAAGAAGAAGAAGAAGAAGACTGACAGAGGACTGATTAACCCGGTCAAAGTTGTAGAAATGATCCTGTCACACTCACGTAAACCAAAGAACACGACACAACAATTAGCATTATGTAACAATGAGCTGTTTTGAGAAAAGTTACTCATATAATTTAAAAAAAAAACAGTGAAAAATGAACAGATAAAGGGCACAAATATGTAGCTAATATTTTAAAAAAAAAAACTACTAAAACCCCCCTCCACCGTATACAGTGTGGTTGAAAAGTCACTTGTTATTTTGAAATCTTCACCTGTGTCCACTTGATATACATACCGTAACTGCCATTTGACTAGTAAGTTTCTTTCTTTTTTTTATTCTCAGCAATACAATAAAACAAAATCAAATCTAAATGACCTATAACACCTGACGTTACAAGGACAACAACAATGGCTGCCCATTATGAAGTCTTGTGTTGAAGAAATCAAATCTCAAGCTGAGTTGTAATGTTAATGTGACTTAGCACTTTATGTAATACAATGGTAGTGAACTATCTTTATTGTGATGTTTGTTTCATATAAATATATATATATATATATACACACACACACATATCACAATTTGAGGTTCACAGATGTGTACAAGAGGGACATGAAGGTCCTGGACATAAATCTAGCAACCTGAGAGGATGAAGCTGTTGATCGCACCAAGTGGGGATGCTCCCTACAGCACCACCTCTGATTGGGTGCAAAAAGAAGCTCTTACAACAAACAGAAGAGAACAGAACATGCAGAAAGGAACAAGCACACACACACGCACACAAATACAGCTGAAGGCTATCACCTCTAGGGCACATGATTCCCATAGTCAGTTATGACTGGAGGAGACGACTACTTACACATACACACATATATTAAGCTAAAGTACTGTGTAAGTTGTCTGAATAAGATCTCAGCTTTAAAAACACTACAAACTAAAATAGATTACATTATTATCAACTTTCTGAATTAAAAAGTGTAAAGTGTTACTTCATGTTTGAGAACAGACAAAAATAAATCATTTCAAGAACTGACGTTACACATACCTTTTATTCGCTAACCGTCAGCTCCCCAGAGATCACTGACCTTCAGACACGTGCCATCAGCTCAATATCTTTATCACTTCTCTCCAGCTCTCTTCTCAACATTTTGTTTAGTCTACCTGTGAGAACTCCAGAAGAAGAACTACCTGGTAATGCTATCAACATGCTTCCTCATTGTGTGTGTCCTATCCATCTCTAGTGTCTTCTTCCTTCTCATCTCTTGTTCCACTAGCACTCGTCTGGTTCTTGTCATCAATGACCTTGCCATACCAGTTCAATGTTTCTGTTCTAAGCCAGGCACACGTCTGGTTCTTGTCATCAGTGACCTTGACATACCCGAGTTCAATGTTTGTGTTCTAAGCCAGGCCCTTGTTTATGAAAACCTACCTTTAGGATTCCAGTTGTCATCCTTTTCTGCTTTCTTCCTAGCTTTGTAAATAGACTCTTCCTCCTCGTCTGATAACTCAAATGATGGGTACACTGCAGGACAGCAACATCAGAATTCATGTCAGAAATGCTATCCCAACCTTTCAGATGACAAGCTAGAAACTAGGATCTTCTTTCATGGACAGCAATGTCTAATTTAGAAAATGCCCATTTTAAAGATGGAACATGGGTAATTTCAAAAGTGCACATGTTTTTCCTGCTTCATACAAAACAAATATCAGTGAAGTTTCATACAGACATGCTAGATTTTTGTTATTGTTGTTGTTTAACTAGGACTGCTGAGCTGTTCGCTCTTTTGCAGCCAATACCAAGTTGAAGAGTCCTTGGTATTATCTACACTGTAGATATAGGCTTTTCTGCCATTCCAAAACATGTTCAGTTGAAGTCAAGAGCTCCAGTTACTTCAGCTTGGCTTGCATTTAAAGGATCGTCACATCTGGTCCCAAGCTAGGAGTCAGAAGAGTGTGGTATATTGTGGCATTCCCCGCCATTAAAGGGGGCTCTCCAAATATGCTCTGGTTCTGGGCTCTCCCAAGTAATTTTCACAGAGCCACTTCTCAGCTCCCCCTGCCTATCACTGGGTCCATAGTGAGATCCTCTTGCAAGCAGTCAACCAGGTCAAAGCCAAAGAGTTATGTATGGGGCTCAAGTGACTCCTCCAAACTTAAGTGTACAATGCTGTATATTATGTATAACATTGTGCAAAGCTGGTGGTCATATAAAGATGACTACTCCAGATATGCCTCCATGCTTGATAAAGAATATGATTACTGCTCCCCAAAGGTGACTATTCTAAGTCTGTGCATAGGGCTGGCAATCTGATCATATCAATCATAATGCTTGCGTAACCACTGCTGTAGAAGCTTATGCTCTGACAGAGTCTTCTTGTAAGGGGGCCAGCTGTAGTGGTGGCTCTATGCTACAAGAGGGGGCAGAACTGCTATGAAAAGAGTGTTAGATGAATGATTATGGTTCTTGTTTTATATTGTATTCTAACCCAGAAATAGTGGCGTAACTACTGCCTTGTTGGACCGGGCAACAGGCATCGAGGGCCCCCATCAAATGGTCAGAAGGGACCCTCGCCTTTATACATATCCTTTTAATTTCCTTTGTCAATGTTTTAAATGTCATTCCACATCTCTGTTTCTCATACCTCTTATAGGAAAAAATTCTTGATACTTTCAAATATTCAGTTCTGATTTGTCAAATTTTATAGCTTACCTGGTCTCGTAATTGCTGCTTCCGAAACTTATTTTCCTACAACTGACCTCTCTGGCGAGTCATTAAAGGACGTATGAATGTGATACTCAGGGTTTTTCACTGCTGTGCATGTGTGTAGTGCAGTTTTTATAAAATTTTGAACCTCGTATTGTCAAACACCAGACATTTTGGGGCCACGCCATTATGGAACATGGGCATTCAGGTTCTCAGGACACACAACTGGATATTAACTTATATAGAATACAAGAACCCTACTGACAAAAGTCACTTTAAGACTTTTAATGGCAGACAAAAGATCATTTCAACTGGATCTGGCCGGCCCTAAACGTGACAAAGAAACAGATACTCGCTTCTTTGACTATTTTTATGAAAGATGAAATAAAGGTGGTGAAGATTTCACAGAGCTGGCTGTGTTATTTAGAAACACTTGACTGCGCATACGGCGATCCATGGTTGTTTTCTGCTGAAAGAAAGAACCCCACACTTTCAACCAGCTAGGGTAGATGAGATAAGCCTGCAGGAGGCCGAGTAACAAAATTCAAAATCATGTTCTGGAATTCATGTGTAACATATAAACTGTGCAGTTCAATGGGGTCTCTGAAGAGGGGAAAAAAAAAGAAGTCACCGACTGCACTCTCATGCACATCGTACAAGTCCGCAGGAACAAGTCAAGTTATATGACAATTAACTTTATGAACTATCTCGACAAATAGTTGTGACATCATGGATAATTTCCCAACACAACTGATATACTTGCGATCTTGTCATAGAAGTTGTATTGCAAAATTAAGGTCTACCACAAACAAAGATCTCGCACATCTTTTAGTTACTGAAAATGCAGCACTTTTGACCAGTTTTCCAAATGTGTTTACAGTTGTGGTGTTTTTCATAATGACATTTGTCACTGTTGCAACTAATAAAAGATCATTTTCCAAAGTAAAACTAATTTTTTAAAAATTATTTGAGAAGCACGATGAGTCAAGAAAGTTTGAATGATTTAAGCATCTACCAATTGAACGTGAGGAAGCTCACGGTTTAAAATAAAATTTTCACGGAATTATCAATGCATTTGCTGAAAAAAAAAATAAGACGATGGGAATTATAGGTAAACAGGCTACCTACTCTCTAGCAAGTTGAAAGTTAACGGGTTTTTTTTAAATATTAAACTCAAATTTGTAACCATTACTGATGTCTAATAAAAGTAAGAAACATTCAATTTGAAAAGTTAACAAAGTGATTAATATTTTATTTAATATTGTTTTGCATTGTATTTTATATTAGAATTAAATACTCAACTATTTTTGATAAATGAAACTTCGTGACCAAAATAAAGATGAAGATCACTGAACATCCTATGTGAAAATTCTCAATGTTAATCGAAATATGATTCTTTTAAGGGGATGCACGGTAGTGACAACTGGATTTTACGTACAAAATATCGATTTTTTACTTTTGAGCTTATTTTATTAAATAACCATCGATGAATCAATTGAGCAAGGTTTTATGACATAAAAAATGCATTTGATGTATCAAAAAGCATATTTTCTGTACTACCCCAAGCTATGATTTGCAAATTTGTGCCGAAAATGCAAGATTTGTCGCTCAATAATACCTTAGTTACGATGTCCATATCGTGGACTATGTGGTATCGATAAAAAGGGAAATTCGTTGTCTGCCGTAATATAGCAAATTCGAAACTTTTTTTTTCTCATAGCTCTGAGTGATTTGGGTTTGAAAATTTCCGTAATTTTACGCTAACTTCCTTATAAGGAGTGGTCACGTGGTGACCTCATTCCCGACCCATTCAAGACACATTCGTAAACACCCGTTTTGATTGGTCATAACAACATTTTGGGTGCGTGCGCAAATGTGGAAGATAACAACAGCTTCTTCCGCCCGTAAACAAATTAATTGTTTGCTGCATGGAACGTGGCGTTCAATATTTTTCTCTTGTTTAAATTTCAATGAATTGTGTTCTATTACTTCAAAATGGGAAGAATAGGTAAGAGATCAAAGCAACTATCTGCTGCAAGATCGCGTCAAATTGATGTAATTTCTAGCAATGGTAATGGTAAGACAGAATCAGCGGTGAATGATAAACAAACTGATGTAGTCTCAACATGGAATTTCTACATACCAGTATTCGATAGGCCTATAGTTCAAATTGCTGATCCAGTAGTGCCGTTCACCACTGGCCCAAGTCGATCTGATATAAAAATTAACTTGAGCACGAGCAAGAATGTTGCATCTCATAATACTGTCTGCGCCCAACCTAAACCTACGTACAGAACCATTGTGGACATTTCTTTCTTCAACAACCTTCTTAAAAATGTGTGGTGCAATGTGTGTAAGCAAAGCACATTGCAAACAAGAACTGACAACACCAAGTCAAAGGGTTTCTCTCTCTTCCTGGAAGTTGTGTGTCACACATGTGAAAAAGCAATTTCTAGAACATACACATCCGAGAGGGAACCAGAAGGCCGTGGCCCTCGGGGACATGCAATCAACAAATCTGCTGTTCTTGGTGCCCTCATGTCTGGAATGGGCTCATCTACGTTCAATCTCTTCTGTGAGAACCTAGATCTCCCTGGCCTACACCAGAAAACATTTCATAAATATGCAGATCAAATTTTTGATCATTTGGATACCATGCACTCTACAGTATTTCAAAGTGCCATCAGCATCGTACGAGCTGAGCATGCTAAGTCAGCATTGTACCATTAATAAAAAAGAAGTCACTGACATCGCTGTCAGCTTTGATGCAACATGGCTAACTAGAGGTCATAAGTCACTGATAGGTGTTGGCAGTGTTATCGGCATCTTGACTGGCATGGTCATCGATACGCATGTTATGTCTTCCTTCTGTCCCACCTGCGAGAATACTGGACAGTGGCCACTGAAAAATCTGCCTGACAAATTTGAAAAATGGAAAGCAGAGCATCAGAAGGACTGCTGCTGTAATTACGAAGGCTCAGCCGAAATGATGGAGGTAAAAGCCTGTGCAGTTCTCTTCGTTCAGTGGCAAATCACTGTTTTGCTATCAGATGGCGATTCCAAGGCCTACAACAGACTCTGCGACATCAAACTGTATGGACCAGAAGTTGACATAACCAAAGAAGAGTGTGTCAACCATGTCGCAAAGCGATTAGGCACTGCACTGAGGACACTGATTACTGACTGCAGGAAACAAAAAGTCACCCTTGGAGGAAATGGCCGGGGTCATCTAACCCAAAATGCCATACGAAAATTGTGTATTTACTACACCAGGGCCATCTGCAAGCATAGTACAGCCCCAGAGATGAAACAAGCCATCATGGCTTCTCTCTACCATGGGTATTCAACAAACGACAAACTGTTACGGTGTTATTTTAAATGACGGCGTCTGCTGGGGTTTAGCCGTGCGCAACGTTTAGGGGTCATTAACATTTATAGAATATGTCGATATTTTACGGTATACTGAACGCGAAATATATGCGGAGATTATGACGCATTCGTGTTGGGAAGGTCACGCTGGGTGACTTGGTTACATGGCCCTTGTTACGCTATCCGTCAAGCAAGAAGGTCGTGTCTTGTATTTCTTCCAAGGAAAAAGGCTTAGTATATAGCCTATATTATATATATGAATCGATGTAGAACTCAGGGTCAGTTCGGATATTAATCTAAGTATGAGATTAATTAAATTAAAGTAAACGATGGAAGGAGAATCGTCTTATGATTCAAATTGTAGCTGTCAAGAACTCATGCGCTCATTTCTGGCTGTTGACTACAACAGCGCACGTATATAGCCACGATGTTCCTCTGACATATTGTTTTGACACGGACGGATACTTACTGATATTATTTGGAATTCATTGTTATGCTGAACTGTACATGAAGTTTTGTGAATGTCGATATCGTCTTTTGTATGAATACATGTGGACTCAAAACAGAAGGCTTGATCCTTTATTTACGTTTCGGGTTCGGTTCTACAGCTGTTGGTGTTTACCTTTGTCAGCACGATAACTCTCCCACAAGGGAAATCAAATACTATATACTATGCAAATCAGAACGTCGAAGGGATGTTCTGATGGTCAGAGCTAACCACTTACAACCAACATTAACTACGTCTAGAGAGTGACTTTACTATTGAATAAATAATAGAATAACAAAGGAATCGCAACACAACACACCACCACCACGGACCCGTCACAACTGGTGGCCATTAGTGGTCTTGAAACTTTTCAAAAGAGCGAACCACAAAAAAATAAGACATTTTTCCTTTCGAGCCGAAATGGACATTATTTGCAAAAACACCGGTGACGTCATGCCCTTGACAACACTATGAACGGTTGAAAAAGCCAGCAGCAGTCAATGTCCTTCAAAAAAATTTATTTGCAGCTCTCAAACAGCAAATGAAACGTATTGCTAACGTATTCAATGTTTCAAACAAGATCTTGAGTCTGTTGGCGAAGCAGATAATGTACTGTATTACTGCTTATAAAAGATAAGTAACTAATTTTAAACGTTACCATATGTCGTCCTGTTTGTCCGATAACGACATGTTCTTTTTTTCTTTGTAGCCATGTTAAATATTGTTTCTGTCCTTTTACATGTAGCGGGTATGGATGGGCGGTGAATTATAATCAGTTCTATGGCTCCTTGGATGCTACGAATTGATTGTAATCGTTCTTAGGGCCGTGAATTAATAGCACCTCGCGAAGAACACGTCGAATACATTATCGGTGATCGTGTCGTTCGGACTTGCATTAATTCACCTTGCATGTTAGGTGTATAGTCATGTTATAACTGGTGTATTCTAGTGTATTTAGTTCTAATTTTTATTCAGTTACAGTCATATGTTCGTAATCTATCCTGTTTATTCTAATCTGGCTATCTTTAATTTTATTTAAATGTATTGTATTAACGTCAAATGAGTCCTGTGATGTCATCATTCATAGTACCAAATATGTTTGTTTCCTTCAGTTAACCTTCACCCTTCTACATTTCCGGTTAGTACACTTCATTCATTCATAACCCTCCACTCCCAAAGGAGCATAGGCCTTCAACAAACACATGCCAAGTCCTCCTGTCACGTGCCATCATCTCAAGTTCTTTCCATGTTCTCCTCATCATTTTCACCTCTGTTTCCAACTCTCTTCTCCATGTACTTCTTGGTCTTCCTCTGCCTCTCTTGCCCTGCGGGTTCCAGAACAAGGACTGCCTTGTAATGCTATCAACAGGTTTCCTCAGTGTGTGTCCTATCCATCGCCATCGTCTTCTTCTCATCTCTTGTTCCACTGGCACTTGTCTAGTTCTTGTCATCAGTTCTACGTTGGTAACCTTGTCATACCATTTTAATCCCTCTATTCTACGCAAGCACCCATTTATGAAAGTCTGTAGCTTTTTGGTTGTTGTCTTTGTTGTTCTCCATGTCTCCGAGTCACCCGTGTGTTACCGGGGCCTGAAAGGGGAGCAAAGAATAGTAACACTGCACCCTACCACGCATGTCGTAAAAGGCGACTAAGGAGGGTATGGGCATGGGGCTGTTTATCCCATCCCGTAAAAACTTCGCACAGTGGGCTGATCACCTGCTTGCCAACCAATCTGATTACGGAAACAATGATAGATTGTTTGGTCTGTTTTTGTTCCACAAAGACGCCACTAGGCGTGGTGGAAACAGCGATAGATTGATCAATTTGTTGTTGCCCTAAGACGCCACTAGGCGTACTGGCCACATACTGCTTTGCCGGTTGATGGCTAAGGATGGAAGAAGAAGAGAAGATGTCTCCGAGCCATACAATAGGACTGACTTCACATTTGAGTTGAAGATTCTTATTTTCGTGTTGGATCCTATTTCTCTTGATCTCCATATATTTCCCAATGCAATGAAAGCTCCTCTTGCCTTTTGTATTCTTATTTTGATATCGCTGTCTGTCCCTCCAACTTTGTCTATATTACTGCCAAGATACGTATATGATTCTACATCTTGTATTGGTGTTTCTTCAAGTTCAACCCTATTATCATTACCTGCATTTATTCGCATTATTTTTGTCTTTTCCCTGTGTATTTTCAGACCCAATTGCTGTGACCTCTCATCGAGTGTTTTCAATTTGTCCTGCATCTGATTACGGTTATGGGACAGAAGAGCCAAGTCATCAGCAAAATCCAGATCATCCAACTGCTTAGTCAGAGTCCACTGGATTCCATTTCTGTTGTGTGTTGTCGATGATCTCATAACCCAATCTATTGCCAGCAAGAAAAGAAATGGAGACAAGAGGCATCCCTGTCGCACTCCTGTTCTTATCCCAAATGGTTCTGTAAGCTGTCCTTCATGAAGAACTCTGCATGTCATGTCTTCATATGTTTTCTTTATTAAATTAATGATCTTCAGGGGAACTCCATAATGCCTCATCAATTTCCAAAGTGATTCTCTGTCTACACTGTCAAATGCCTTTTCATAGTCCACAAATCCGATGTATAGTGGTGAATTCCATTCAAGACTTTGTTCAACTATTATTCTCAAAGTGGCTATCTGGTCTGTACATGATCTGTTTTGTCGAAAACCTGCTTGTTCATCTCTCAATTTCTTGTCTATCGACTCTTTTAATCTCTCAAGGATAATCCTGTTTAATACTTTTCCTGGCACTGATAGTAACATTATTCCTCTATAATTTGTGCACTCTTGTAAATTTCCCTTCTTAGGCAACTTAACCAGATATCCTTCCTTCCATTCTGCTGGTATCTCTTCCTTTTCCCAGACTTTACCAAGTAATTTATATAACATCTCTGTAGCCGTGTCGATATCTGCTTTGATGGCCTCTGCTGGAATGCCATCAGGTCCAGACGCTTTTCCATCTCTTAGAAGCTTTATGGCTTTCTTTATTTCTTCCTTCGTTGGTTTTTCACCGTTAATTTGTAGCTCTTCTTCTGCTGGCTGGATGTCCAGCGGGTTTTGTGGAGCTGGTCTATTGAGAAGGTCCCCAAAATATTCTGTCCACCTCTTCATTTGCTCTTGTATATTGCTGAGCAGTTTCCCATTCTTGTCTTTTATGAGACAACTTGTTTGCTTGTATTTCCCTGTTAACTTCTTTGTGCTGCTATACAGTTCTCTCATATTTCCTTTGGCTGCAGCATCTTCTGCCTCTCTTGCCAACTCCTCAATATACTTCCTCTTGTCTCTTTTGATACTTCTTTTTACTTCTTTGTTTGCTTCTGTGTACACTTCTTGAGCCTTGGCTTTGGAACTTCTGGTTTTGCTTGTGTTTAACTCTGCTTTCTTGTTTTTCCTGTCTTTTATCTTATTGATGGTTTCTGTTGTTATCCATGCTTTTTGTTGTCTTTCCCTTTTCCCCAGTATTTCTTCACATGTCTCCTTCCATACCGTTTTGACCTGCTGCCAATAGTCTTCTGTATTCTCTACATCTTCCAGCTGTTGTAGCACTTGGAATTTGTTGGATACTGTGACCGCAAATTTGTCTCTTGTTTCTTGATTTCTTAGCTGTCCTACATTAAACTGTTGTCTATAATTTTGCATTGTTGCATATCTCTTGAGTTTCATTTTTATTTTGGCTATCAGAAGATGGTGATCTGATGCCACGTCTGCTCCTCTATATACCTTTACATCCTGCAATGATGATCTAAACTTCTTCTTTATGCATATATGATCGATCTGATTTTCTGTTCTATGGTCTGGTGATATCCATGTTGCCTTGTGTATTCTCTTATGTGGAAACATGCTTCCTCCTATAGCCAGTTGATTTGAAGCACAGAAGTTTGCGAATAGTTCTCCATTTTCATTCATTACTCCTAGCCCATGTTTTCCCATGACTTCTTCAAATCCGGTGTTGACTGTACCTATCTTTGCATTCATGTCACCCATCAAAATTGTGATGTCTCTTCTTTTTACTTTATCCATAATTTCCTGTAGTTTAGTATAAAATGCTTCTTTCACAGACTCTTCTTTGTCATTAGTTGGTGCATAACATTGGATAACATTTACATGAATTTTCTTTTTAGCTGTTTTGAAAGTAGCTGTTATTATTCTGGGTCCAACAGCTTCCCATTCAATGAGTGCTTTCTGTGCTTCTTTAGATAACATAAGAGCTACCCCTTCACTGTGGTGTGAAGTTTCGTCTTCATGTCCTGAGGACAGCACCAATTCACCTGTGATGAGTTTCTTCCTGTCTACCCCCTTCCACTTTGTTTCACACATTCCCAGAACCTCGATTTTGTATTCCCTCATTTCTGCTGCTACTTGCGCCACTTTCCCTTGTTCGTTTAATGTCCGAACATTCCAGGTGCCAAATCTGGAAGTTCTCCTAGAAGAAAGAAGGTTAGTCAGCAACACAGACTCCTTTCGGCTTTCTCTGTGTTGCATCATACGCCTCCCCGCGAGAGGACCTTCCCCTGTCTTGGATGGCTGTGTTTTATTTCCTTTATTTGACTTGTCCATATTTGTTGAAGTTTTTTGTGGTTTAAATTTTTTACAGGATGGGGTAACCGGCCCCATGCCCAACCCTCCTTAGTCGCCTTCTACGACATGCCTGGCAGGGGACAGTGTTACTATTCTTTGCTCCCCTTTCGGGCCCCGGTAACACACGGGTGGGTTAGTACACTTGGTTTTATAATAACATTTATTTTTGTGAAAATGTCACTTTTGTATTGTGCTACTGTTCTGTAATCCTTGGTTAACCCATTGTATTGTTTGTATTCATTTCATCCTTTTATAATTTAATATTAATGCTATAATTTCTTCATTAATAATAGTGTAGATGAATATTATTAAATTTTTTTTTGAGTTTAAGGAGGAATTAGGGACTTTGCACCAATTTGCAGTGGTGGTCCTAGAAATGGGCAATGCACTTTCTATCTCATGATTATGGCATAATATATAATGATTAATTATTATAACTTTATAACATATTAAGACATATTAAATATAAATTAGTACACTTTCTCAGTACTACATTGGGAACTTGGTGACAATTAAGATTAAATAACCTAATTATTTAGGAACAATACCCATAATTATTAAATATTAATATTAAGTGCATGATATAATTTCAGCACCTTATATAACTATCATAACTATTTATGATAGATATTAGCGGGTATATATATATATAATATTTTTACAAAATATTATAGATTGTGGAACTTATAAATAACAGTACGTGAATACTACAATTTCTTATATTAATTATTCATTCGTTGAGTAATTATAATTATCGACATAGATTCTAGTGGTGATTACAAGACATAAGTAATTGAATACTTAAATAAATTAACTTCAAGATGCTTAACTTAGACTATTTTATTAAAAATGGTAAGGATTTTGGAAAAAAAGGAGAACTTCTCGAGGCTTATGCATTGGCTGAATTTACAAAATATAAGGCAGAAGAGGAGGAAAAGAAAGCTATTGCTAAGGCAGAAGAGGAGGAAAGAAAAGCTATTGCTAAAGCAGAGAGAGAAGAATTAAGACAAGAAGAAGAAAGAAAGATATCAAGAAATGAAATCCTACGGATTGAAGAAGAGAATAAATTGAAACGACAAGAAATCATATTGCAGCAAGAAATGGAATTGCAACGGCTTAAATTGGAAACAGCAAAACTTAAATCGCAGGGTGCTGCATCAAGCCAAAATGATAATGCTCAATCAGGATCTTCATCCAACCGACTTAAAGGCAATTATTACTTTAAGCTACCACCATTCAAATTACACGTGGACGACCTATCATCATGGCTGGCGCGCTTTGAGGATATATGCAAGGTCAATAACCTTGACAAAACTGCATGGACACTTAAACTTAAGGAATTTCTGGATGGCGAACCTGCAAGTGCAGCACAAAATATTGATCCTACATTAGCAACAGACTATGAGGCCATTAAGACTTTGTTATTACGTCGTTTCCACTTGAACGAAGAGGCATGTAGATTACGTTTCAAAAGTTTATTGCCAGATAATAATAAAGATTTTACAGGATTTATTGCTAACATACGCAATACTTTTAACAGATGGGTTGAACTAGCAGGTGTCAACAAATCTTACGACAAGTTAGTCGATTTGTTATTGAGGGATAAAGTATTATCGTCTGTCAGCCCACCATTCTTTGCTTATCTGCAAGAAAGAAAACCAGAAACTATTGATGAGTTAGAAAAAATTTCTTTAAATTACTGCACAGCTCATCCGAATGCTAATATTTCTGTCTCGTTGATAAGAGAACCTCTTCCTGTAGCCTCCAATATGGCATATCATAGTAATAACAAACCAAGAACACACAGTGTAGACAGAGGTAGGTTCAAAGGAAACTATGACATTAATTTTCATAAGGGACAGAATAACTTTAACAATAACTTTAATAGAGGAAGACAACAAAACAGAAATTATTCACCTCAGTCAAGATACAACAGTAATCCACGTAACTCAAGTTATAATTGGTCATATCAATATAATAATGGTAACAATTGGAAGAATGGCGATAATTATAACTCGAGACATCGAGATAACAATTACAATAGACGACAACGGGATAATTCAACTAATTATTCTCATAATCGTTCTCATTCTCGTGGATCTTCACATTATAACCATAATACCGGGGCAGCAGTTACAAATGATATCACCCCTAAGGTTCAGGTTCCACCTAACGATAATACAATGCATTCTTCTGCTGCATGCTTTGCTATAAATTATAACGTGGCGAACAGTTGCCCACAATGCAATCTTATTTTTCAGAAGGCAAAGGAGACAGTGCTAAACTGCGGACACATTCCACCAGAAGTAGGTCTTGCAGCCAATGATGGAACAGGCTCTCTGATTTTTAACAGAGGGATAGTTAACGGTTCTATAGTTTCTGTATTGAGAGATTCGGGGTTCACAACCATTGGAGTGCGACAGTCGCTGGTACATCCTAGCTGTGCAACGGGGGAATATGTCCGTTGCATGACTTTTGGGGGAACTATTGAGTTTTACCCCACAGCTATTATCCATGTTAAAACACCTTTTTTCACAGGGAACGTGAAGGTATGCATGCTGAAAAAGCCGATTGCAGACCTTATGGTGGGTCGCATACACGGCAGCAAGGATTGTTCACCAGAAGATATTATTGAATGGGAGAGACACAATCTATGCACTGGAAACGCCGTGACGACTAGAGCTCAGACTATGCTCATGGAAAGTGTCATTGATAATAAGATGGATGCAGAGAAACAGGAGAATATTGAGGTCAATTCACCTATTGACAGGGAATCATTTGCAAACAAACAAAAAAATGACAAATCTTTAAATAAATTTTTTAACCTAGTTAATAAGGTTGATAATTTAACATCAGTTAATAATAACAAACATTGGTTTATTGTTAAAAATGATATACTGATTAGATGTTTTAGTGATAAATCACAGGTAAAACAACAAGTGATGGTACCGGCTGCTTTTAGACGGTACATTCTTCAACACGCGCATGATTCGCAGTGTGCAGGACATATGGGATATACTCGAACACGATCTCGAGTATTGTCTTCATTCTTTTGGCCAGGAGTATCACGGGATATTTCGCAGTATGTACGTTCTTGTACTACGTGCCAGGAAGTGAAAGCACGTGGAGCTTTTCACACGGCGCCTATTCAGGCTTGCGATATCTCAGTACGACCTTTTGACAAGATGGCCATAGATATAATTGGTCCACTTCTACCATCTGCGAGAGGACATAGATTTGTTCTCACGTGCATTGATTTATGCACACGATGGCCAGAAGCCATTCCATTGAAGACCACCACTACCACAGATGTAGCTGATGCACTACATCTAATTTTTTTCTAGAATAGGGTTTCCTAGAAAATTATTATCTGACCATGGGTCGCAGTTTATATCCGATACCATGAAAGAAGTAATGAAAACCTGGAACATTGATAGGAATTTGAGTAGTATTTATCATCCCATGAGTAACGGTGCAGTTGAAAGACTTAACCGTACGCTTAAGCAACTTTTACATAAGGTTACTGTTAAACACCCTCAGGACTGGGACAGAGCACTCCCAGCTGTCCTGTTTGCTTACCGAGAGGTGCCACATGAACAAACTGGCTTCTCTCCCTTTGAGTTAGTTTTTTGGTGCCCCTCCGAGAGGTCCTATGGGACTGATAAAAGATTTATTAATTGATGCAGAGATGACTCAGGACACTCAGTCATCTTATGAGTATGTGATTAATCTTCGGAATAATATTATTGAGTCTTGCCAATTGGCAACAGCTTCTTCTGAGGCTGCAAAAGCTAAGGCTCGATCTATACAAAATCGATCTAGACGATTACGCCAATTATTCCCAGGCGATGAGGCTTATGTATTACTCCCTCACAATAACAATAAGTTATTGATCTCGTGGACTGGTCCTTATAAAGTTACTGATAAAATTTCAGACGTTGATTACATCTTAGATATCAAGGGACACAGAAAGATATTCCATATTAATATGCTCAAGCAATTTCATACACGTCCTATACACTTACAGTCAATTTTTCATGAACTAGATGACAATACTGTATCTACTTGTCATTATTCTAATCTATCTGTTATACAGGAGGAAGAATCTTCTTTTTCTGAAGTGCAGATGCCTTTACCTGTACTTATTGTCCAATCTACTGAATCTTGGCATGATGTGACCATTTCTTCTACGGTTACACCGCAACAGCATCAACGCATTGCTGATCTTCTACAATCTTTCCCAGATGTGTTAACGGATGTACCGGGTTGCACATCTGTAATTAGTCACGATATAATTCTTAACGATGATACACCAATTCGTGTTCATCCTTATTCTGTACCTCTACATTTTCTGAGTAAGACATCTCAGGAACTCGAACAGATGATATCATTAGGTATTATTGAGACTAGTACATCTCCATTTTCTTCTCCTTTAGTCATTGTCCGGAAAAAGGACAACAACATACGTCTATGTGTTGACTATGGGAAACTTAATGCCCAGACAGTACCTGATAGCGAACAACATCCTATCCTTGACGATTTACTTCCTCGTCTATCCAATGCTACACTTTTCACTAAAATTGACTTAACCAAAGGTTATTGGCAGATTCCACTAACCGAAATAGCCAAATACTCCACAGCATTCTCAACTCCACAAGGTCTTTACCAGTGGAACGTGATGCCTTTTGGGCTAATGAATGCTCCAGCTATCTTTATTCGCATGATGCGAAAAATTTTAGCAGGTAGATCAGATATAATAACCTACATTGACGACATATGTTTGTTTAGTTCATCATTTGAGGAACATTTTTTGGGTCTTAAATCAGTTTTGGAAATATTGCGGGATAACCATTTAACCGCTAAACCAACTAAAATTCAAATAGCGTGTAATGAGATAACATTCCTGGGACACATTATTGGATCAGGACGTATCCAAACAATTCCCAGTACGGTTTCTAAAATATTAAATTTATCTGTTCCTCAAATGAAGAAACAGGTTAGGAGTCTGTTAGGGTTAATCCAATACTATAGCAGATTTGTACCTCACTTATCATCCATCACGGCTGTCCTGTCATCGTTACTAAAGAAGAACATGCCAGTAAGGATAAATTGGACAGACGAAAGTGACAAAACTTTTCGCACTATCTTAAACATTTTTTCATGCCCACCTGTTTTAAGATTAGCAGATGCCACTAAAAAGTTTGTTCTACGTACAGATGCGAGTAATTACGGACTCGGGGCTTGTCTACTCCAATATCATGATGATGTCCTTCACCCTGTACTTTACATCTCACGCAAGCTGAAACCTCCGGAGACTAAATATTCGACTGTAGACCGAGAATTGCTCGCCGTAATCTGGGCAATTACCAAATTAGAAAAATTTTTGCTGGGATCTCCATTTCTGATCCAGACTGATCAGAAATCTGTGGCAGCATTACGTCGTTCAAACCATAAAAGTGCAAAACTTGCAAGATTTGCTATTGCGTTGCAACCATATGAGTTCGAAATACAGTCGATACCAGGAACTGAAAACGTCATAGCCGATACGTTGTCCAGACATCCTACTGATTCTGAATGAATATTACGATTTCAAGAAAATTTTCTGACTAATCAAGCATTACATTTGCAATGAACGGTATTAATGCCACGTCAGAATATACAACACTTCAGTTGGACTTCCTACTTAAATAAGGACATTTCGAAATAAACTATGGTGATCAAAATATCAAGTTTTACGGATCGTTTGAAAATTTGGACTTCACTTCCACTTTGCGTATCACTCATTTCGATTGAAAACTGTTAAAAAGGAACAATCTCTGATGAAGAAGGGACAGATACGTTGATGACTTATTCAATTTACTTTCAAAGGTTAATAAAGGAACTAACGATGATTGGATAATCATATCATAATTCGATAATATGAACCTTGGGTTTTAATGACCTTTCATACAAGTCAATAGGAGGTAACAACGATTGGATCTTCATGTCCAATATTGTTAAATTTTCTAATTATTAAATTAATATATAATAAAATAAAGTTAAAGTGTGATGAAATAAAAAAATAAAATATACTAAGAAAAGATGAAACAAAATAATATCACACCAATTAAACCTTTTAATTAGTGTAATTATTAAGGTAATAGATATTAGATTATGACATTTCATATTTATAGTTAAAATGTATGAATTTTTTCTGTTCTTTTCTTCTGATTGCGTTAATTTAATTAGGTATCTATCCTAACACTTCATTTTCACACACATTCTAATTTAATGTATACTTTAATATTTAGTTTTAATTGTCCGTACTTCTTAATTTTTATTTCTTTTACTCTCTTATACTATTTCTCATTTTCTTCAATTAGATATTAATTAGTTAGTACCATACGTAAATATTATAATTAATTATTTTTATTTTAATTAGTTAGAATAATTTTAATAACACCTCACATTATTAGTTAGTCGATACATACAACAAATTAATTAGTTAATTAGTTAGTGACAGTGACATTTCCTTGTTTAATATAAGTTATATGTATGATATGACGTTGATTTTATTATAAGATATTACTGACATGACAACGACACTGTTCTAGATAGAACATCGTAGGTCATACGTCGGGTTTTTGTTAAATTTTTGATTTGATTAATATTATTCCAAAAAAATCTATCTAATAGATTTTTTCCCCCCGTCTGACAGGAAATCTGTTACGGTGTTATTTTAAATGACGGCGTCTGCTGGGGTTTAGCCGTGCGCAACGTTTAGGGGTCATTAACATTTATAGAATATGTCGATATTTTACAGTATACTGAACGCGAAATATATGCGGAGATTATGACGCATTCGCGTTGGGAAGGTCACGCTGGGTGACTTGGTTACATGGCCCTTGTTACGCTATCCGTCAAGCAAGAAGGTCGTGTCTTGTATTTCTTCCAAGGAAAAAGGCTTAGTATATAGCCTATATTATATATATGAATCGATGTAGAACTCAGGGTCAGTTCGGATATTAATCTAAGTATGAGATTAATTAAATTAAAGTAAACGATGGAAGGAGAATCGTCTTATGATTCAAATTGTAGCTGTCAAGAACTCATGCGCTCATTTCTGGCTGTTGACTACAACAGCGCACGTATTTAGCCACGATGTTCCTCTGACATATTGTTTTGACACGGACGGATACTTACTGATATTATTTGGAATTCATTGTTATGCTGAACTGTACATGAAGTTTTGAGAATGTCGATATCAGTCTTTTGTATGAATACACATGTGGACTCAAAAAACAGAAGGCTTGATCCTTTATTTACGTTTATCGGGTTCGGTTCTACAGCGGTTGGTGTTTTACCTTTGTCAGCACGATAACTCTCCCACAAGGGAAATCAAATACTAATATACTAATGCACAATCAGAACGACTAAGGGATGTTCTGATGGTCAGAGCTAACCACTAACAACACAACATTAAGACTACTACGGTCTAGAAGAGTGACTTAACTATTGAATAAATAAATAGAATAACCAAAGAGAATCGCAACACAACACAACCACCAACCCCAACACGACCCCCACCCCCCACACAACAAACCCCAACAATAATTTGGTGTCCGCCAGGCAAAGACTCCTGGTGTATTATTTTTTTTTTAAAATTTCTAATCAGGCTTCCATTCGCCAAATGAAAAGCTGCCCGGAACCGCACAACGAGACCAAGGTTCACCCTAAAACCGCTAGACTAAACATCCTGCACCATAAGAACTTAGTCCCCTATTTATGAGGCGTCTTACTGATCAGCATTCGTGCTCAAGCGTGTGAGCTAGGTGCAACACAAAAATGCAAATGGAAAGCCTTTACAAGTTATATGGAGTTCGTTGCAGCAAGAGGTGAAATTTTGTGTCATTAAAAAAGGTCAAATACAGTGTCCTTGTGGCCGTTAGGAGAGTGCAACTTTGGTCCAGCAGTCCAGTGGCAGAAATAAAAAAGCTGCATGGTCAAGTCAACTGGAACAAACTGGAAACGCCTTGGACAGGTGCGATTAAGGAAACGTCTGGCCAACAGCCAGAAAACATGAGGCTGACAAACTATTGTAAAAAAGAAGAACAAATTAGGCCAAGACAAAGGCGAGAAGGAGGAAATCTACGAGGAAGCCTGAAGGAGGTGCAGGCATATAGTGCTGGAGAATTTTAAACACATTTAGCCCCCCAGAATGGTAGTAATATTATATATGACAAGACAAGGCACCTCGGTGAGTAAAAATGCATTTTTCTTAAAACAAAACATTTATAAATAACAAAAAATTTTCAGTTACTAAACAAAACTATCTAACAGATCAACTCTGAATTTGGCATGCATTGTCGTTACACTATATATACCTTTTAAACTGTCACATGCTTTTTTTTGATATTTTGGTAATCATTGCTTTGATAAAATTTTTTAAAATATTTTTTTATAAAAATTTTTTTCATAACCAATATAGTGTTTTTTTTTTTTAAATCAATAAAAATAAGAATATTACAACTTATCAAAAAAAGTCAAGTGTAAAATTGTTTTAATTGTACAGTCACTACATGTAGTGTGTCAATTTGATAAAAGTTTGTCAACTGGGAAACATATAAATTTTTTGCTTCTAGCAAATTGGTAAAAATCAAAACTCAATATGGCGGATAGTTTTTTTTTTTTTGTATACCATGGTAACCACAATGTTTTTTTTAACAAAATCAAACTTGTAGAATTTGGTTCATGGACATACACTGATGTCCTATGAGCAGCATAAAAAAGTTTGAAAAATGTTATACAGAACAAAGTTAGTTTCCACTGTATGCATGGCCCTTTAAAAGCTTTCATAAAAGATTCTGTATTCTAGGTCATGGATGGCACAAACTGGTAGATTTTGTATTTTATATGTGGGCTCTTGATTTACTTATTTTCAAAACAGCTAGCCATATCTACAACTTATTACTGAACCAAATAATTTTTTCAGTCTAAATTAATATCTCTATTTACAAACATTGTAGATCATCAACTAGCCTGTAACCACTAACAGCTGTTCTCCTGTCACAGTTTACCCGTACCGTGATGAATATTTTCTGGCCAATGAGAGGTTTATTTAACTCTTTAATCCCAATCGACTTTATAAATCCTCAGCGGATAGAACGCCTTGCCCATCAACTTTAATAAAGCGTTTAGTAAAAGTGCCACCTTTTGAGACAATTTTCTAATTAATAACTACCCACAAACCACGCCAAATCATCATTTCCGACTGCCAAATCTGGGGGGGGGGGGGGGGGGGGGGGCCCCGTGTGTGGGGGGGGGGGGGGGGGGGGGGGGGGGGGGGGGGGGGGGGGGGGGGGGGGGGGGGGGGGGGGGGGGGGGGGGA
>JAMPIV010018728.1:0-135613 GCA_024509875.1 Oreohelix idahoensis | reverse complement strand
GCTACGAGACGCAGTTGCTTGCCGCTATTTTTCGCGTCTCGGTGTCAATCGCAGAACCGAGCGAACGGGGAAAGCCGAAACGGGCAGCAGCGAGCGGATACGAAGACCAGGGGGCGGCTTCTTCCCTTGATTTGGCGGTCAGATCCCCAAAAGTTCGTGAGATCAAATAAGCTGTCAAGTTTATCATGTCCCACTCAACTTACATTCCATTTTAGATAAATAGACCATGAAGAATAGACATTTTATCACTCGCTGGCCAGACCTTTACAGAAGCACTAGCTTTATTGAAATCTTGTTATAGATTTTCCCTGGATTTTATATATATATTTGCAGTGATTTCTATTCTGTGCAAAGCGGTAATATATATTGTGTAAAGTGATCAGTGGTCTAGTTCAGTCATTCTATTTCAATGGATTTTGTGTTAATTTAAATCTATTAAATTAAACCATCTCAATAGTTTCAGTTGTAAATATAATGATCTATCTATTATATTATTTCAAAAGATAATAGATGCTTAAATTAACTTTTAAAGTCGCGAAGGAATTTATAATTAATAAATTCAGTTAAGTCCTAGTTTTATAGATGTGTGTTTTAACCACTAGAATTCGCGCAGTGTTTATTAAATACATAATTAAATACTCGAGTGTATTATAGGCTTAACGGGAAATTTATCGCGCTTGATTTTTCGGTATGTTACATGTCTTTTTTCTTTCACACAGAGTGATCGTAACCTGCGGTCCCAGCTAAATAAAGAAAGAAATAAAGAAATCATCCTATAAACTTCCAGTCATATTGAAGAAACATTTCTTTTAAATATAATCTTGTGGCGGTCCTTTTGCGACCTAGCTGTCATAATTAAATGAAATAAAGCCCACCCAAGAACATTTTAAAGAACAATCATGAAATTACCCTTACAAACCTGTAAGATAAACTGGAAGGTAATCATCGCCAGTAGCGATATCATATTTACTGTTTACTGTGAGAGAGTACATATTTTCCTGACTGTGACTGAGCCTAGTTTTTCCTCAATTGGATTTAATAAAAAAAACTATCATCACGCATTGAAGGAATTTTACCATAGCGGAGGATTAAAAGAGACCACTTCATTTTCACCCCTGTGTCGAACTGCGTCAGTGCCATCCCCATAGACTCGTTTCTTTATAATAAACCACAAGAACTCTTAGAACTTCAAGTCCGGCGATAAGCGGGAATATTTGCTCTCAGTAAAAACTCGCAATATCTGGGGCGGGGCATAGAAGTGCTAGACAGTTACACGTGTCAAGAGTTTAATCAGTGTGTTTATCATTCTATGGAGTGACTGATGCTGCAACTCGGTAAGTGTGTGGTGTATATGAGTGTGGATCCGCACAGAGTGTATGAATGACAGGAAATTAATTCTTTTGTGTAACCATTTTGTTAACTTGCTTACCTGGTAATATATATCTTTTCTGTATACCCTACATTGTTCCTTTAAGTGGGATAGTTGATAATTTGTTAACTATGTTCAAAACCCCCTCCTTTTCATTTGCTTAGTAAAGGGAAGAACAATTGGGAAGAACAGGATTTCTTTCTACCACCTATACCTAATTTGGTAACACCTCTTTTCAGAGTAATTAACTTTACAGTTAGGTTAACGTACCCGTGTTCCTGATATTATCTATCTCTGGACTGGGTTTATCTTTGTCTAATAAGCGGGAAGGGCTTAGTCGATACCAATCTTCTTCACCCCTCCCAAATTTGTTATTTGCATTTGTGTACTTATGATAATTTATGTAATACCTGATATTTGTTAGTGATTGATGTTTAAAGTGAATAAATCACATAAACTCATTTAGTTCTGTGTGTTGGATATACCCAAAGCCCAACTTTTCCCCTATTCGTTTAATATAGTTTGTATCTACGTCGTATGTGTGTTTGAAAACACCAAATCGGTGTGCGCGCAGATGCGGGTCTGGAAAACTGGCAAATAATTGTTTGACCAGGAGAGTGAAAGAGAAGATTGAGAGAAACGATTTGTCGTAAATAAGTCTGTCTTTACTCTCCTCCAGCACGCTGTGAAGCAACTATTAAATCTCTACATTTTCTATCACTGAGCTTTCCATCATCATTTTCCACTCTAAACCGGACCACTATTTCTAAGACTCTTTTCTCTCAAAATAAATTTACGACAGAGCGGTATACAGCCATCTTTGTCTTCTTACCAACTTCTCTTTTGATGAGGAATCCTTGATTTATGGCTTGCAAAAGTCTCCCATCTGCTGCTCTTTGGGTAGCCAACTCTTCTTTGATGCCTTCCTTCCGGTCTATGACAGCTCCAAGGTATTTAAAGTGGTCGACCTGCTCCAGGACTTGTTCTCCCAACGTAATCTGATGTCTTCTTTCCTCTCGTGATATCACCATGGTTTTCGTTTTCGAGCTGCTTATGATCATCCCTCTCTTCTCCAGCTCTTCCTTCCAGACTTGCAGGTTGGATTGAAGATGTGCCTCTGATTTAGCAATCAGGGCAACATCATCAGCAAATGCCAGCTCTGAAATACAGACCTGTCTCATCTTCCAGTACCGCACTGAGTACTTTCCTGTCCTCTCCTTAAATGCCTTGATGCCATCGTCAACGAGGAGTATGAAAAGATAAGGTGACAGGTGATACAACCCACGTTGATGCAAGTGGTATTCTTTTTATGTATCATTGTCACCTACGATGATAAGTGTAGACTTCATGTTGATATAGGTAGAATGTAGAAGGATCGGGTGATATGTTATAATGGTCAACTCGAAACCGACACAGTGTTGACGTTGAGTGAGAGTGTAAATGTCAGGTGCGCGAATGCATGGACTGTTCTGTAAAGTTGACTAATAAATCAGGCACACACTCACTCATAGTTAAAAGTCACTGACGTGTACTACTGTGGACGTTTTTGTTCATGGATTTAATAAGACACGTACTGACATCACGGTTACAGTCACTGAACAGGTAGACAACAACATCGTATACTTGAAAAATGGTCTGCAATATCAAATAGGCATTCGTGTCGAATATAGGTACAACTGGACTTTAGCAAACAAGCACTCCTGGTCCTAGTTGTCTGGCATCTCAGGCCCTAACTGACTAATCGCATCAGTTAGTGTTAGCAAAAGTGTTTATCATATAAGGCTCCCTGGTAGGACCTCTTCTGGCTAAGTATTACAGTTCGTACATTAGCAAATTGAATGACGACAATCTTCAACCATCAATAATAGGATTTATAATAGACAGATCTCTGTATCGTCCTTAGATAGTAAGGGCATTCCTGTTCTCTGGACGATAATCCGCTAGACCAAAAGCGGGGTCAAAAATGGCTCCATCTTGCGTAAGCATCGCTCACACCGAAGGTGAATAAAGAAACCTAATTGAAGGCTCTGTTCCTTATACAAATGTGCATATAGGGCTCTGCCTGTCCGGTAATCAAAACTGCTGCATATATCAAGCTTTTGTGCTGCTAGGTAACATGCCGTTTATATATATATTCAACAAATCATATGGACGGACGTTATCACGTCGCCCACCTAGGCATAGAAAGAGTTCACAAAAATCTTCGTACCTTAGTCATAGAAAAACACACTAGCACATATCACACGCCATCACTTGGCGTAACAAATGAACACTGGGAAAATCACTGACATAATAGTCATACAGAGAAACAATCTCCTTCCCAGAATAAGACCACAGAGACCAATCTTCGGACTTTCCTATCCGAACAGCTTTCAGCAGATACCCGACATGACGGAAGCCCTGACGACAACGACTTCGTTCACACATGCGCAGAAGCGCCCTTGACCCCAAAGTTCAGCTCCAAAATAGGCCGACGTTAGATATTAAAAGATATAAAGATATAAGACTAAATCGCCTTAAATAGTTAAGGAATCAACATTAACTCGGGTTATAAACCTTTTCAAGCAAGACCAGTCTGTTCTGTTCAAACAAGGAACAAACCGACGTAAATCTAATTCATACGCCAGAGAAGATAACGAATATAATAAAATATAAAATCAAACCAATCAAGGGTTATTTCCCTTAGATTATCAAATAAGTACCTTTCATCAGACAGATAGATATAACTTTAAACATATATTGCCTACGAAGAATCTGTTGGTAACAACAGGATATCACCTTGTCTTACACCAGTGGTGGTCCTGAATTCTTCTGACTTATGGTTTGCCGTCCTCACATAATTTCTGCAAGACTTGTAGAAGCTCTGTATAGCATGAATCAGAGGTGATGGAATGTTCTTCCTTGCCAAACAGTCCCAGAGTTTGTTCCAGGGGACCTTGTCAAATGCCTTTTCCAGATCTAAGAAGCAAAGATGGATCTCACTCTTATCAATTATTCTTGCTTTCTATCGTTCTTCTGGTTCTCTTTCTCTCTAGGTTATTACTGTTTTGTTATTGTAATGTCTTCTTTCTTTCAGTTGTAGTTATCTAGTTATAATATATTTCATTCCCCACCTTTCTGTGTTTTATTATCATCCTCTTCCTGCTCCGTAACTTCATGAACATACCAAGAAACATGTAAGTACTTTATAATGGATGGGTGTGAAAAAAAATCGAAAAAAGGTGATTCGTCATTACGAGGACAAAAGAATAAGAAAATAGCCAACGTTACGTCTACAAGGCCTTCGTCAGGGAAAGGAAAGAAAGTGAAGGTTAGGTAGGACACATAAGTACTTTATAGAAGAATTTTATTCGAATGGTCAACTTATTAAAATAACTGTTACAGCAGACAAGCAGAGCACATGAGAAACACAACGTTAATCACGTGACAAGTCAAGTGTCAGTCTCCACGTGAGTAACAATGTACCACGATAACGGATTTCCCGGATTTCCTGCACACAACAAGCATTTCCTGCGTCCTGAGTTTTATGAGTGATAATACAAGTGCTTGCTGCTCGTGAGACAAACTTGCTGTCTATAGCTTTTGTGTGTTTTGTATTCGATGTGGTACCTCTCAGCGAATTAAAAATACAACCGCTCCTGACTGAAAGTTTTTCTAAGTCCACAATACGCTGAGTTTTTTGGTGTACTAGTGAAAGGGCTGTGACTCAGGGGCAACAAGGTACGGGTTCGATTCCCAGTAGAGGAATATAATTTGTGGAAATTCTTTTTAAAAACCAGTGGTCCTAATGATGTCATGCTTCCCCTCCCCCTTCCGGTCTCCTGGGTAGTGAGATCGGATTCCTAGCTTTCTCGGATAAGGGCGAAAAAATAGGAGGTCCCGTGTGCAAGTTGCGCACGTTAAAAATCCCACGGCATTTGGAAATCGTAAAGAGTAGGCCGTAAGACCGCTGCCCTGGCAAAATTTAAATGGGAAACATTTTCATACAAACATATTATAGAGGTGTGATTCCTTGGGATCATGACACACATTGGGATTCTCGCCGAGTGCTGAAGGAGTTCGTGCACTACGCTGAGATCACCTTGTGTGATCTAAAGGGGAGCTTCGGAGCACTGATGGATTGCCTCCGTATGCAATGAAGATAGTCCTTAAAGAGTTTCCTATCAACCTGACAAACCAATGTTGTTTACTGGGGTCGGATTGGCTAAAAGGTATGGCGTCCGCCTCAAATTCTAGAAGTACCGGGTTCGATTCCCAGTAGAGGAATATAATTTGTGGAAATTCTTTTTAAAAACCAGTGGTCCTAATGATGTCATGCTTCCCCTCCCCCTTCCGGTCTCCTGGTTAGTGAGATCGGATTCCTAGCCTTCTCGTATAAGGACGACAAAATAGGAGGTCCCGTGTGCAAGTTGCGCACGTTAAAAATTACACGGCATTTAGAAATCGTAAAGAGTAGGCCGTAAGGCCGCTGCCCTGGCAAAATTTACATATGGGAAACTTACTCACCACAAACATATATATAGAATGTGTGATTCCTATATACCTTGTACACACATTGGGATTCTCGCCGGTGCTCGGAGTTCGTGCACTACGCTGAGATCCTCCTTGTGTGATCTAAGAGAGGAGATCGGAGCACTGATGGAGTTGTCCGTATGCAATGAAGATAGTCCTTAAAACCAAACCAAACCAATGGTGTTTATGTGGCTACCAATATTACCAAGTAAAACGAACTTCTGTATGAACCACCACTGTTCACTAAGGCAATGTCCGAAATTTTATATTGGTCACGCTGTAAGAGTGACAACGTTGATACTAATCTTATAAAACTGGTTTGGCGAGTTGGGTCAAAGCGGAAGACGATATGAAACTTTTGGCGCAAAACATTCTATGAGATGTCTGCCGTCCTGTTCGGACGTTTGTTGCCTTTGTCAGCAGTTTTCACTGGGATTACATGAATGCCATTTTTGTTCAGTGCTTGCCGATTGTTTCAGTTGTTCAGGATTACTGGTAGATTGCTAGAATGTCGATGTGATTTCTAGTGGTTTTTTTCCTGGATATGATTTACGTAGAATCTTGCAATTATGTATTGCTTTACTTCGGTACTGGACTCCGCCTGTGAGCGATAGTCAGTGTGTAGTTGCTGGTTAGATTACGTCAGTGACTATTTTTGCTATTATGTTGAGCTACAGTGTATAGCAAGTTATTTGGCAGTTTCCATTGCATTGCGTATTGCATTCTCATGCGTATTGATAGCCGTGTGTGGCTTTTGTGTTTCTCGTAGAATGTTTTTGCGCCAAAAGTGTTATATCGTCTTCCGCTTTGACCCAACTCGCCAAACCAGTTTTATAAGATGAGTATCACCGTTGTCACTCTTACAGCGTGACCAATATAAAATTTCGGCGAATGTCTATCCTGTGACCTCCCTACTCCTTTTAGAACTATTACTATACTAATACAATACTAATACTATACTAATACTACTACTACTTCCATTACTACTACTATTAGTACTACTACTAAACACCTACTATACTAATACTACTACTATTATTACTACTACTATACCATTACTATACTAATACTACCACTACTACCACTACTACTTCTATTAGAACTACTACTATACTACTAATGCTACCATTACTACTACTACAATTAGTACTACTACTATACTACTACTATACTAATTCTACTACTACTACCACTACTACTACTATTAGTGCTACTACTACTACTACTACTACTACTACTACTACTACTACTACTACTACTACTACTACTACTACCACTACAACTACAACTACTACTATTACTACTGCTACTACTTTTAGTACTACTACTGTACTACTACTACCACTATTACTACTATTAGTACTACTATTACTATTAGTACAACTACTATACTACTAATACTACTTCAAATATTAGTCTAACTACTACTACTACTACTACTACTACTACTACTACTACTACTACTACTACTACTACTACTACTACTACTACTACTACTACTACTACTACTACTACTACTACCACCACTGCTACTACTAGTGCTGCTACAAACCACTACTATTATTACTACTGCTACTACTATTAGTACTACTACTATATTACTACTACTTCTAATATCACTACTATTACCACTACTACTACTATTATTACTACTACTATACTACTACTACTACTATTATTAGTCCTACTACTTTACCACTACTACTACTACTACTACTACTACTACTACTACTACTACTACTACTACTACTACTACTACTACTACTACTACTACTACTACTACTACTACTACTACCACTACTACTATTATTAGTCCTACTACTTTACCATTACTACTACTACTACTACTACTACTACTACTACTACTACTACTACTACTACTACCACTAATACTATTATTAGTCCTACTACTATACTACTGCTACTACTTCTACTACTACTTCTACTACCACTACTACTATTAGGACTATTACTATACAACCACTGCCACTACTACTACTACTAGTACTACTACTATACTAATACTACCACTACTACTACTATTAGTACTACTACTATACTACTAGTACTACCACTACTACTACTATACGCACTACTATTATACTACTACTACTACTACCACTACTACTACAATTAGTACTACTACTATACTACACATACTTCTACAATTAGTACTACTACTATTACTACTACCACTACCACTACTATTAGTACTACTACTACTATCACTCCTACTACTATTAGTGCTACTACTATACTACTACTATACTAATGCTACCGCTACTCCTTTTAGAACTATTACTATACTAATACTATACTAATACTACTACTACTTCCATTACTACTACTATTAGTACTACTACTAAACAACTACTATACTAATACTACTACTACTATTACTACTACTACTATACCATTACTATACTAATACTACTACTACTACCCCTACTACTTCTATTAGTACTACTACTATACTACTATTGCTACCATTACTACTACTACTATTAGTACTATTACTATACTTCTACTATATTAATACTACTACTACTACCACTACTACTTCTATTAGTGCTACTGCAATACTTCTACTACTACTACTACTACTTCTACTACTACTACTTCTATTAGTGCTACTACTATATTACTACTACTACCACTACTACTACTGTTAGTCCTACTACTACTACTACGACTACTACTATTAGTACTACAATACTACTACTACTACTACTACTAAAACTACTACAGATCTCTTATATTTCTGTCACGGGATTACCTCCTTTGCTCTGCAGCGATGGTTCAACAATTGCCCAACATTTTTGAGTGTACAATGAGGGTCTTCATAGGTATTTACCTTCGCTCAAGATTATTCTTGGCAGAGTTGTAAATAGAAAGATGGTGCTTCTATTTTAGGGAGTCTTAATACGATATTCAGAAATCAAGCACAACGCTTAATTTATCTAAGCATTCGTGAACATAGTATCTACCCGTCTCTTCTATAAGGATAAAGATAAATTAGCTCGTTTCTGAGCCCCAACTGAATTATTCAGTAAAATATTACTTAGTAGCTATGTTGTATTATTATTTAATATAACTGATTCGTACGTGTGCACTCAACTATGTAATAACTAAATCAAAAATCATTTTGTATATACATATACAAATTTAATAATTAATTATTGTTTAACACGAGTAAATAAATACATGATTGAAGTAAATTAAAATTAGGGAATTGTCCTCACAGACAAAAATAAAGGTGAAGGTGGTTTTGTTTGATGTGGAGTGACTTAGTTTGCTTTGGCCAGATTAAAATAATTTAGCTGGCTAAATGTTGAAGCTGGTTCACTTAATGCTTCGTCAATTGTCGATTTTTGTGGTGACGACACTCCCAAGCGTTGTTGCATTGTGTAACCGCTCCAAACGTCAAGGCAAGGATCTTCACAACACGTCGAAGGTAGGCGTCTAGCTTAGACAACAGGCTCTTGATCCACAGAGTCGTACGAAGCTGTACCACACACTGGTATCACCAACTTGTACCACAAACTTTGAGAAGAAACAAATGTCTATGCTGAGTTTTGGTTTCCTGACATTAGTCAGGCATCTTGCCGCTGTCAATTTCACAGACCCTTTTCCTTTTTTCTCAGCAGTTTTACCCTGCATGGGCATCAATATTAAACCCAGTTTGTCGGATGAAAAGTCATTGTAAACTCAGTTCATTTGACGAAAACATGTAGCTGGACAGCAGAAAACGACATTTGCCTGATTTAAACATCTTTAACTATACATATAAACTTATTAAATTGTTAAAATAAAAAATATGTACACCATTTTGTCATCATCATTCACTCCCTGCTACACATGGAGCCTGTGGCTACCTCTGCTTTTGGTTCCATGTGAGAGAACAGGTATGAAGCAGTCATTAGCGCTTGCTGTATTAGTTCATGACCCTATCATTTTCATATGCTGAGTCTGCCAGCCTCGTATGAACCTGTACAACCACCAGCAAGAGTTACATATGTAAAATGCAAAATATAACACGATAAAATGTACAACTCACTCCGAGTTTGAGGAACAGAGTTTACAGACGTCTGGCACAGAAACACTTCCGAATAATGTCGGGCTACAAGTAGTCTGGGAGCTGTGATAGCGCAGTGGTTAGAGGACGGCTTCCTAGCTCGGTGGCCCACAGTCCGATCCCAAGTTTAGGTGTGATTTTTATAGACCACACATGGGACCGGGGTCGACCCAGCCTCATGAATTGGATACCAGAGCAACTCTGGGAAGGTTACGGCTGCCGGCGTGATGCTGATCACATCACCTTTAGTGTGCCGATGGTAATGAAAACAATGGGCCTTACACCATATTCCCAATACGCCTCAATGGGCGTGTAACAGGATCCTTTACCCTTTTTTTACAAGTAGTCTGGGCATTAATATTAGTTTTAATCACACTATTATCCTGTATATAGGTTCCGAGGACGTCATGGTTTCCAGTATTATAAATTTGAGTTTTCTTTCTGGTTAATTTCAGAAGATCCTCAATACTTGGTCCGGTCCTTTATGTTGGAATCCTGTTTTCCTTAGGTCCAGGCTTTTCTGAAACTGTCGTCTTGACTCAATGGAACACAGTTCCGGGGTCTGAAAATGTGTTACATAATAAGGAGCTTTTAGCCCACGCTCTCCGCGTCCTACGCGGGTGGAAGTCAACAATCAGAAAGTCTAGTTTAATATATTTTTTATCTAGACCAAGCATATTCGAAAGTTGGACTTTTCTCTCTCTCTCCCCCTCTCTCTCTCTCTCTCTCTCTCTCTCTCTCTCTCTCTCTCTCTCTCTCTCTCTTCCTCTACATTGTGGTAAAGTGGGATGGTATAAATATTTATAGGGACTTAGTGTACTGACTGAGATCAGCTGTGAAGGTATCTGTATCTAATAAGTGTGGTGTATTACAGATAACCTTACTTGCTACCACATTTATACCTCAGTCAGGCTTATTCTGGAATATAGTAATGACTACGTTGAATGTCTAGGGTTATGATAATGATGAAGTGTAAGTCACAACAACAACAGACAGATAAACAATTTAATGTAATCCACGAGCTGCTCTGGCCAACGAATCTTATCTTCTGTGAGGGCGGCAGGAAACAGTCTCCACTGCTCGCTTGCTTCACCGTTTCCTTGAGAAACAATACTGGTCGCTATCTTGACCAAGGAGTATGCTGCCAGCCTCTGGATTCAGCAAAACTCAGACCAGGTGCTGCTTCAACACGTTAGGACCACGGTCCATGAAACAAGAAGGTCGTACCTCCTACTTCAGAACTAATTTATAATCTATTTCCACACTGAAACACAATACATAACAAACACCGAGTTCAGCGCGGTAGGCCAACTGTTAGCTTCTCATGAACAATATACACCAGTATTCCTCTCCCTACTGGTTACAACGCCTCTGCAATTCCAGCATTATTTCCTTCTATTCAATAAGATAGGTGTCATAGTACTATTTGGCAATCCCATGCAGTTTCACTCCTCTGCGACAAGTTTTGTTCATGTTGGAGCAATATCTAGGTTTTGCCTGTTGGTTATTACTGAACCACATACATTATCAATTCACATTCAATTTTCATCAAAAAGATATCAAATAGGGCTAGCTTACCACAATTCATGGAAATAATAAACAAATACGTTGACTGGCGATGAATTATGGCACAATTCCGACCTGCCTCTGTCCCAGGCTTTTATTTAGAAAAATATGAGCTGGATCTCAACGCACTTGCTTCTTAGTAAGTTTATTTTCAAAATGTGGCCCTGAACTGACGCTCCTAATTGATTATATCAAATGGTCTAGCCAATGGGACCATGTTTACAAAAGCATTTGAAAAAAATGTACTCTTCCTATCGTTTCTATTAACAACCAAAAATAGTATTTGCAATCGACTAATCATGTTTTGCCTTACATATTCTTCTAGCCAATCAAATCGGATTTAACTTGTTGGCCTATTTCCCGTAAAATAGTGGTTTTAAAACATGCCACTGAGCAAATTTGATCCTGTGTTGTCTGACACCCTCACTCTAGTATTATGGCTATAATTTGTTAATTATTAGACTAATTGCTTAACACCTAACATATTCTTTGTCAGCAAGTCTTAAGGCACCCAAATATATAAGTTTTAAGGGAGCTAAGTGGCTGCGTTCAAAATATGTATTTTCTTCTAGGATAGTCGTGCTGTTACCACCTCCTCACTTCCATACTATGGGGTGTCTTCTGTACTGTCAGACTAATGTCAGGATTTTAGACATAAAACAGTAGAATGTCATGTTTCCTAATAAGCATTACACATGTTTTCAAAACCTAACCGTGTATTGGTAGTGTTTTTTATCACTGTCTATTTGAAAAAAAATTAGTGCTTCATGCCTTTCGCGTTGGGGGTGGCATTAATTTTCAATCGCGAGACTGTGGTAGTATTGTACGCGTTCCTCCGTTCAGCCCTCTCTCTCTAAGTCCGCCTGTCTTTTCATTACGCAGTGTATATAATGACATTAATGCTAGTATTTTATCTAGGTCATTAAGCAGGGTGCGTATCTCAAGGTTTTCTAAGAAATACAGTACACGTTTTTATTTTTAGAAAGGCGTGTATGCTGCTGTAGGCTTTACTATCAAACGTGAAAGCGTTACAATATGCAGACGAAGTAGAAAAAGGGGGTTTTTGTACGCCATTGTGACAGCACTGGTCTTTTACCATTCCTCTTTCCTTTTATTGAATTAATTCGTTAGGCTTTACATTTACCTTTTAATTTAGATATGTGGATTTAGAATGTTTCACGACAAATTCTCCCCACTTAAAACAGACGTTATATGTCAGTCTATAATTCTATATACACATAGAGAAATTTAATATTATTCCTGGTGATTTCTTTGATTTTCATCGCACGGATGGCGGCTTAGAAAATCTGCATCAACGTTTCTCTGATTTTATTTTGATCATGGATTAATGCAGGTGGGTCAATTCAAAGTAAGCACTACTGACGAAGGTTGCCTCAGACCTCTGCAATCCAAGAATCCATTTCAGTTATATTACTGAACAGCGGCAAGTGTTACTGCTTGTCTTATTGCTGCTTAGCACTCATTATTCACCATTTCTCTTCTCTGAGTCTGCTCAACGACATGTCCCGAGAATATTAGATGTTCCTCAATTTGTACGTTATGAGGAGTTGATCTATATGGTGATATCTGAGTTGTGTAGGGGATCCAATAATTTTCTGATCAGCCTTAATAAACACTCGGACTATCCTCAATTCAAAAAGGCAACAATGGAGACACTCTGCTCCTCCGAAATGTTCACAGCCAACAATTGGTCTGATCTCAGGCGTGATTGAATGTGGAAACACCCTTCTAATAATATATTTATAATGTTCTATAATGTGCCACTCAAATGGAGGCCATATTCACCAACTATAGTTCCGCCTACCGACAATCTGGTGAATTAAGATAATATGTGGGGAAATGAGTTTCTGCATCAGAAATCAATTCGCCCTTAGCATTGCTATAAGATGTGTGGGTTATCTCCATCCAGGGTCCGAACACTACTTCCTCTTGGACGGTGTAGGGTCGGGTGACTACCAATGTCACCAGTGCCCTTTTAAGGCTAAGTTAATAGCCATATTGTGAAGCGCTGTGAGCATTTTCCGAATTACTCACTCGTCCACTGCCCACTGTTCTTCTGTTAACAATTTGTTTCGGTTTTAACTTAGGCGGATCATCTTCAATGTCAATGTCAGCCAGCTCCCTAACTGCGGCTTCAAACTGTTCCTGGGTTGACTGGTCTGAGTTTCTATTTTCTCTGGATGCCCTTCTCAGAGTTGCGAATCTAATTATTTTTGGTGAACACTGTTGGGGGGAAGGTGGATACCTATCCTCTATGTCAACCTTATTATTGTTATTTTCCTTGTTATTGTTAGGCCCATATGTTTCAGAATGCTTGGCTGGCATCTGATTATGATTTTCCCAACTTGGGGACTGTACCTTGCTACATTTTTCACAGGCCCCCACAAATTGTGCAATATCAGCAGCTACTTGGGGCCAGTAGAATTTTTCCGATGTCCTTTGACGGGTGGTCCCATTTCTCTGGTGTCCACCGTCTGGTACAACATGAGCTTGTGCCATCACTTTTTCCCTGTAGGGGGTTGGCAATACCAATTGTCCCTGTTCTTTGGATCCTGCTCTAGCTTTCCTGAAGAGCAGTCCTTCCTTCAAATAAAATTGTCCTTTCTTAGGGTGTGCATGGCTTGTTGGCAATTTACCAAAGCAAGGTTTTAATGTTTTATCTTTTTCCTGGGCCTTTCTCATCTGCTTATGAGAATAAACTAGTGGTGGTTCCTCCTCCGTTCTACTAGGGGTCGACCTAACCTGAATCGTAAAGGCACCTAACCTTGGCACCATTACATGTCACTTCTTCACAGATGGGGGGATGTTGAAGATTTATATGATTCTCTGTCAGTTTCTTCTTCCCCTTGTCCACTGTTATCATGCATGCCGCGTGATATGGAGGAACTTTCCTACCACATTCACTAGTATTATGATTATGCATCCTGCATATTTGACAATATTTTCCTTCCTGTCTGAAGGGTTTCCTGTTATCATATTTCCTTTCACTGAATTGTGGGGTTTTATGTTTATTATCATAACGTGGCCTATCAACTGATGCTTACCTTTGTTTTGATCTCTATGATCAAATTCATTAAAGTTTTGTGGTGCCTTAAAATTATCTACCTGTTTCTTTTTATTACCTGATACCTCTGCCTGAGCTGCTTGATACCTTTCAGCGACATTCAGTAACTCACCCAGTCTCTCTGCACCTTGTTCCATGAGAAACTTTCTCAGGTCTGGAGCCATGGACTCTCTTAGTTGTTCTATAAGGATCATTTCCTTAAGATCTTGGGTTTTCCCCAGAGCCGTCCATTTCTCCAAGTATGTCTCTAACCGTGCAGAGAACTGGTGATACGTCTCACCTGACAGTAGTTTAGCATTCCTAATTTTTTTCTATAACATTCACCATTCTTTTCATATCTTAACAAAAGAGCCTGCTTTAGCATGTCATAATTTTCTTGATCACCTCTGCTCATTTTGGCAAAAACTTCATAAGCTGCACCACGAAGCCCTTGAGATAACTTTAAGCTCCACCTTTCTCTCTCTAACCCATACGTGGTAGCTAATAGTTCATATCTATTTAGATAGCTCTCAATATCATCTTCTTTCTCAACAAAATGATCTAAATGAAAGTACATAGCTGAGGTTGAGGCTCCCTGACTAGCAGTGGCATCAGAGGTAAAGGGACTGGCACCATTTTCAGGAGCATGGCCTTGAAATTCCAACTCCCTTAGTCGTAACTCGTGCTCCCTTTGTAATCTCTTCTCCTCCTTTTCTGCTTCCCTTTCTGCAGCCTGTCTCCTTTCTTCGGCTTCCCTTTCTGCAGCTAATCTCTTTTCTTCTCTTTCTGTAGCTTGTCTCTTTTCTTCGGCTTCCCTTTCTGCAGCTAATCTCTTTTCTTCTCTTTCTGTCGCTTGTCTCCTTTCTTCTAATTGGAGCCTTTTAATCTCCCTATCTGCCTCCAATGCCCTAGCCTCTTTTTCAGCCTCAATCTGCAACCTCTTAATTTCTTTTTCAGCCTCTAACTTTCTTTCAGCCTCTTTTTCTAATCTTTTTTCTTCGCGTTCAATATATTTGTCACATTCAGTAGTGACATAAGCAATCATAACTTGCCCGTCCATTCCTAACTCTTTAGCAGTCTGCACAGCAGCAGATCGAAACTTTGCCAGGTCGGCCATTTTCTAACAGGCAAATTTATACAATGTCTAACTTAAACAAATTAATCTATAACTAATTATCTAAGGACAACCACAAGCACTGAGAGCTCAACCTTATTTATTTTCCAACCAAGGATACCTTTTAAATTTTTATTATTCCCAATATATATAATAGGAGAAGGTTCAATATCCCGGGAGCGAGACCCCAATATATATAATATGAAAAGATTCAAAATCCCGGACGGTACCCCAATATATGTGGTAAAGTGGGATGGTATAAATATTTATAGGGACTTAGTGTACTGACTGAGATCAGCTGTGAAGGTATCTGTATCTAATAAGTGTGGTGTATTACAGATAACCTTACTTGCTACCACATTTATACCTCAGTCAGGCTTATTCTGGAATATAGTAATGACTACGTTGAATGTCTAGGGTTATGATAATGATGAAGTGTAAGTCACAACAACAACAGACAGATAAACAATTTAATGTAATCCACAATACTTTACAACACTGTGACACTCACACACATAGAACACTCTATAAGACTTTCTTAATAGGTCAAGTTTAACTTTAAAAATATGTATTAATTTCTTTCAATAATAGATATCCTGATTCAACTACAAAGTGAACCAGGAATCACAATCAAATGTAATTACAAGTTGTATGTACACTATTTATAGATATGATCTTTGTATTGACATATATTATTATTATTAAAATATGTGTGTAAGTTGTGATGTAGTACTATGAGGTAATACTGGCTTTTTCAAGCTAGGTGGTTGTTAGTCATCATGACTTCAAGTGTCTGTTTCTGGTGGAAATAGTATTGGAAAAGTTCACAGTTCCTGTCATTTGAAACAATTACTTGTCCCTTTTTATTTAATATACTGTCAATTTTAGAGGGGGGTACATAAGATTGAGCTGCTCTGGCCAACGAATCTTATCTTCTGTGAGGGCGGCAGGAAACAGTCTCCACTGCTCGCTTGCTTCACCGTTTCCTTGAGAAACAATACTGGTCGCTATCTTGACCAAGGAGTATGCTGCCAGCCTCTGGATTCAGCAAAACTCAGACCAGGTGCTGCTTCAACACGTTAGGACCACGGTCCATGAAACAAGAAGGTCGTACCTCCTACTTCAGAACTAATTTATAATCTATTTCCACACTGAAACACAATACATAACAAACACCGAGTTCAGCGCGGTAGGCCAACTGTTAGCTTCTCATGAACAATATACACCAGTATTCCTCTCCCTACTGGTTACAACGCCTCTGCAATTCCAGCATTATTTCCTTCTATTCAATAAGATAGGTGTCATAGTACTATTTGGCAATCCCATGCAGTTTCACTCCTCTGCGACAAGTTTTGTTCATGTTGGAGCAATATCTAGGTTTTGCCTGTTGGTTATTACTGAACCACACACATACAGACATACATTATCAATTCACATTCAATTTTCATCAAAAAGATATCAAATAGGGCTAGCTTACCACAATTCATGGAAATAATAAACAAATACGTTGACTGGCGATGAATTATGGCACAATTCCGACCTGCCTCTGTCCCAGGCTTTTATTTAGAAAAATATGAGCTGGATCTCAACGCACTTGCTTCTTAGTAAGTTTATTTTCAAAATGTGGCCCTGAACTGACGCTCCTAATTGATTATATCAAATGGTCTAGCCAATGGGACCATGTTTACAAAAGCATTTGAAAAAAATGTACTCTTTCTATCGTTTCTATTAACAACCAAAAATAGTATTTGCAATCGACTAATCATGTTTTGCCTTACATATTCTTCTAGCCAATTAAATCGGATTTAACTTGTTGGCCCATTTCCCGTAAAATAGTGGTTTTAAAACATGCCACTGAGCAAATTTGATCCTGTGTTGTCTGACACCCTCACTCTAGTATTATGGCTATAATTTGTTAATTATTAGACTAATTGCTTAACACCTAACATATTCTTTGTCAGCAAGTCTTAAGGCACCCAAATATATAAGTTTTAAGGGAGCTAAGTGGCTGCGTTCAAAATATGTATTTTCTTCTAGGATAGTCGTGCTGTTACCACCTCCTCACTTCCATACTATGGGGTGTCTTCTGTACTGTCAGACTAATGTCAGGATTTTAGACATAAAACAGTAGAATGTCATGTTTCCTAATAAGCATTACACATGTTTTCAAAACCTAACCGTGTATTGGTAGTGTTTTTTATCACTGTCTATTTGAAAAAAATTAGTGCTTCATGCCTTTCGCGTTGGGGGTGGCATTAATTTTCAATCGCGAGACTGTGGTAGTATTGTACGCGTTCCTCCGTTCAGCCCTCTCTCTGTAAGTCCGTCTGTCTTTTCATTACGCAGTGTATATAATGACATTAATGCTAGTATTTTATCTAGGTCATTAAGCAGGGTGCGTATCTCAAGGTTTTCTAAGAAATACAGTACACGTTTTTATTTTTAGAAAGGCGTGTATGCTGCTGTAGGCTTTACTATCAAACGTGAAAGCGTTACAATATGCAGACGAAGTAGAAAAAGGGGGTTTTTGTACGCCATTGTGACAGCACTGGTCTTTTACCATTCCTCTTTCCTTTTATTGAATTAATTCGTTAGGCTTTACATTTACCTTTTAATTTAGATATGTGGATTTAGAATGTTTCACGACACCCATGAAATTTCGCATGACAACAGGCAATTTCAAAATCCACCCATATGAGGTATTAAAGCAACGGTTGTTTCAGATGAAACATATTTATAACTCATAATAAAACCTCAGTTTAATTTGTTATCATAAATGCTAAGAAACATTTGAGTCCATCGCCGGAAGTGTTACCTAATATTCATACCACACCTAATCTTCTCGTTGTGTGTTTTAGACACTATGTCGGCACATTCGTGTTTATCTCCCAAATACCAATACACGAAGTACGCTTGCCAAGCTTGGTGAGCAAGATACACTCCTCACCCCTCCCATTGTATGTTTTACACAGGTAAAGCAGTGTTATCTGACTGGTTCCAGATAGGGCGGTTAACGTTATCTCCACCCCGGATAGATCATGCAAAAATAACAACACGAAACCTAAGTCGTTGTGTGCAAATCAATAGAGAAGATACGGGCAAAGAAATATGAAGAGAAGAGCACAGGATAGAGAGACAAATAAAATACAGACAAAATGGAGTGAAAATAGTTACAACAAAGTCACCCACATGGAACTGATAATAAAACCCGTCCAAGTGCCAGTGGAACACGAGATGAGAAGAGAACGCTGGCTATGGATATACAATTTGTTGATGGCATTACAAGGTAATTCTTGTTTTAGAATCGTCAGAGTCAACGAAGCACAGGCAAGCCGACAAACACAATAAGAACACAACTGAAGACAGAAATCAAAATTATGAAAAATACACGGGGAGACCTGGAGCTGATGGCACGCGACAGGAGTACTTTGTATACGTTTGTTGAAGGTTTTTTGAAAGTTGAAAATTAAGAAGAATAAAACCAAACAATACAATAACGTCTCTTGTGACTCTCAGAGAACTTACAAACATAATGCTAAATAAATATTAGACGCACATAAAAGTATGTTTTCAGGCACTCGTAAGAAATAAACAAGTAGAACACTTGACAACAGAAAAACAACAGACGTGAGTGGCTTACCCAAGACTCGAACCCAGGACCTTCCGTGCGACAAACCCGCCTAGCGATGCAAGCGAATCACCCTATCCTCCCTGCCATCTAGGCATCACCAAAAAATGATGCTTCGATGACGGGTCATTAGTGCGAACCGCAAGACATAACACCGGAAATTTACCATGGGCAGTCCAGCCTATTAATGACGCAATCACTTTTGTTGTTCCCCTGTTATACAGTATAGATCAGTCCACACAAGACAAAGACCTTAATACTGTGTCTAGTAAATGATAGTAGACTAAGAACAGTAAGTACAGGTCAGAGGGTAGGTTTTTGGTATTGTATAAACATTTATAACACATAAGGAAGGGAAACCCGAGGCCTGTAAACAGTAAATAAATATTAGTAAAACATAAAGGTGTGTTTTCAGGCATCTGTTATAAACAGAATGCTAACCAAGATCCCTGTATTCTTGTACACAGTCGCTTGAGACAAACCAGTCCTTCTCACTTTGGTACTAAACCATGTCAACGCCGCAGACGTAAGACCTGTCCTTTTGTACTCAGTTTCTTTTCCGAACGGTAAATTTGCCATTGGGGAGTTTTTCATGTGCGAATCCAGAAACCTGATTTATGCTACCATCTGCAAAAGGTGTGACATTACCTATATTGGTGAAACTGGCAGACGTTTGGCAGACAGGTTTCGTGAGCACTTGAATGACATCTATCATGGCAAACCTTTACCGGTAGCGCTTCATTTCAATAGTCCTGACCATTCAGGTAGCTCTGATATTCATGTCACTGCCCTCATTTCATGTATCGGCGTACTCGATTCTCGTTGGAGAATCGTCTCATTTTTCAAATGGGCGTGTTATCTCCTGCTGGCCTTAATGTCCAGCATTATTTTAGATAATTCTGGTGGCTTCTGTCTCTGTTTCATACTTTATTTCTTCTGTCGTTATTTTCCTACCTATCTTTGTGTTTGCTTTGGTTCGTTTCGTTTCCTCAATTATCTTCTCTTAGCGGTCACTAGCTCATACGTCACTTCCGTATGACGCCTTGTTTTCTCAGCCATCTTGAATGTTTCTCTCTTGGATCCAGCTAAGTGATTTTTTACTTGTTTTAATAGTGTTGTTCATTTCTGTCTTCGTTTAGTTGATTATCGACATGTCTTTCTGGTTTTACGATTTTCTTGCATTATCATTGTTATCGTTGTGCTCATCACCGTTCCATCTGCTTGTATCGCCCATTCGGTGTTTTCCTCATCATCATAGATTTTTGTATATGTAGTTCTTGTCCTTGTCACCTGTTCGTAACTGTGGCTGACGAAGGGTAAAACCCGAAACGCCCCTTGTTTAATGTGTACCGTTAACTTGTAAAACTGATTTCATACCATATTATTTTTTAATTTATATAGTCCTGTGGAGTACAGGTACTTGGCTCCTATAAAATATACCGCCATAAGAGTCCATTCTTGAACCTTGTGACTTTGTTCAGTTACTATGCTGACAAGTAAGAACATATTAATTGTATTTTCGTCATTTCTGAATGTTAATCAGTATCCGAAATAGAGGAATGCTTCCCTACTGATCATTAATAATGTTACTGCAGAACTACAATATTCATATCGTTATTAAAGAGTTGATGCGGGTATATCTGCCGCGTAAATGAAACAGAAAACATCCATAGAAGCCTCGAATGTTCCGAAAGTGATGTCTATCTACTTTTTTTTTCTCATACTCGTTTTGGCGAGGCGCGTCTCGTTCAACCTAGTCGGTTATATTAGGGCGCATATCCAAATATAAAAGACCCTTATGTCTGGGATTATTTCTCCTGGCTATGCAATGGAGCTGACAGACAAGCTTTGAGATCACCCATACTGGGGACACTAGATATGGATAAGGAAGAGATAATACGGACAATTAATGATCGCCTGTTAGAAATCCGACAGTCATCGATGAATCAAGAAAGCTAAGATTGCTGGAGTTTGGCATCAAACATAAGACCAGCAGCGATGGACGTATGAGAGCATGCGACGTTCGTGATTACGACAACCGCTGTACAGTAGCAATTAACATTCTTACTCTTCGACATTATATTAAAAAAAAATTAATTAGTTAATTAATTTTATTTCCTATGTTTCGTATATTTTTAGATAGGTTAGAAGATAGTTATGGTCCCGTCTGAGCAGAGGTGATAGTGGTAAATATGTGAGAATAAAAGTGTAAGAAATAGATTTTCACGAGTGAATAGTTAAGGAGAAAAAGTTGTCTCTGAACTGAATAGTTTCTCTAGTCCAGCCTATCTATACGAATATATTTTAGTGTAAGACACTCTTTCAACCCCTTATCTCTACAAAGATAAGTTTTTTTTCTAAACACACCCACGCACAGTTATGTGACAACAAGACACACAAAACGTGAAAACTATGGTTAATTGGGTGTGGGTCTGACCAACACACAAATGTAAGTTCTTTTTGTTGTTTATTATCATTAAACTTTTTACAACATCAAACATATAGAGAAATCAATAAAATCAGGTTTACAGATTTATGAAAATATTCGAATACGTGCCCTCCCCTTGTTGAGAGAGGATCCCAAAAGAAGTTAATAACCCAAAGGTCAAATTTAAGCCCTAGGTTACAGAATAAAATACGAAGAACGAGTTCCCCACTAAATTACTACTCAGTAAAGTACTCAGTTTAGCGAACTAAAAAAAAGTTAGTACAATGATTATAACAAAAGAAAATATTCACTCTCTCTATCTCTCACTCTGTCATCTGTGGCCACAAACACTCTCACTTACCTACTAGTGGTGTTGGTATCCATTGAAAAAAATACAATAATCCCTGAGCCTATACTGTCAGCTGGGTTGCCCAAAAATGGCCCCAGTCCAGCCTATATATCGAATAAAAATTACAAGGTGGAAGCCTAATTTGGTGTATAATGTGCCCTGGATGAAATCGATGTCACCACAAATAGTTACTGAAGCAAGACGTGCTCTGGGCGTTCACAGTTGAAAAATAGGAGAAAGTAATTCCCGTTTTGCTAAGCATCTGGTTGCTATGATAAATGTTATAATATGTAAAAACTGATGATGATGGTAAATCCCATCGGCTGGCTCTTATGGTGAGAGCCGATTTTGAAACACCGTAATTTTCAAGATCACTCCGTTGCTACGGCTGTCAGTCGTCATGAATATATGTTCTTTCGTATGCCCAGTGGGCTGGAACAATTGTATAATTAATTCTGGATAAAATACAGTCCAGTTACGATTTTAATCTTAATGTTATTTTGTCTCTTGGGCCCAACCGGTTCATGAAAGAACTTGCGACTGGTAGCCACGAAGAAGACACCATAATCCTTCACTGTATGAAGCAAGAGGACCGAACTAGTCCAAAAATCGAAGACCCAAAGTAATAATAATGGTACTGGTAATGTCAAATTCAGACCGCTGGCCGCTGGTTTTGATTAGGCGCTATATTAGGAAGAAAAGAACATTTATGAAAAAAACTGCTACAATCCTATCCACCCGTAAGTTTTTACGCAATGGCATGTCGGGAAAAAGGGAAAGCGCCCTTCCCCGTTATTGCTCGCGAGAAAATGCATAGCGCACAAAATCAATTATTATTTACTTTATCCATACGCGCACTTTAAAAAAAAATCACCTATCACTACTAGCTATTTGTCGGCGTCTATTGTTTTGTCACATAACATTAACTCTAGTCACTTATTTAATTTCACACAATGAAATATAATGCGAATTCTGTTCGGTCACTCATCCGTCATGCTTAATAATCTCAGTCAGCTAAGCCGTATCTTCTGGTGTAAGAAAAATGGGCTGTTTGAAATTACATTACTCTGGACGACTGGCGAGAAATATCTATGCGTTAGGTTATTTCACTAGTCTTAAACGCTGGGGAATTACATTGAATAAAAATGGTAAACTTAACACATTTTAACTCTTAAGCACAATTTCGTTTACCACAAATCAGAAAATGAATCCCCACGAGACAATTTAACACATTTAGCGAATAATGGTTTTAATCTGGCGTATTTAGATTATCCAAGAATTTCTGAGCGACTCTAATAACTGAATTTGAGAGAGCGCGGTATATATACAGATCAGGTGTTATTGTCGCTAGAAGATGTTACAGGTCACACCTTCTGTATAGTAGGGAAATCAGGAAACTACGTTTCCCGGATCAAATGTTTTCTCGTTCATTCTACTCAGCGATGCTGATCGACATCAGAAGACTGGCCGTTCACGGACCTCTCTTAGATTACGTCCTCTTTCCGCAGATCAATCATTTACCTCCCCTTGTGGCGTACGACATCAAGGGTGGTCGGGAAAATATTATCGCCTCTATATCTCTTCAAACAAACCGTTATTTCTACGCGCGTCTGTCTAATTGCCGATAATTGGCAAATCAGCTCGCGTGAGAAACTCAGGTAAACAAACGTGATTCGCTCCCTTGGTAGACTGGCGAGTAGCTAACAGTTGGTCAACAACTCTGTTGTTATGTTCCCAGGAAAATGGCGTGGATTCAAGGGTGAGTCATACAGACAGAAAATTGCGTGGTTTGGCTTAGCCAATGGTAGACACTAAGTTAGAAAGCAAAGGCTGTCAGATTACTGTATGAATATTTCCGTTCTACGTCACACTATGTTTTGATTTAATTATGCATTTATTATTCTCTCATTGTGTCCTCTTCTATGTCTAGTACTCATTATTACGTTTGGGAAGTTTTTTGTTCAGTTTAATTTCTTAACTTCTTAGTATCTACTTACTACGCCCGGAGGTGGCAGCCATTTCATTTTCTTGTGGCGCGTTCTCCCTTCGACAGGCGCGTGCTAGGTCTTAGCTGCCTTTAGGGAAGTACCCAGTATTTTATATTTATTTTTGTTTAGATTCTTATGTGTCCCATTGAGCTTGCACTTTTCCTGACGAAGGCCGTGTGGCCGGAACGTTTACTACTTTCCTTTTCTGTTGTCCTCGTAAGACGAATCACCTTTTTTTCAATTTATTTTCTTACCCATCCATCGACATTAGTTGAGGGAGACTAAGCACCTTTGGTTTGCCCGGAATGCGAACAATAACAAAAAGAACAGAATGAACTCGAACTCATACAGAAATTCATCATTATCAAATATTGCCTCTGATGTCAGCTCAATGCTGGAACAAAGTCAAGCATGAAATGTGCTCTCAGCTGAGACTGTTTAGACATATCATCATTATCATCATCATCATCATCGTCATCATCTTCATAATCATAATAATACTTATCATCATTATCGTCATCATAATCATGGTCATCGTAAACATAATCATCATCACCACCGTTATCATCATCATAATCATCATCATAATCATGAGCATCATGATCACCATAATCATAGTCATCATCGTCATCATCATCATAATCATCGTCATCATCTTCATAATTACAATTATTATCGTCATCGTCATTATAATAATGATAATCGTCACCATAATCTTTATCATCTTAATCGCAGTCATTATCCTCTTTATCATCATAATCAACATCGTCATCATAATCATCAACATTATCATAATCATCATCACAATAATCGTCTTCATAATCATCATTGTCATCATCATCATAATCATCATTGTCATCAACATCATAATCATCATTGTCATCATCATCATCATAATCATCATTGTCATCATCATCATAATCATCGTTGTCGTCATCATCATAATCAACATTGTCATCATCATCATAATCATCAACATTATCATAATCATAATCATCATCACAATAATCGTCATCATAATCATCATTGTCATCAACATTATCATTGTCCAATGCGCTCCCTACAAAGCATACAAACATCACTGCATCCGGTTCTCTTACAGAAAACCTGCGCCAATCATTGACATGGTCTTGTAACTGCTGTTTCTGAGACAATTTATTTTGAATGGTAAGGTCGCCAGCCTCATACACAACCTCATGTTGGTCAATGTCTACGACTGTCTTAGTGTGCAGTTGTCTTTGTCTTTCCTTGTCTTTTAAGAGACACCCGGGAACAACCCGGAGAAACTAGGACATAGAGTCTGACCACTAGGACATAGAGTCTGACCACTAGGACATAGAGTCTGACCACTAGGACATAGAGTCTGACTAAAAACATACCAGCTCCAGTTATTATTATCACTATCGTTATTTTACTTACGGAACATGGAACCTCTACTGTAGCCGGTCTTACATGAAACCTGCACAACAAATTATCACACTGCTGCAGCTATTGTTCCCTTTGCAATTTGTTTTACACGATGAGATTGCCAGCTAAGCTATATTAATTCTATATCATCAGACGGGGGGGGGGGGCAAATAATGAATGAAGCTTTCTTTACATTTTTTTTCCAATTTTTCTTTTCGAGAGAGAATACATGTTAAATCCTGTCACGTAACACACAGATACCCCTCCATGTAACTTTCCGTTATCTTTAACATCATCTCCAAAAGCCACGACATCCCGGCCAGCTACTGTCTCCAACACAACAGAGTACTTGCTGATACTTATGAGGGCACGAATGAAGTCAAATGAATTAAGACTACTCGAGACTGGGACAGAAGAAAAGGTATAAAGCAAGTTATTACTGCAGCAAACATGGTCAACCTTTGTTTTTTTTTAAATATTTATTAAACATGCCGGATGCAAAAAGAAACACACAAAATGTATTACGTAATGCAAGTAACCTCACATATTTAAGAGATATTAAGTATATCCTGGTTTCCTGGTATACAGGACAGGGAATGATGTCAAATGTTGCGTTTCTGGTTATAATGTTTATATAAAGAGGCGGACCAGACATTCACAAGAACAGTGTATTGAAAGCTTCGGCCAGTGCGTCGTAAATTGTGAGCATACATTTGACAGGACAAAGCATTGATTAGGCTGACTCTTTTGACAGGTGATTTCTTGAAGCTCGAACATGATGAAAACAGCTCTGTTGATTGTATCTCTTGTTTGTTTTGTGGGTGAGTACTAACAGTAGTTTTATCTCTTTACATCTGAGTCATTATTTCTCCTTTCCTCCTTATTTCTTAATTGCATAAATCACTTCACATACACATAAATCACTTCACATACACATAAATCACTTCACATACACATAAATCACTTCAAATATAAATAAATCACTTCACATACACATAAATCACTTCAAATATAAATAAATCATTTCACATACACATAAAACACTTCAAATACAAACAAATCTCTTCACATACACATAAATCACTTCAAATACAAACAAATCACTTCGTAAACAAATAAATCCCTTCAGATACAAGTAAATAACTTCACATAGGCTACACATTTTGTTTTCTTATTTTTTTACTTTATTTTTTTATATTTGTTATTTAATATATATATATATATATATATATATATATATATATATATATATATATATATATATATATATATATATATATATATATATATATATATATATATATATATATATATATATATATATATATACACACATTAAAAAAAAAAAGAAATACAATTTTGCCTCGTTTTGGCGAGTTATAGCCGGTTAAATTAGGGCGCAATACCAAATATAAAAGACCTGTCGGTGTCGAGAAATAGTTATGTGTTAGTTATATTCACATACACATAAATCACTTCAAATGCAAATAAATCACTTCACATTCATATAAAACACTTCAAATACAAATAAATCACTTCATAAACAAACAAATCACTTCACGTACAAATAAATCACTTAAATACAAATAAATCACTTCGTGAACAAATAAATCACCTCACATACAAATAAATCACTTCACATACAATTAAATCACCTCACATAAAAATAAATCACCAATCACATACAAATAAATTCCCCCCCCCCCCCCATACAAATAAACACTTCACATACAAATAAATCACTCAACATACAAATAAATCATCTGACATACAAATAAATCTTCACATACAAATAAATCACATCACATACAAATGGCTGCTTTAGAAAGTAAGCAGTTGTCATCACAGTTGGTTCAATGAGGCGTGCCTTGTCACAAAAAGGCAAACAGTTAGACGGGAGAGTGCCAAAGAAAAGAGAAGGAGCCGATCAAAACCAATACAGGGAAACTAACGTACAAAGTATATGTTAAAGCACTAGTAAAAATAGCTTCAAATAAAGTTGACACGTAGATCGTTCCAAGTTGAATAAAACCATAATTGAAGTCGTAGTAATATTTGATACCAACAAGAGACCACGTTGTACTTTTAAGACCGGGAACCAGCCACTGCAAAATGAAATACTGTGATGAGAGAAGTCTGAGGCAGACCTGAAGTTTTACAAGACACAGAAATGTATTGTGATGAGAGAAGTCTGAGGCAGACCTGAAGTTTTACAAGACACAGAAATGTATTGTGATGAGAGAAGTCTGAGGCAGACCTGAAGTTTTACAAGACACAGAAATGTATTGTGATGAGAGAAGTCTGAGACAAACCTGAGGTTTTACAAGACACAGAAATGTATTGTGATGAGAGACGTCTGAGACAAACCTGAGGTTTTACAAGACACAGAAATGTATTGTGATGAGACAAGTCTGAGGCAGACCTGAAGTTTTACAAGAGATAGCAATGTATTGTGATGAGAGAAGCACAAGAACGCTTTTCTCCTGCGGCACTATTGCCTGGTTTCGGGATTGAAAAGAGGCATTAACACACTCCAGTTTACCCAGCTGTAATTGGGCACATGGCTGTGCTCTTTAGCTAAGGAAGGAAAAGGCAGCGAAGAAGGAAACTGGTCACATAACCTCGGAAAAAGCTGGATCTTTGATGGTGAATGTTTGAACACTTCACTTCCCTCTGGCAATCTGCTACCATGGGACTGTCGTTATCTTTGTCACAGATCAAGCAATTAATATGAGTATATAAGCTATCATCTGTTGGCTGTGGGCTAGCTGATTTATGCTATATAATAGCAACAGTCATTCACATATCAGCTGTGGAAATCGTATCAAAATTTACATGCATTTATTCACACAAATACTCTACATACATGTTATACGAACGTTGCCAGAAAGAATCTTTAAATACCACTTTGTGGATTTCTAAATAGTTTGATATAAATTTGAATTCTCGTCATTTTGATGCACTCTTCCATGGTGTGGGTGTAAAAGTGAATTTTAGGTCCCAGCCCCGGGCTTATGTAAGCGTTTTCTCTAATGTTCTAGATAGATCGTTCGTGAATCTTCACAAATGTATATATCACAGATTCACGAGTGGCAGAGGGAAGGGGGCATGTGGGATTAATAGGGCTAGGATTTGTTGATTTTGCATCTTTTTTTTTTTCTTTTTTTTTTTTAGTTTAACCAAAACGTTGCTCAGTTGAATATAAATGTGTTTCATACAAAGCTATACTGATTTAACAGCCTTTGTTTACTCATAATTTTGCTTTTTTTCAATTTTGGCACGTTAGGACATTTTTTTGAGATTTTTCGGTCATTTTGAAGCATTTATGGTTTTTTTTTTTCGTCATTATTTTGCATATTTGGGCATTTTCAACGAAACTGGCAGTTTATAAATTGTTTTCGTACTTAATATTATTATTTTTGTTCAAATGACGTCACTGTTTTCCCAAAGCTGTTTAATCATTTTCCCTAAATCTCTGAAAACAAATGATGCTGGTAAATTTTCCTACATAATGTCAGATGTTGGATTTCTATCTGGTGCCATCACTTCCTTAGAGAAGTCAGCAGTCCTATTAGCGGACCAGGTAGATTTGATGAAGAAAATAGTGAGTTACATATACTGTGTGAATGGAGACGTGAGAAAGGCTCTGTGTGTGTGTGTGTGTGTGTGTGTGTGTGTGTGTGTGTGTGTGTGTGTGTGTGTGTGTGTGTGTGTGTGTGTGTGTGTGTGTGTGTGTGTGTGTGTGTGTGTGTGTGTGTGTGTGTGTGTGTGTGTGTGTGTGTGTGTGTGTGTGTGTGTGTGTGTGTACTTTCAGTTTGACACTCAAAATTTAATAAAATGAAGTTGTATTTTTATGTCTTCTCAATGTTTTGTTTAATCGATCTTTTTTTTATTGACAGTTACAGCAAGAAACTAAATTATATTTGCTAGATTCTGTTTGTTTTGTTTTATGTCGTTCATTTTCTTCTTTTAATAATATAATTTTAGTTTAGCTCGGAAACTAAAAAAGAAAGTTGGATTTTTTAGGTCATTTTTATTTTATATTTTATAGGGAATTTTTGGGGATTTTGGGTCATAAATGCATTATTTATAGGTAATTTTCCATCAATTATTAGGTCACTTAAATCCTAGCCTTAGTAATTAAATATAAGTCTCTCCCACCTATCGACATAATATGGACGCGTATCTTGTGGGTGTGTTTGACCTTATAGTCTCTATGTTTTACTTCGGACATGGATGCTACCGATGTTACATGGCCCAAATCTCTCACCCTGGCTAATCCCTTCTGGCATGTTGAATATGGTACAATGAGATGATCGAGATTTGTAGACTTTAATTCTGGCCATGTCTGATAATCTGGGGTTTAAGTATTTGTGGTATAAACTCAATGACCATTACTAGCGCAATAATGTCTGAGTGGGGAAAATATAGACAAAGAACCGCCGACAATACTACAACATAAAAAATACTGACAAATAAAGAAGAAAGAGATAAAAGGAAAGAGAGAGATGAATATAGAGCGGACAGATAGGTCATATTGTCACAATCTTGTAGTCTGGGAGTTTCACATACTTGTAGTATGCAAATTTTACAAACTTGTAGTCTGGAAGTTTTGCAAACTTGTGATACTGGAAGTTGTTCAAACTGGTAGTTTCTTAAACTTGTAGTCTGGGAGTGTCACATACTTGTAGTATAGAAGTTTCACTAATATGTATTATGAAAGTATCACATACTTGTCGTATGAAAGTTTTGCAAACTTATAATATAAAAGTTTAACACACTTGTAGTCTGGGAGTTTCACGAACTTGAAGTCTGGGACTTTCACAAATACGATGGTCTTTAAAAAGTTAGTGTTATTTCAGATTGTTCTTTTAATGCTGAATAGTAATTGTATTACTTTGATTAACAGTTTTTCACTAAAAACACGTGAATGCAATATCTCCACAGAGCTATACTCAGTTGATGCTCAAACAGAGGGGCAATGTGCGGACGAACTGATAGCAAATATACATAAAGAAATGACTATATGTGACGCCATAAACGTGTACGCCAAATGTTTGATCAGAGCAAAAAACTATTTATACACATTATTGACAACGGACGAAGCAATAGCAGAATTTCAGACCGGGTTTGATATAGGCATGGCCAAAGAAGGAATGCACTGTTCTACAAATATCAAACGTATAGTGGAAGAACTTCGTAAAGAAGACAGAAACGGGGTGACACGTACCACAATACCACCAAAAGGTAATTATACTGCTCCCGTAACTTTACTCAAATGTCAAAGTTCTTTGATAGTGAGAGAATACATTTATTATATAATCGTAATTTCTGACCTTTCTTCTTGCATTCTCCTTCTGTTTATCTCTGTCTGTATGCTTGTCTCTATCTGTCTGTCTGTTTGTCTCTATCTTTCTCTCTCTCTCTCTGTCTGTAGCAAAGATTGCAGCCACTATAAACAAGGTCAAATTAGCACATTCACAAACGATGGGGCGCCCAAAATGGAAAATAGACTCATGTAAACATTGGCACTTGCACACACATAAAGACGTGGAAATAACTGTCGTGACATCGTAACCCATTTCTTCTATCCTGTAGTCAGAACCACAGGTCAGAAGTAACTTGGCGTTATACTTGCTTTAATGTCTCCATCCTTAATTGCGTATCTCCTGCCATGTTTCAAATTGCTGACAACATCTTTCTAAAGTTGGGCAGCTCAAAAGTTAACATTGTTATTCTTGTCCGGGTGTAAGCTGCTTTTCGAACACAGTGTCCGCCACTGCAGTTATTTCCCAAACAGAAAGAAATACAAAAGCACTGAATGGGATTTAACAATGACCACTCTTATCGCTATTGTGTGTTAAAATCTGGACGAAGTTGCTAGCCTCATGGCCATCCCTCCGTGGTCGACTTTTACGACATGCTTGGTAAGACGTAGTTGTACCAGTGATATTTATCTATGACTGTCCATCACTTTAACACTAGACATCTTGTGGTAATAGTAATATTTATCTGTGTCTGTCCATCACTTTAACACTAGACATCTTGTTGCACCAGTAATATTTATCTATGTCTGTCCATCACTTCTACCAAGCCATCTTGTCGTATAGTAATATTTATCTGTGTCTGTCCATCACTTTAACACTAGACATCTTGTCGTATAGTAATATTTATCTGTGTCTGTCCATCACTTTAACACTAGACATCTTGTTGCACCAGTAATATTTATCTATGTCTGTCCATCACTTCTACCAAGCCATCTTGTCGTATAGTAATATTTATCTGTGTCTGTCCATCACGCCTACTCTAGTCAACTTGTTGTATCAATAATATTTATCTATGTCTGTCCATCACTTCTACCTAGCCATCTTGTCGTATCAGTAATATTTATCTGTGTCTGTCCATCACGCCTACACTAGTCTACTTGTCGTACCATTCCAGTCCTTATATTCAGCAGTATCATCCGTCTACGGAAGTCTGTAACCTCTAATTTCTAACGTCATGTTTAATTGGCTTACTAATAAACGGTACCATTTTGCTACCACCGATATCAGCTTCAGTTTTGAGGAAAAAAAAATCTATTCCCGCCATCTTTATTTATCTACAGACAATTTTTACACATATGTAAGATAAAAGAATGTTACAGAATTTTATAGACGAGATGAAGACAATACCAGACTGATGTTATTATTAAAACATGTTACAAAGATAATGTTAATATTAATTGTGATAAACTGTTTGTTCTTCCATGTAAGTTAATATTAATGAGCGAGTGCACCCCGTAGAGTTCCCTTGGTGTTCTGAGTAAACAAATATAGAGTATCAGGCATGTCTTAAGAGACGACAAGAATGAAGCTGTGCCTGGGACTGACAACCTCATCGTGTAAACAAATTGCGACATAGATCACTGCTTTGCAACAGGCTACCTGCATAATGACTTGATGCAGTCATAGTCACATGCTCCGTGAGGTACCAACACTGGAAAGTGTAACAGAGTAAGATACCACCAGGTTAGGTAATGTTAATGACAATTATACGAGGGGCGTTCAGAAAGTAATGCACCACATCGTTTTTCTCAGCTAATAATGAAAATAGAAGCATGAAATTTTGCACACTTCAAACATGGCATGTGCCAATTGTGTGCACCAAATTGCACCGCAACTGGCCAAATAATACGGCTGCCCTAAACCGTTGAAATGGAGCGTGTTAGCAACTTTCGTTATAAACAGCGAATTGTGATAGAAGTTCGCGTTACAGAGAAGGAACTGTTGTGAATTTTCACAAGCGTCTATGTGATGTGTATGTAAGTTTTGCAGTCGACAGGAGTACAGTCAGTCGCTGGGTTCAGAGAATCAAAGAATCAGGAAGTGGAGATAGGGAGCTGCTTGATCGGCCGCGCTGTGGACGTCCTGCCACAGCCACCAACGCAGAAATGTTGAAATGCGCTGAGGGCATTATTCTTACTGATAGGCGAATCACTATTCAACAATTGGCCTTACAGCTGTCAGTAAGCATTGGTAGTGCAAATGCAGTTATAAAAACTCTCGGATTTTCTAAGGTTTGCGAAAGATGGGTTCCTCGAAGTCTCACAAATGACCACCGATTGCAAAGGAAAGCAATTTCTTCTTCTGAATTGTTGGAGCGTTTCAATGCTGATGGAGAGAATTTTTTGGCTAAGATCGTTACAGGTGACGAAACCTGGGCACATCATTTTGAACCTGAAACAAAAAGACAGTCAATGGGGTGGCATCATCCGCAATCACAAAGAAGAAAGAAATTCAAGACAATTCCTTCAGCTGGAAAGGTCATGATCACTGTCTTTTGGGACATTGAAGGTGTGATTCTTGTGGACGTTATGCCAAGAGGAGAGACAATCAATTTGCAAGCTTACATTAAGACATTGAAAAAACTCAATCAACGTTTTCGCAGAGTTCGGCCGCACAAGAATCCAGCAGACCTGCTTCGCCTTCACGACAATGCGCGCCCTCACACAAGTCTGGCAACACTTGAAGCAATCACCAAATGGGTTGGACTGTACTACCCTATCCACCCTATAGTGAAAGGATATAGTATGAAAGATTAATGAGAGTGGAAGGGCAGAATGTTAGACGGGCCTGCGCGCCCAATTCTTTACCCTTCGAAAATAAAGTTTGTTCGTTCGTTCGTTCGTTGGTCCCGATTTGGCACTCTCTGATTTTCATCTATTTGGTTCACTTAAAGATGCACTCCGTGGGACAAGGTTTGAAAATGATGAAGGAGTGATTCATGCAGCGAAGAAATGGCTACATGATCAAGACAAAATCTGGTACGGGCTAGGAATACATGCACTTGTTTCGCGCTGGCATAAAGCCGTACAAGTTGATGGGGATTATGTTGAATAACACCGATGTTTACATGACATATCCATGTATATTGTGTATAAATTTCATGCTTTTTGAATGAACAATTCCTGAGAAAAACGATGTGGTGCATTACTTTTTGAACGCCCCTCGTATATTTTTGCTGTCACGCGCTATCCTTCAAACAAGTATACACTGTTTGACAGCGTAGACTGCACTGACACGGAAGATGGTCGACTGCCTAAAGATACCGTCTACGGACAACTAGTTGATTGCACCAGCAGGCAATCGCAGTTGAGGTTCAAAGATGTGTGCAAGAGAGATATGAAGGCACTGGACATACATCCAGCAGCCTGGGAGGATGAAGCTGCAGATCACCAAGTGGCGATGCTCCTTCCGTCGCCATCTCAGATTGGGCAAAAAGAAGCTTTTACAACAAGCGGAAGAGAAAAAAACACGCTGAAGGGAACAGCAGGAAAAAAAAGCAGTTGAGAGCTATCACCTCAGGGGCCCACTCCCATAGTCAATGATGACTGAAGGGGCTACTAGTAATACTTCTACTACTACTGCTACTACTACTACTACTACTACCACTACTACATCTACTACTACTGCTACTACATCTACTACCATTACTACTACTGATATATTTAACATTCAGGTAAATTTAACCGTGATAGTCACATTTCCATATTTTGTAATATTAGTGACAGTGATGTAGTTTTCATTTTCGGTAATATTATTGGCAATGCTTGTAGTGACTTCTAAATACAATATCTAAATTAATATATAACAGTATAGGGCATAAAGGCACAGATAAGAAAGTACAAAAGAATTTTCTGCTAGAACGGTTGGTGTCGCCTACGCCTTCAGATTATTATTTGCTAACGAATAGCCGAACAAAACGGTACCCTAAATTTTCAAATTCGTCCTTGACATAAACACCCACTTTTCCTAGTTCTAAGAAAATATTTGCCTAAAATGCATTGTGGAACGAGGAGGGGCAAGGATAGATGAAATGCTAATTCGTTTCGCATTGATTTTAAACTAAAAGCCAACTCTAGCACAGGGGCAAGCCTTGCCTTAGGGGTTTCCCCAAATACAATGAAAAAGTTAGAATTGTGGACACTACGGTCATGTAAACATGTTAAGCTCTTATTGTGAATGACCTAAGCTCTCGTATTTAGCTTGATATTACATGGAAAAGGAGTGAACGAGAGGAAGTTTAAAAATAAACAACTAACATAGAAAAAAAAGATAGAATTTTGAACCAAACCATATAGCCCCTTAAAAATCGTAGATTCGTGTACTTGAAGACCTGCTGACCAAGAATATGTTATTAGTTATATAAATAGTCCCTTAACTAATCAACTATTGATAAAACCATACATAGAGATCAGAGATACTGTCAGGTCAAGTCATATCTGCTTAGATTGGATCGCATATTTTTTGGGAAAAAAGTAGGTGACAGATAGGCTAGGATGGTACAGTGAATCTGATTGGGTGGCATTTGAAGTGAGACGAAATATTATTGGCTGACCTTTGAATAAACATAAATAGCATAGTAACGTAGGAAAAGTTTGAATGATATTTTTTGAAAGACTGTTTACCCTTGTAAAATTAAAAGTGATTGGCCAACTGAATCGATATTATCAGAATAAGCGTTGGGGGGGGGGGGGGGGCGCCATTTTTAGAAAATTGTCACAGTGATAGATGAGATCAGGCTGTGCTTTTAAATACATTTCTGGGCAGCCTGGAAAACAAAACAGATCGAAACTGTGTCAGTCATCGTCTCTGTGTATTTCATTGAACATTGTGGTAAGATTGACATTTATTAATCTGTATTTTATATAAAAATTGAATGTGAAATAATAATATATGTCTGGACATGAGTGGGTCTATAGCGAACATGAGGCAAAGCCTAAAGATTGATCCACCATGTGATAGACTGTCAGAGAGGTGTAAAAATACAAGAATATGTATGATTGTCATAAAGGTGCATAACACCTATCCTATTATATGGAAGAGATTACAGCTGGAATTGCAGTGGCGTTGTAACTATTAGGGGAGAGGAATACTGGTGTACATTGTCACATCAAAAGAAAATGGTGGCATAGGTTTTATAAGGATATGATCCTTTTTGTTTGTTTGTAATGTACATGTCCTTAACTGTGGACTATTGGTGTATGCTAGATATTACGAAGGATGCATACCTTCACATTTCAGAGGTCCTGGGTACTGACGTTAATATGGTACCAAACGCTTGAAAACTGATTGATTCAGGACTCTGCCTGTTTACTGCGAGCCCATGCTAGTGGCCATTGCCTATCAAACAGGGAACAGATTGTCAAGCGAGCAGAGGAAAGGTTCAACCTGTATTCTACTGCAAAGATAAGTTCTCGTTCGGCACCTGAAAGCTCAACTACAGAACTTTATAAGAAGAAATATAAAAAGTGACAGTGAATAAAATTGGGACAAATATTAATAGTTCCACAAGTGACAAAATAGAAACAGACATTACTAAAAGGATATGATTCAAACAACAACTTAGTGGTACTACCAGTATTTCCTTAAAGTAGGAGAACACTACAGATTATATTAGAAAAATATTTTATGTATGGACAGAGGATCTATTGTGCTATTTGACTGATGTAAATGATTATTGTCGGCTCTTTCGATCGAACTCCGCGGATAAATCCAGTTTTTCTGCGATTTATTCTTTGTTTGGGTAGTAATAGATTGTTCTTGCTTCAGAATATCTATGGCCTGAATTTATGTGTATTGTTTGTCTGAGTAGGACGAGTCTGTCTTATATCTGTATATCTTTACATATCTAAGTCGAACTATATGTTCTGTTGTCTCTAGAGAGGTCAAAGGCTATTCGGCGGATGTGTCGCTAGAGTGTGGTGTGATTTGGCTTCGTCCTGATAGGGACTGTGTCTTCTATGTCGGCTTGTCGCCGGGGAAAAAGTGATCTCAGTATTTGTGGGGAAAGTGATAGTCGTCTAGACCTATCGTGTATGCTTTACCCCAGTGTTTATTTCGTATTGCCAAGGAATGGCAGAATCATATTTCTGATACCAAGGTAATAATAGACACTCTTATGAACTCTCGTACGAAGCCACCATTTTCGATAGGTACGATTTGAATGTCTAAGAGAATATATTTGACTCGATGAAAACGACTTCGATTCCTAGCAGCACTATATCCTGTAGATTGCAGTCAAGTGTTCATGATCAAATCTACAGAGCAATGGAAGATTTAATGAATGACTAACTTTAGGACAGATTCATTATCTGTATCCAAACGTGAGTGACAGCTCACGAGTGAAGCCATCTTGGAACCAAACATGTAGTGACTTTCAAGAAGAGAAAAGGGATGCCCGTATTATCGCTTGATTAGTCCAGAGATCACTGCTACACATGAGAACCCATTGCTAGCGGTTCAATATTATTATATGAAAAAAACTGTGCTGAACCTTATGTTAAAGAATCTTCGCTAGACGAGATTAGGTAGAAGCCATCTTGGATATTGTTTATAATCTGACGTGCTTTGTCAGTAAACTCAGTTGATATATATATATATGGGCAATACTGGGTGCTTGGCTACTGACAGTCCATTATAATATTATTCTACATGAGTGCCCATGTAACATAACATTGCAAGACCAGTTATCCACTGTACCATGATGTATTATGCCAACCTGTGATTTGTCACTATCTGTGCTGTCGAGTGTGTACGTCCAATTAAACTTTAGTAAAGGTACACAGTCGTTGGTGTCGATGACTTCCAGCCATACATGAGTGTGAGAAAAGAACATTTGTCAACACCACGAACCCTTATTATCATTCGCACATTATACACTCAATCCATGTCTACACACCACTGCGTAGGTCAAGTTGACATTCCATACACTACAGTGGAGCAAACAACACCATAGAGATCTTATCAACTGATGATGATGATGTCTGCTTCCATCCACTTATATTTATCCTTTTGGTGGATATCATTAACGGGAATAAAATAACAACTTTATCAACTGGTGGACCAGCTTTCTGGGTTTGACCTCGCAGAAGTTCAGAAGTCAACAGAGTACCGATACCAGACCGTTTCCTGTGGCTGATACGACACACACTTGCAGTATTGGTTTGCTATTTGTCAACACTTCGTCACGTGACCTGTCAAGTGAATGCAGTATGTAGGTCAGCGTTGTTGACATTTTTACATTAGACATTACAGAGTTTCACGGAACAGTTGGATCAATTCTTGTAATATTAACAGGAAGACAGTATTAGTGAACTAAGAAGTCCTATTTTCATCGATGGATCTTCTTGTTTTCTGTATATGAACTTTAATATTTAAGGCCAGAATGTTTAATTGAATAAAGTGGCAGTTTGTTTATTTTCATAAAAATAACTTTGCCATTACTGTAAAACTGAGCCTATTTTGCAACACATACTATCATACACATAATTTATATATATTTATGTTTACATGTTATTTGTTTGTATAGTATGTTAGTTTCTATGTCAGCGGGTTGTGTTTAAGGTTGGGCGGCGTCCTCACAACAGAATATCCCACGTCATAGAGGGTCCGTTGTGGGCGTTTTCTATAGGTGCAATTTTCTTGATTGAAAATTTGCTGCGACAACTGTTGCTTTTGTGTTAGCTGTGAAGTCTGTAATTATTGTTATTTTTGTAATATTTCTTTGTTCTTTAGTTTTGTTTTGATTTGTTTGTAATTTGTTGGTCTAACCTTTTCTATCTTTCAGTTCTATTCACAATTTATATTCATATATTGTGACGTCATTTGTGTTGTTATTCTTTGCAGATTCAGTGATTATTTTCATTGATTTCCCTATTTGATTTATTTTGATTTCTGCAAACGTTCTTGTATTGTCAGTCCTATTTGTACTTTATGTATTCTGTTGGTTGACATATGTTTTATATAGGTATATTTCATAAGACACAATTGCCTGTGCACTGCACTTGGATTATGGTATAAACCAGTACCTGATTATTATTACTATTATACAAGACCTTATTAAAGGCTTGTGACCCACAGATATTGGGATAGTATACTGATTAATCAAGTCATTGAGAACTTGTGGTATTATTATTGGTTCAGGTGATTAGTATTATTGTTAGACATCATGTCTACATTAGAATACTTCATTACACAAGGGAAAGCCCTTGATAAGACTGGTCAACAATTAGAACAATGGGCTGTTGCTCAATATGACAAAGCATTAGCTGCAGAAGAAAGAAAAGCTATGGCGGAAGAGAAAAGATTAGAAAGAGAAGCTGAGGCTGCGGCTGAACAAAAGAAATTGCAGATGCAGGTGGAGGAAAGGAGATTTGAAGCTGAACAAAAAAAATTAGAAAGAGAAGCTGCTGCGGAACAAAAAAGATTAGACAGTGAAGCTGAACAAAAAAGATTAGACAGTGAAGCTGAACAAAAAAGATTAGACAGGGAAGCTGAACAAAAAAGATTAGACAGGGAAGCTGAACAAAAAAGATTAGATGCTGAAGAGAAAAAAAAAGATTAGACAGGGAGGCTGAACAAAAAAGATTAGATGCTGAAGAGAAAAAAGCAATAAGAGAACATGAATTTGAGTTAGAGAAATTGAGATTGACAAGTATGAGTAATGTTAATCAGGCATCTAGTGGTAATGGTAAACCTTCTACTTACAAGGTTAAGGTTCCACCGTTCAATCAGTCCAGTGACGATATTACATTCTGGCTGGATAGATTTGAACGTTCTTGTCGTACACATAATGTGGATAAATCACAATACGCTAATCAATTATCAGAAAACTTGAAAGGTGAATCTTTGACTAGATTATGCCTTGTAGGAGAAGCAGATAAGGATAATTATGATGTCATTAGGGCGGCTTTGATAAAAAAATATCAGCTAAGTGAGGAAGGCTATCGCCTTTTATTTAAAACGATGGTGCCTGAGACGGGTGTAGAATTCTCAGAATTCACTGCAAAGGCACGTCTCACAGTTGATCGTTGGATTGAGCTTTCCAAAACAGAAAAAACGTATGAAGGACTTATGGATTTGTTGCTCAGAGATAAGATTATGTCATGTGTGAACAAACCTTTCCTTGAATTTATACATGAGCGTAAACCCAAATCTCTAAAAGAAATGGAAGAATATTGTTCCCAATATGTCACTGCACACCCCGACGTGACTTTTGGCAACACTAAGATTAAGGAGAGTATGCCAGTTGCTTCAGCAACACCATACAATCCCAATTATTCACACAGATTTCAGGGACCTCAAAACAGATTTGATAAAAAAGGTAACCATAATAGTTATCAAAACCAAGGTAACCAATCATTTCAGGGTTCTTCTTCAAAGAACTGGAGACGAGCTGATAGCTCTCGACACAGGGGTGGTCATAATTATAGGAATTTCCGTAGAGGAAGTAATTATAGAAACTATCAGGGTTATCCGTCTTGGAGTCAACAAGATCATAATTACAGAGATACTCATTATAATGAATATGATAATGGTAACCAAGGGAACTATGACTCAAACCCAAATAGGGGTTACAATAGAGGTAACAATAACTACAGAGGTGATAATAACCGAGGTAGATCTCAAAACAAAAGACATAAACCACATTTTCAGGCAAACTCGGTACAACAAGAGTCCCATGAAGCCTATAAACAGAGTAAAGATAATAATGATGCTAGTAATATGGCATGTGCCGCTTTTGATTTTGGGAGAGCATCTCAGTGCCCCCAATGCAAAACGTTATTTGAGCCAACCACAGTGTCTACTTTAAGCTGTGGCCATCCTCTTCCTGCTCTTCCGGCATCAGTCGCGCATGATGGAAGAGGTTCTCTTGTCTTACATAAGGGTTTAGTGAATAACAATCCAGTCTCTGTGCTATTTGATTCTGGATGCACCACAATTGGTGTTAGGCAGTCACTCGTAGATCCTTCCCGCGCCACTGGACAAGTAGTCAAATGTGTAACATTTGGCGGCACATTAGAGAAATACTCTACTGCTATCATTAGGATTGCTACTCCTTTCTTTACAGGAGATGTACACGCATGTCTTCTTCCGAATCCGATCGCTGACCTCATCATCGGTCGCATTCATGGAGTCAAGGAATGCACTCCGCAACAAATTTCCACGTGGGAAAGGCAAAACATGCAGATTGCTAACGCTGTAGTCACTAGAGCTCAGGCTCTTAATATGCCTCAAACTTCATCTACTGAAGATAATGAAGTGCATAACCAAGATAATCCCTTGGTAATTTCTCGTGACTCGTTTATAAAACAGCAAGAAGATGATCCCACTCTGAAGAAATTCTTCATTCTTGCAACTAAAGGTGATCCGAATAAAGACACAAGTCGTAAATCGTGGATTACAAAGAAGAATGGCGTACTTGTACGTATGGTTCAAGACTCCATTACGTCAAGTCATTCTCAAATCCTGGTTCCCAAGAATTTGAGAGTTAAAATTTTGCAGCACGCTCACGACTCTCAGTGTGCTGGACACATGGGTTTTTCCCGTACTAAGTCAAGAGTCCTTGCGGCTTTCTTTTGGCCATTGGTAAACAAGGACATACGGATTTATTGTCGATCTTGTAAAGTATGTCAGGAAGTTAAATCCAAAGGTCCACGGCATGCTGCACCCATTCAGGCGGCGGACATTCCTATTCGGCCGTTTCAAAAAATGGCCATAGACATTATTGGTCCATTTAAGATCAAGTCTGCCAGAGGACATCAGTTTATCTTGACGTGTGTTGATATGTGCACACGTTGGCCAGAGGCTATTCCTCTGAAGAGCATTACTACTGCTGATATTGCAGATGCTCTTTGGCTTATATTTTCTCGTCTGGGGTTCCCCGGAGAGATATTGTCAGATCATGGCACCCAACTAATATCAGATACCATGTCTCAAGTAATGTCTACTCTGCAGATAGATAGATCTTTAAGTAGTATCTACCATCCAATGTCTAATGGTATGGTCGAACGCCTTAATAGAACACTTAAAAACTTACTGGGGAAGATAACTGAGGATCATCCTCAAGACTGGGACAGAGTTTTACCTGCGGCCCTCTTCGCTTACAGAGAGGTACCCAATGAACATACAGGATTTTCTCCCTTTGAACTCGTCTTTGGCGCGCGTCCGCGTGGCCCTATGTCGTTGCTTCACGATCTCATTACATCTGACAATATTGACGATGACACAAAGTCATCCTACGAATATGTCATCGCGTTGAGACAAAAAATTATCGAAGCATGCAAATTAGCAACTTCTTCTTCTGAATTTGCGAAACAGAAGGCAAGGCAATTTGCCAATAAGAAGAGATGCTTACGACAACTTTGTCCTGGTGACAAAGCATTTGTATTACTACCTTGTAGGGAAAACAGATTACTTATTTCTTGGAAAGGTCCGTACGATATAATATCGAAAATTTCCGATGTCGACTATATTGTCGATATTGATGGGAAGCATAAAACCTTCCACATCAATATGCTTACTGAATTCCATGAACGTCCGGATTATTTGCAACCCATTTTCCAAGCAACGGACAATTCTCCAGTACAACATGGTCATTACTCATCACTGTCCGTGATACAGGATGAGGAAACAAGTTTTTCAGATGTAAATCTTCCTCTTCCAATGATCCCACTTCATTCCAGTGAATCATGGAAGAACGTTACTGTCTCTCCTGATTTGTCTCTAGGAGAACAGCGACAAGTTTCAACTATGTTGCAAACATTTCAGGATGTACTCACTGACATCCCTGGACAAACGCATGTCATTGAACATGACATTGTTCTAACTGACCATACTCCTATTAGGGTTAGACCTTATCCTATACCTATACATTTTCAAGCACAGGTCGAGAAAGAGTTGGATGAGATGATAGATTTGAAAATAATCGAACCATCCACCTCTGCATATTCTTCGCCGATGGTTATTGTGCGTAAAAAAGACAATAACATACGTCTTTGCGTTGACTATCGAAAATTGAATCAAGTAACGAAGTTCGATGCCGAACCTATGCCTTTACTGGAAGAGCTACTTACTCGACTCTCCAAATCTCATTTTTTCACTAAACTTGATTTGTCTAAAGGATATTGGCAAGTTCCTTTATCTGAACGCGCCAAACCTCTCACGGCTTTTTCAACACCTAGAGGTTTGTTCCAATGGAATTTTATGCCTTTCGGTCTTATGAACGCACCAGCTACATTCGTACGCATGATGCGCCGAATCCTATCTTATCGGTCAGATGTCATTGCATATCTAGACGACATCTGTCTTTTCAGCGATACTTGGGAAGATCACTATTCAGGGTTAGATGAATTGCTGTCTACTTTGCGTGAGCACAACCTGACAGCGAAACCCTCTAAAGCCTATATTGGTTTTAGCGAAATTTCTTTCCTAGGCCACCGAGTTGGTCATGGTTTCCTAAAGACAGAGGACCATAATACTAGTAAGATACTTAACATCTCAATCCCTAAGACTAAAAAACAGGTGAGAAGTCTGTTAGGTCTTATTCAATTTTATGGCAGATTCATTCAGAATCTATCCTCTATCATGGCACCTCTCTCAACACTTCTAAAGAAAGGTTCGCCTAATGTGGTCCACTGGTCTCAGGAATGCCAATGCTCTCTGGATAAGATTAAAACACTGTTTTCAACACCACCTATTTTAGTGCTACCCACTAAAGATAAGACATTCGTTCTTCGTAGTGACGCTTCATCCACTGGGATTGGAGCGGCACTAATGCAAGAGTACTCTGGAACTCTGCATCCTGTAATGTATATTTCCAGAAAACTTAATGCGGCAGAAAGGAATTATTCGGTTTTAGACCGTGAGCTATTAGCTATGGTTTGGTCGATCCTCAAACTACAGAGATTCCTTCTAGGCGCACATTTCATAGTAGAAAACCGACCAAAAAGCTCTTACTGCTATACAGAGTAAGAATTTGAAGAGCTCGAGGTCTACTCGATATGCAATTGCTCTTCAACCTTTTCATTTCTCTGTGCGAGCTATTCGTGGATCAGATAATGTGATGGCAGACATTCTGTCAAGATGCCCACATGATTCCACATAACTATTAGGGCTTAGACTTCTTGATATGTCTAGTTCTATAGTAGTTCCTTTTCTATATCATGATAGATACACATTTGTAATTTAATAATATAATGATTGTATCACTACATAGCGGTTCATTGATGTTTATTCACCGCTGTGCTTTGATGATTGTTTCTTCATAAATCATAAATTTAAGATATCTAATACGAAATGATGATATGAATTTTTTAGGCATTGTGTAATTGCCAGAATTGTATTATACTTTGATGACACCTTCCTGGAAAAATATACTTGTAGAGAAATAATTTCTCTCAGTTTATGAGACACATTCTCACCAGTCGCTCCATAAGTCGACTTAGCCTCATATTAGGCGTTATAGGTATTCCTGATATTTTCATCTGCGCATTATTCATGCGTTGTGAGCCTATTGTACGTTGCTCCTAGATGTATTTCAAAAAAAAAAAAAAAATGTTCCATTTTTTTTTTTCCCGGGAGGTGTGGTAAGACTGTTACGTGCAGTCTTTGATATCTTACAATATTATACATTGGTATACTTGTTATGTTCGCAAATATTTTGTAAACAAAATAGTGCTTAAGGAAAAGTCATTATTGAGTTACTTCCCTTGAAAGTTGTGTCGGCTCTTTCGATCGAACTCCGCGGATAAATCCAGTTTTCTGCGATTTATTCTTTGTTTGGGTAGTAATAGATTGTTCTTGCTTCAGAATATCTATGGCCTGAATTTATGTGTATTGTTTGTCTGAGTAGGACGAGTCTGTCTTATATCTGTATATCTTTACATATCTAAGTCGAACTATATGTTCTGTTGTCTCTAGAGAGGTCAAAGGCTATTCGGCGGATGTGTCGCTAGAGTGTGGTGTGATTTGGCTTCGTCCTGATAGGGACTGTGTCTTCTATGTCGGCTTGTCGCCGGGGAAAAAGTGATCTCAGTATTTGTGGGGAAAGTGATAGTCGTCTAGACCTATCGTGTATGCTTTACCCCAGTGTTTATTCGTATTGCCAAGGAATGGCAGAATCATATTTCTGATACCAAGGTAATAATAGACACTCTTATGAACTCTCGTACGAAGCCACCATTTTCGATAGGTACGATTTGAATGTCTAAGAGAATATATTTGACTCGATGAAAACGACTTCGATTCCTAGCAGCACTATATCCTGTAGATTGCAGTCAAGTGTTCATGATCAAATCTACAGAGCAATGGAAGATTTAATGAATGACTAACTTTAGGACAGATTCATTATCTGTATCCAAACGTGAGTGACAGCTCACGAGTGAAGCCATCTTGGAACCAAACATGTAGTGACTTTCAAGAAGAGAAAAGGGATGCCCGTATTATCGCTTGTTTAGTCCAGAGATCACTGCTACACATGAGAACCCATTGCTAGCGGTTCAATATTATTATATGAAAAAACTGTGCTGAACCTTATGTTAAAGAATCTTCGCTAGACGAGATTAGGTAGAAGCCATCTTGGATATTGTTTATAATCTGACGTGCTTTGTCAGTAAACTCAGTTGATATATATATATGGGCAATACTGGGTGCTTGGCTACTGACAGTCCATTATAATATTATTCTACATGAGTGCCCATGTAACATAACATTGCAAGACCAGTTATCCACTGTACCATGATGTATTATGCCAACCTGTGATTTGTCACTATCTGTGCTGTCGAGTGTGTACGTCCAATTAAACTTTAGTAAAGGTACACAGTCGTTGGTGTCGATGACTTCCAGCCATACATGAGTGTGAGAAAAGAACATTTGTCAACACCACGAACCCTTATTATCATTCGCACATTATACACTCAATCCATGTCTACACACCACTGCGTAGGTCAAGTTGACATTCCATACACTACAGTGGAGCAAACAACACCATAGAGATCTTATCAACTGATGATGATGATGTCTGCTTCCATCCACTTATATTTATCCTTTTGGTGGATATCATTAACGGGAATAAAATAACAACTTTATCAGTACCCTGAAAAGTTCACAATACTATTGGGTATATTCAGGGACCTTCATAGCTAATCTCATTTATTCACATATTAATACCTAACAACAAATTCATAACATCAAATCCACCACAATGCGTTAAGTCCATTTATACTAAAATGTTTATATTAGCCATCGTGTTTTTCTTTCAGGATACAAGGAAGCCACAACATTTGGTCAATGTCTTGACGCGTTAATCAGAGAAGCGAAGAGCGGAAAGTCTTGCAGTCTAGTGACCCCATATGTAAAGTGTGCTCTTCGGGTATTAAACTCTGACAAACTTACAAGCCTTTCAGACGAAGATTACCAGCATCTAAATCAACAATTTCAAAAACAAATCGCTATGACAGGCTTGTATTGCGATATAGATATTCAGGCTATCATTGAAGATATCGGACGTGAAGAAAGTGGAGGGAACGGATCTGATGTTATCTGTCGCCCTTTCCAACTTATTACGTTGCTCATGTTTACAGTCATGACAATGTTTCTGCTTCGTTAACAGTTAAGTGACAGTAATGATTACGTGACATAATTAATTATGTGACGTTTAGAATATATTTTCTTTAACATGAGATTATTAAGCTCTAAGAGATTATCTTCTCTGTGACAGAGCACATTATGTGAGAGTTAGAGAGTTGCGACAGTTTATGTGACGGTAAGAGGTATGAGACATTTTACGTGACGATAATAGATATGTGACAATTTATGTGACGGTAAGAGATATGTGACAATTTATGTGACGGTAAGCGGTATGCGTTTATCATACCTTGGTCATATAATAACAGAAGCTGGCAGAACTGAAACATAAATCAAGAAGAGAATAGGAAAAGCCAAAGTTATATTCAATAACATGAGACAAATACTGACATCTAAACAATTAACTCGCACATTAAAAGTGAGAATCACCAAGTTATAGATATATTCTTCATTTCTGTATGGTGTAGAAACATGGACAATGAACAAGCAATTGGAAGAAAGAACTGAGATTCTCCAGATGTGGATATTTAGAAGAATGGGATCCATTTCACAGAAAGATAAGAAAACAAATAAAGAGGTCAAGAAAACCAGGAATGAAAAGAGAATTAATGATGGAGATCAAAATTAGACAACTAAAATATTTTGGCCATGTAAAAAGACATAACACCTTGCAGAAGACCATAATAGAAGGAAGAGTTGAAGGCACATATGCAAAGGGGTGTGAGCGCTATAAGGGAGAAGATACCATCAAGAGATGGACAAGGAAGAGTCTATCATAGTGCACCATCGACATAAGAGATCGAACATGTCGGAGATCAATTTCAGCCGACCTTTGGTGCGGATATGGCAGCTGATGATGATGATGAAGAGGTATGAGACAATTCATGTGACAGTAACATGTATGCAACAATTTATGTGACAATAAGAGGTATGTGACTATTTCTGTGACTAATTTATGTGACGTAAGAAGTATGTGACAATTTGTGTGACGGTAAGAGATACTCGACAATTCATGTGACGGTATGAGGTATAAGACAATTTATGTGACGGCAAGAGGTATGACACAATTTATGCGACGCTAATAGATATGTGACAATTTATGTGGCCGTAATAGGCTTCAACAATTATTGTGACGGTAAGAGGGAAGTGACAATTTATGTGACGGTAACAGAGAAATGCAATAATTTATGTGACGGCAACAGCTGTGCAAAATTTTATATGACGGTAACAAATATGCGACACATTTATGACTTATTTTAACGGTACTTAACTGAAGCCAAACGATATAGTATTATCTGCAATGTCAAAAATATTGAGCAGCAACATTATTATCAAGTATGATTAAAAACAAAAAAGCCACCAACAAAAGGCTAAAAAACAATGCTCTTCGTATGCCTTAACATTTGTCAGTTTGATTGTTTGGATAACTATGTGATATAGCCTTTTGGAAATATTCTTGATTTTAAACTGCTGTCACGATTTGTGTAGCAGACTTGATTTATGCAACGTTTAAAAAAAACACCTTTATAGCTGTACATATAGGAATGCCTTGTCACATGCAAATGTGTCCGTAATCGTAGATCATACAGAAATGCTAAAAGATTCTCAGACCATACAGGTACGCAAAAAATTTCCTAGATTATACAGACACGTTAAAAATTTCCTAGATTATACAGACACGCTAAAAGATTCTCAGACCATACAGGCACGCTAAAAATTTCCTAGGTCATACAAACAGGCTAACAGACACAGATCATACACATGCGCTAAGAGATTATCACACCTTACAGGTACGCTAAAAATGCCCTACATCATACAGACGCGCTAAAAGATTCCCAGACCATACAAGCACGCTAAAAATTTCCTAGATCATACAGACTCGCTTAAAGACTAAAATCATACACATACGTTAAAAGATCCTAAGACCATACGGGCACCTTAACAATTTCTTAGATCATACAGATACGCTAAATGACGCAATTCATACACAAACGCCAAAAGATTATCAGATCATACAGGCACGCTAAAAATTTCCTAGATCATACAGACACGATACTACAATCAAAGATCATACAGGTACGCTAAAATGTTCTAGATCATACTGAGAATCTAAAAGATTCTCAGATCATACAGACTCGTTTAAAGACTCAGGTCATACAGATACGCTAAAAAACACGGATCATACACACACGCTAAAAGACTCTCAGACGATACAGGTACGCTAAACATTTCCTAGCTCATACAGACAAGCTAAAAGAATAATATCGTACAGACACACTAAAAGACTCTCAATTCATACAGGTAAGTTAAAATATTCTCCAACCATACAGAGAATTGAAGACTTCTGTAGTGAGGGCACGTTCCGGGCGTAGTTGCAGGGGTAACCGCTCCTAACATCAAGTCAAGGTTCTTTACAAACCGTCGAAGACAAGCGTCTAACGTAGACCGGAAGCACTTGATCCACAGATTATCTCCAACTTGTACCACAAAACTATAGAAGAAACAAATGTCTTTGCTGTAAGTTCCACTAACCCTTCCATTATTTCTAGTAATTTTATTCTTCCTGAGCATGAATGATAAACTCAGTGGATAGGATACAAAATCACCGTTAATTCAGGTAATCTGACGGTAAAGATGTGGCTTGACCGCGGAAAACGACTTTTGCCTTATTTAAGCATGTTTAAATATACATTACGAACTTATAAAAATGTTAATATAATAAATATGTACACCCTGATGTCATCGCCATCCACTTCTTGCTCCACTTGGAGCCTGGGGTTACCCCTGCTTTTGGTTCCCTGTGAGCGAACCAGCATGAAGCAGTCACCAGCGCTTGCTATGGTGGTTCATGACTCTATAATTTTCATATGCCGAGGGTGCCAGCCACGTATAAACATATACAACCACCAGCGAGTTAAAATCGTTAAATGCAAGCTAAAGGATGATAAAATGTATGTTAAAACTCACCGCGTATCGGGTTATATTTTTCTACAGACATCTGGCACAGGAAGACTTCCGAATAACGTTGGGCCACAGGTGTCGGGATCGTCTTACAGGTAGTCGAGTATTAGTTTAATGATAATCCCACTGTTATCTTGTTTATAGTTTCCGAGGACTTTGTGGTTTCCAGTATTGTAAAGTCGAGCTTCCTTGCTGATTAATTCCAGAAGATCCTCAATACTTGGTCCAATCCTCTTTCTTGAAATCCTGATTTTCTTCTGTCCTGGCTAGTCTGAAGATGTCGTCCTGATTCAATGGAACACAACGCTGGAGTATGAAAATGTGATACATTTTATGGGGCATTTCGGCCACTCTCCCCCAGCTTCTACTTTTAGATGACTCTTGTCAGTAATTCACAACAAAGCCTTCAATTTAATTTGTTATTATAAATGTAAACAAACACGAGTGCCCATCCCCAGTGGGTTATGTAACTTTCCTGCTGGCAAATTCGTGTTTATTTTCCGATTCTCAGTACATGAAGTATGGGCGTTCAGCTGGGCACCAGACCATTCTGTCGGCTCCAAGCTGGGGTTGTTTACGTTATCTCAACCCAGATAGATCATGCGAAATAACATGAAACCTGAGTCATGTGGTCAAATATGAGAGAAAATACGGCTAAGAAGAAATACAAGGAAGGTATAATTTAGGGGAAAAGACAGGTAGAACACGATAAAAGGAATAACATGGTCATTATGTGACAGTGCTCCACATGTTTCAAAGATAATCATTATTTTTCCATCACTACTTATAAGTAAGTAACAATCATTGACGTAGTCAGGTCTTTGTCATCTGTGAGTAGTGTTAATAAACGATCATTAGTAGAAAGACAAAACACTCAAACACAAACACGCACACACAAACATAAATATATATATCCATATGTACACTAAAAATAAACTGTCCGTAATACTGATTGAGTTACGTCATCATCTAAAACTGCTTGCTATAGAAATCACCGCTGTAGAAGCATGTCAAGGCTTTTTGCAGGGAGATCGGCTGTTGTGATGGCGTCATGATCGATAGGAACAACGGAAACGATGATGAGGATGATTACGGCGATGATGATGATGATGATGATGATGGCGATGAAGATGATGACGAGGAAGATGATGATGAGGAAGATAATGACGATGATGATGATGGCGATGATGATGACGATGAAGATGATGACGATGAAGATGTTATGATGATGATGACGACGACGATGACGATGATGATGACGACGTCGACGATGATGATGAAGATGACGACGACGATGATAATTATGACGATAATGATGACGATGATTATAACGATGATGAAGATGATAACGATTGTCGTGATGATGATGATGATGATGATGATAATGATGATGATGACGATGATGATAATGATGATGATGATAATGATGACGATGATGATGATGGCGATGAGGATGATAATGACGATAATGATGATGACGATGATGATAATGATGATGATGATAATGATTATGACGATGATGATGATGACGATGATGATGATGATGACGATGATGATGATAATGATGGCGGTGATGATGATGACGATGATATTGATGACGATGATGATGATGGGGATGGCGATGATGATGACGATGATGATGACGATGAAGATGATGACGAGGAAGATGACGATGATGATGACGACTACAATGACGATTATGATGATTACGACGATGATGATGATGAAGATGATGGCGATGAAGAGGGTAAGGATGATGTTAATGATGATAACGACGATGATGATGACGACAATGATGATTATGGTGATAACGATGACAAAGATGATAACGATGATAATGGTGATAATGATGATGATGACGATGATGATGACGATGACGACGATGATGACGATGATGATAATACTGATGAGTATGATGATGATAACGATGATGATACTGATGAGTATGACGATGATGATGATGACGATGATGATGACGATGATGATGATACTGACGAGTATGACGACGATGATGATGATACTGATGAGTATGATGATGATGATGATGACAATGATAACGATGATGATGAAGACGAGGATGACGATGATGATGATGACGATGATGTTGATGACGATGATGATGATACTTACTAGTATGACGATGATGATGATAACGATGATGATGATGACAATGATAACGATGATGATGATACTGATGAGTATGACGATGATGATGATGACGACGATGATAATAAGGATGATGATGACGATGACGATGATGATGATGATGATGATGATGATGATGATGATGATGATGATGATGATGATACTGATGAGTATGACGATGATGATGATGACGACGATAACGATGATGATGATGATGATGACGACGATGATGATGATACTGATGAATATGACGATGATGACGACGATGATGATGACGATGATGATGATGATGATGATGATGATGATGATGATGATGATGATGATGATGATGATGATGATGATGATGATGATGATGATGATGATGATGATGATGATGAGTATGACGATGATGATAATAACGATGATGATGATGACGATGTTGATGATAATAATGATGATGGTAATGAAAATGATGATGATTATCATGATGAAGATGATGACGATGATGACGATAATGATGATGATTATGCGGATGATGATAATGACGAGGATGACAAATGGTGAGACAACATTAACACAATATAAATACAACATACCACATGTGGTACAAATCATGTTGTGAGTGACTGAATTTAAGATCATCCAGTTTTCTCTCCGTTGTTTCTAGTGACCGTATTTTAAGGTAAACAGGTGACTGACCTGTTGTGCCGTTGCCAGGTGAAAAAAGGGGGGGGGGGAGGGCTTCCTTACTAACGCCCACCATGCATGTCCCTCTGCCCCTTTTTTCAGCCGAGATTGGACTCAATTAGCACCAAGGGAAATAACTGTGGAAATAAACATACGATTATATTTCTGAGTTATCATCCATGACGTTTTAGTATGTAAGCATTTTAGCAACTAAAATTAAATATGACAGACGGAGTACTGAAACCAAATAATACGTTTTTAAACATTGAATTTCTTCATGACTTCATTGAGGAAGGCCCATTTATCAGTGTATTAGTAATACGTCCATAGACCAGATTGTTCTCTTCGTCATCACACCGAGCCATGCCGACAAAAGAGGACAATCATGTCCTGTCCACAAGTGTCCATTGTCTATGTTGTATCATTTTGTTATTGCAAAACCTGTGGGGTATTTTCTCTCTAGTCCCAATTGTGTTACTTTTTCCATCAATTTCTCTTCTAGTCAGCAAATGTGTTAACATTTTCCCGTAACATAGAAAAATAGATAAACAGAAGTGGTTACCTTCCGCCTGTGTTTATGTGATAAGCAACCATTACACGGGAGCCTCTTTCAGGACATTATCTGTAGCACATGATAGTCTTATCTGAAATGTATGATCTGAATCATTAAGTTACACAATTACAATATTACTACAGATCATATAGAAGAGGACAGAGCGTGATGAAGAAAAAAATAAACAAACAAATATATTATATATAATGGAAGCGTATTTTCTGTCTGTCTGTCTGTCTGTCCGCACCAAATTGTTTGACAACTTCTAGGCTACCTAGAAGTCTGAACATTGGCATTCTGATAGGTCTTAAGATATGATGCCCTAGATAGTATGCCTTTTACGAGTTGCCTTGGGGACAGAAGTTTATTTTTTCTTTATCTCGCAGACACCACCCTGTAACCACACGGGTCGTAGAGGACTTTGGTACATTTATAATTACAGATCTAAGAAACGACATATACAATGCAGAACCCATACAACATGACCTATAGACATCTGTCTTAATAACGTCCACAAAATCTTAATGCACTCTTCATACTTGATAACAACAAGCCTGATAAGTCATACTATTACAATATTACTAAAGATCATATAGAAGAGAACATAGCGTTAACAAGAAAAAAAATAACTATTATATAAAATGGGAGCGAATTTTCAGTCTGTCTGTCCGCACGAAATTGTTTGACCACTTCTAGGCTACTTAGAATTCTGAAAATTGGCATTCTGATAGGTCTTAAGATATGATGCCCTTGAAAAATCCGTAAAACCTAAAATTAAATACCACGACGCAGTAACTAATCTAGAAAGTTTCCACCAAGGGAAATAATGCTATAATAATTTTTATAATTTTAAAGGGAAATTATCAGCTTATTATGAAATTAAAGATTGTATGTGATTTATAATCTAAAATTCTTCTTATTTTTGCAAGGCACCGTTTAAAAATAAGCAAATAATTTTGGAATGTAAAACAATTTTTTATATCGCAAATATTAGTATGGTTGTATAATTATAAAGTACTCGTACAACTTTAGAAAGCTTATTGTTTTTATGCATAAAAATTACAAGTTTGCTTTGTAGTGAAACAAAAGGTATTAATTTAATAAATGCATAAGTGCATGCACACATTAAAAACGCTCCGAACTGCAATGAGGTTGCTGTCAACATGAATGTTTGCAGCACAATAAAAGGGACATATTTTTAAATTGAGATAATATCAAGAATATCAGTGAAAACGGGACTGCGAAGAAGAAATTGATGCCACTTAAAATTTTACAAATGATGGATCTAGGACCGAAATCTAAGCAAGACAGGTAAAAATAAATCGGGCTAAATAAGAAAATAATAGGCAAATGTAGAACGACAAAAGAAGCATGGCTAAACTAGAAGTACAAAACCTGGAACTGCAGCACAGGAAAGACACAGCACCAAGGAGTGATGAACAATGTGGTTCTCTATAGACGGTAAAGGTACAAACAGCGCCCAATACATTATAAGGAAATGAATGGAGAGGACCTCAGAAGTTCTACATTTTGAGTTTTACTAGACTACACTAATGCATTTGACAATGTGAATCACGAGTAAATTATCAAAATGTTATAAAACATCAATATTTATGGTAAGGACCTGAGAATAATAAAGTGCATGCGTTGGCAACAAACAGCAGCTATAAGAATCAGCATTCAACTAGGAACATTTCAACATATTAAAAAAAGGTTAAGACAGGGATCTATGCTGTCACTAAACCTTTTCAATTTGTACAATAGAAGAAAATGAAATCCACAGAGGAAATGCCAGAAATATCAGTGGGTGGACATAATATAAATAACTTGAGGTACGCTGATGAGACAGTCTTAATGGCAAATAGCGAAAATGAGTTGTAGGAAATAACTGAAACAGTAGTGACAGAAAATTAAAATAAAGTCATTAGCCTTATTAGCAAAAAAGACAGAAACTATAATCATCTCGAAGAAAACTTCTCCGGTATGCTTTTCCAAAGTTATTTGAACATGTCTTAAAAATAGTCAATAGATTGAAATACCTGGGCACATTAATACAATCGGGTGGAAGTTGTATCCCAAACGTGATGTGTAGAAAAGTCTCAGTAAAAGCAGCTTCTATTTAAAATAAAAAGCATTGTATGCAACAACTCTTTATTCGGTTGAGGTAAGAAAGAGAGTTATTCAGAGTTATAAAGGACCTACGGAAGTGAGTTATAGACAGTTAGTAAACACGTAGGAAAAGCATTTTATGGCACAGAGATGTGATTTTACAGAAGAATGTTAACATTGCAGCTAAAATGGGGGATGTCTTGAAAGATGCAAATGTAGAAATGAATTGTATTCCTCAGGTTAGAATAAAGCAACGCACTTTCTTGTGATCATCTTATGAGAAGATGGAAGCTGGAGTATATCGCAACAAAAGTAAAGATAGAAAGACAAATATATGGAGGACGACAAAAAGAGAAGATTCTAGACAGTTTGAAAACATGGCATGGATAGAAGTCAACAACAGATTTGATCAATAATAATATAGATAGGAAATTATGTTATATAAAAGTATGTCACACAGTTGAAATAAATACCGGATTAATATTTAAACAGGATTTTCAGATTTGGTTATGTTTTTCCGTTATTTACTTTTATATTTGAAAAAAAAAAAAAAAAAAAAAAAAACAAGTTATTTACAGTTCCCCGGTGCAAAGAACGGGTTTTCAAGTTTGACATGAACCACTTGTATTGTTGTTGTTACCAAATGCGAGTAAAACAAGAAAATAAATGTTACAAACATTATATTGCCTGAATCAAAAGTGGATGACCAAAATAAAAATAAAAAACAGATTGCCAAATCTTAAAAACTGTTTTCATGAAAGCTCTATTTCTGAACAACAGAGGTGAATAAACGGATGTCTCGACTTTGTGCTCCCTCAATGAGCAATCTTCAACTCGCTCTTTGCTGTAGGTGATGGCGCCTGTTTATAACTTTCTTTTTCGGGCAGATAGGGCTCGTGATCCTTGGTTGGTAGCTTATCTAAGAGAAGGAACTCTGAATTCAAACCACCGCTGCCTTGCGGGAATATCCATTTATGGAATTGGCTTCGCGAGTAAACCCTGAGGATAAATCCGGAGTCGGAGTCCCTAAGACAGTCTAATGTCGATTCGACATTATTCTGGCAACTCCTGCGACATGGCTGGTACCAAACTGTATCGGCTACTGCCGTTCCTTTGGATCTACCGGCTGTGTGGAGAGGGGGAACATGCTGCATGGGCAACAGCTTGATCTCCATATAACTGTGCCCAAGCTCGCGCCCTGGAGAGGACACTCCAGCTTCACCCTATAGGTGTCGGCAAAACACGGGATGTAGCAGTTACCGGTTATAAGCATTTGCCCAATTGGCGTAGGGCATGGCGCCAGGGGCTACTTCCGACAGTGGGAGAGGTTCTAGGATCTCACTGGACAGCTACCGCCCGCTTCAAGCTGGGCAGCCCCCAGTCAATAAGGTGTTGTCCCGCCACTGTCTGCTTTCCCCATTGGGTGCATGGGGATTAGGGTCAAACCCGAACTGTGGACAGAAAAATTTTGCACCAAGCAATTATCGAAAAAATAGAAATAAGCAAACTCTCAGATTGGGATGCTGGAACGTCCGGACTATGTTGACTGGACTATCCGAAAACCTACAGGATGTAAACGATGTAAGGAAGACAGCCATAATTAATGATGAGCTTAAACGACTTCAGGTGGATATAGCTGCACTTCAGGAAACGCGCCTGGCGGGCTCTGGAACGGTGAGCGAGAAGGACTACACATTTTATTGGCAAGGTAAAGATCTTAATAAAGCTAGAGAACACGGAGTAGGTTTTGCGGTCAAAAAATCGCTAACTAAAATGGTTGAACCAGGCGAGAATGGATCAGAACGCCTGTTAACGCTCCGCCTGCAAACTAGCACAGGTCCATCACCCTTGTCAGTGTGTATGCTCCTACTCTGTACTCTGCCTCAGAAGCTAAAGATGAGTTCTACGAGAATCTAACAGCAATTATCAAAAGCATACCTAGGCAAGAACAGCTTGTTCTCCTTGGTGACTTTAACGCTAGAGTGGGTGCCGATAATGTTTCATGGCCTTCATGTCTGGGCAGGTTTGGTATTGGCAAGATGAATGATAATGGACAACGGCTCTTAGAGTTGTGCGTCCACCATGACTTCTGCGTGACCAACACCTACTTTCAGACAAAACCCCAGCATAAGGTGTCATGGAGACACCCACGATCCAAGCACTGGCACCAACTTGACCTGATTCTCGTCAGAAGGCCACTCCTCAGGTCTGTGCTCTCCACGCGCTCGTACCATAGTGCAGACTGTGATACAGATCACTCCTTGGTTTGCTGCAAAATCAGAGCACAACCAAGAAAAACTCTATCGTGTCAGACATGAAGGGAAACCACGCATTGATACCAGCAAGATGTCAGACCCTTTCATGATCGCTCAATTCACTGCGACCTTCGAGAAAGTGCTCAGTAGCCCTCAGCATGGTGATACTATTACAGAGAACTAGGAGCATCCACGGAACACCATTCAAAGTACTGCACTTGCCACCTTTAGTAAGAAAACAGCAAAGTCAAATGACTGGTTTGATGCTTCATCAGATGTGATGGCACCTGTCATTGAAGCTAAGCGCAGTGCTATGAATGAATACAAACGTTCACCGAGTGCCAGAACCCTACAGATCCTGAGGGCTACGAGAAGCAAAGTTCAACAAACTGCTCGACGCTATGCAAATGACTACTGGCTCCAGCTCAGTGAGAGCATCCAGATCGCAGCGCAAAGAGGCAACATTAGACAAATGTATGACGGTATAAAGAAAGCACTTGGCCCCCATAAAAGTAAGACGGCACCGCTAAAAACCATCAGCGGAGAGAAGCTAACCGATAAGGGTAAGCAGGTGGAGAGGTGGGTCGAGCACTACTCTGAGCTTTACGCTAGAGACAATACCGTTACGCCTGCAGCCCTTGATAGTGTCAACAGTCTGCCAACTATGGAGGAGCTGGATGCCAAACCAACATTAGAGGAACTCAGCAAGGCCATTGATAGCTTGGCCTCTGGCAAAGCACCAGGCAGTGATGGGATTCCTCCTGATTTAATCAAATGCTGTAAGAGCACGCTATTACATCCCCTGCATAGGATGCTGTGCCAGTGCTGGGAAGAGACAACTATTCCTCAAGACATGCGAGATGCCAAGATTGTAACACTGTATAAAAATAAAGGAGACAGAAGTGATTGCAATAACTACAGAGGCATCTCTCTTCTAAGTCTTGTTGGTAAGGTTTTTGCCAAAGTCATCTTAATGCGACTACACAAGTTAGCTGAGCGTATATATCCAGAGTCACAGTGTGGATTCCGAGCTGGCAGATCAACAACAGATATGATCTTCTCTCTCCGCCAGCTTCAGGAAAAATCAAGAGAGCAGAAAAGACCATTATATATCGCCTTTATAGACCTCACAAAAGCATTCGACCTGGTTAGTAGGGATGGACTCTTTAAAATCCTCCTGAAAATAGGCTGCCCTTCTAAAATGCTGGAAATGATAAAGTTATTCCATGACGGCATGAAGGGAACAGTCCAATATGCTGGAAGCATGTCACAGCCCTTTGATATACGAAGTGGCGTTAAACAAGGCTGTGTTCTGGCTCCGACCCTCTTCGGAATCTTCTTTGCCTTACTCTTGAAACATGCATTCAGAGATGCAACTGAAGGAATATGCCTTCACACTAGGTCAGATGGCCGTCTGTTTAATCTTTCAAGGCTGAAGGCAAAAACAAAAATCAGAAGGGTCACTATAAGAGACTTGTTGTTCGCTGATGATGCTGCAGTCGTCACTCAAAGCCAACAGGAGCTTCAGAGCTTGATGAATCGCTTCACTAAAGCATGCAAGGACTTTGGCCTCACAATAAGTCTAAAGAAAACGAATGTGCTGAGTCAGGATGTGGGTGCTGCACCAGTTATCACTATCGATAACTATGAATTGGCAGTGGTGCACCACTTCACATACCTAGGGTCTACCATCAATGACAAACTCTCACTGGATACAGAAATTGACAGCCGCATTGGCAAAGCTGCAGCTACCTTTGCCCGCCTCACATCGCGTGTTTGGGGAAACTCTAAACTCACAATGAAGACCAAAGCTGCGGTATATAATGCCTGCGTCACCAGCACACGCCTATATGGCAGCGAGACCTGGACGACCTATGCTAAGCAAGAAAGAAGGCTCAATACCTTCCATTTGCGGTGTCTACGCCGCATCCTCGGCATCTCGTGGAAAGATAAAGTGACAAATGTCGAGGTGTTGTTACGTGCTGGCCTTCAAAGTATGTATACGCTTCTTAGACAGCGTAGACTTCGCTGGCTTGGCCATGTTCGCCGCATGGAAGATGGTCGCATCCCAAAAGATATCTTCTACGGACAATTAGCAGATGGCAAGAGAACAGTTGGGCGACCACAGCTGAGGTTCAAAGATGTGTGCAAGAGAGATATGAGGGCACTGGACATGGATCCAGCAACATGGGAGGATGAAGCTGCCGATCGCACTAAGTGGCGATGCTATTTACGGCGCCACCTCAGATTGGGCGAAGAGAGGCTCACACAAGAAGCAGAGGTGAGGAGAAAACGTCGAAAGGAGCACCAGGAAAATAAGCAGCTGAGGACTGTCACCTCAGGGGCGCATTCCCATGGTCAGTTATGACTGAAGGGGCTATTATTATAACTTTCTTTACTTTTTACTGTTTGTCTTTGGTGTAGATGTAGATGATGGCGCTTGTCTATAACTTTCTGTACTTATTACTGTTTATCTTTGGTGTAGGGGATGGCGCTTGTCTATAACTTTCTGTACTTATTACTGTTTGTCTTTGGTGTAGATGATGGCGCTTGTCTATAACTTTCTGTACTTATTACTGTTTGTCTTTGGTGTAGATGATGGCGCTTGTCTATAACTTTCTGTACTTATTACTGTTTGTGTTTGGTGTAGGTGATGGCGCTTGTCTATAACTTTCTGTACTTATTACTGTTTGTCTTTGGTGTAGGGGATGGCGCTTGTCTATAACTTTCTGTACTTATTACTGTTTGTCTTTGGTGTAGATGATGGCGCTTGTCTATAACTTTCTGTACTTATTACTGTTTGTCTTTGGTGTAGATGATGGCGCTTGTCTATAACTTTCTGTACTTATTACTGTTTGTCTTTGGTGTAGATGATGGCGCTTGTCTATAACTTTCTGAACTTATTACTGTTTGTGTTTGGTGTAGGTGATGGCGCTTGTCTATAACTTTCTGTACTTATTACTGTTTATCTTTGGTGTAGGGGATGGCGCTTGTCTATAACTTTCTGTACTTATTTCTGTTTGTCTTTGGTGTAGATGATGGCACTTGTCTATAACTTTCTGTACTTATTACTGTTTGTCTTTGGTGTAGGTGATGGCGCCTGTCTATAACTTTCTGTACTTATTACTGTTTGTCTTTGGTGTAGGTGATGCTGCTTGCCTATAACTTTCTGTAATTATTACTGTTTGTCTTTGGTGTAGATGATGGCGCTTGTCTATAACTTTCTGTACTTATTACTGTTTGTCTTTGGTGTAGGTGATGCCGCTTGTCTTTAACTTTCTGTACTTATTACTGTTTGTCTTTGGTGTAGATGATGGCGCTTGTCTATAAATTTCTGTACTTATTACTGTTTGTGTTTGGTGTAGGTGATGGCGCTTGTCTATAACTTTCTGTACTTATTACTGTTTGTGTTTGGTGTAGGTGATGGCGCTTGTCTATAACTTTCTGTACTTATTACTGTTTGTGTTTGGTGTAGGTGATGGCGCTTGTCTATAACTTTCTGTACTTATTACTGTTTGTCTTTGGTGTAGGTGATGGCGCTTGTCTATAACTTTCTGTACTTATTACTGTTTGTGTTTGGTGTAGGTGATGGCGCTTGTCTATAACTTTCTGTACTTATTACTGTTTGTCTTTGGTGTAGGTGATGCCGCTTGTCTTTAACTTTCTGTACTTATTACTGTTTGTCTTTGGTGTAGATGATGGCGCTTGTCTATAACTTTCTGTACTTATTACTGTTTGTGTTTGGTGTAGGTGATGGCGCTTGTCTATAACTTTCTGTACTTATTACTGTTTGTGTTTGGTGTAGGTGATGGCGCTTGTCTATAACTTTCTGTACTTATTACTGTTTGTGTTTGGTGTAGGTGATGGCGCTTGTCTATAACTTTCTGTACTTATTACTGTTTGTCTTTGGTGTAGGTGATGCCGCTTGTCTATAACACTTCCTTACTTATTACTGTTTGTGTTTGATGTAGGGATATTGTCTAAAAATTTTCTGTAACCCATTACTGTTTGGTGATTTGGTGTATTTCTAATGATGCGCTTGACTAAACTTTTCCTGTACTTATTACTGTTTGTCTTTGGTGTAGGTGATGCTGCTTGCCTTTAACTTTCTGTACTTATTAATGTTTGTCTTTGGTGTAGGTGATGCCGCTTGTCTATAACTTTCTGTACTTATTACTGTTTATCTTTGGTGACTGATCGTCCAGGCCGTATTGTTAAATTGCCAAGTATCTTCTTACTGTGACGTCAAGTCTCATGTCACCATCAGTTTCACATGTCACCATCAGTTTCACATGTCACCATCAGTTTTACATGTGCAATATCAGTTTCACATGTCACCATCAGTTTCACATGTCACCATCAGTTTCACATGTCACCATCAGTTTCACATGTCACCATCAGTTTGACATGTCACCATCAGTTTCACATGTTAACTTGATGTATTCAAGTTTTCCTCTTTTCATTTTAGGTAGGCTCTCCCATATCAGATACTGTCGTAACGGAGTGAAGTGTTAGAGACTTTACCATATTAGGTCCAGCATCGAGAGGTTGGGTGAACATTTCCCTTTCTCGCTGCCTTTTCCTTCCCTAACTGAAAGAGCAGAGTTATGTACCCATATACAGCTGGGTAGACGACCGTGTCGGTACTGTTATTCAAACCTGACATCTTTGCCGCGAGAGATCAACGCTGTAATCAATCTGCCAATCGGACACTTTCTCTCATTTCATAACATGACTAAAAACATGGATTGGTTCATTCTTATACTGTTTACAAAAGTTCGTTTTGTGCAAGTACTGAGTATTGTCATAAATCACACACAAATAAAAACACTCTGTGACAGACAGTACTAAGATTAAACTACAACTCAGGAGTTATGTTCTAAGAGGTGACTGCAGCCAATGGAGCACGGAGTGAGCTGTTAGGTGAGAGAACTAAAACTTGCGTCATTGTTATCACGAAAGAAAGTGTTGCTAATTATTCATTAGAGGAGTTTAATTGGTTTAATTATTGTCGCATTACAGCAGAGGCGTCACTGGAGTGGTTGGTGTCCCATGGCACCCGGGGTGATAACGGTCCCGCACCATCCCGCAACCCACCCTTGTGACGCCTCTGCATAACAGCGTTGTAAAAGATAAACGAAGCGTATGAATACGCTATGAGGCTTCCAGGCCATACCGCGGTACTGCAGATGTCAGCCTCTTTAAGCTTTGTAATTTATGCAGGACATATGTATCTGCGTCAGCATACGGAGAACTAGAACATGTTATCTCCGCGATCTTAAAAAAAAAAGGTGTGCGTTTCTTCGGAGAGATGATGATAATGTTTAACACTGAAGAGCAATAAAAGATACTCTCATATGTATACGTAACTTCAAAGATCATACATATGTATTTACACACGCACACTTATATATACATACACAAACACAGACAAAAAAACTTAAAGTAATATTTACTTATTTGTTTTTGTTTAATTTAAAAAAAATGCTTTTTAATTGTAAATGTCAGTATTATGGCAAACAAACTGTTTAAGTGCCTACAGAATAGAATTTAATTTTGTTATCATACGTTTACAAACACACCCTGTTTAAATTGTCATATTACGTCGTAATTTTACGATATTAAATAATTACTGTTAGAATTCAGCCCACACAACCTGAGTGCACGCAAATATCCTGAAATTGACACCCCTGGCCCCTCCCCAACTATTTTACCGGTGTCGTGTTCTGATCTACAAAGATTATTATTTCTCTATCCTCTTTCTGGAGATCATTGTTCGGAAACGCTTACCCTTTAAAGCCAGTAACCTTCACATGACGACTTTCTATGAAAGGAGTGCACGCGTGGGCGCTGGGGACAAATTGGAATGCAGAAATATGCAAATGGTGTTTATGAATTTGGTGCCTGTACACAAATTATTTAAAATGCTAGTAAGAATCATAGCTACGGAAAACAAATTATCAGGACTTAGGAAATTGTTTTTTTTAAATCATTGTTATCGTCAGTACACTAAGTTCATTTGACGTGAATAATTTAGGGATTGTCGAGTCAGATGAAGATGATGTAGTCATCCCAAAAGACCACTACGGTTTTCATAACGGATGACTTGGAACAACTTAAAATGTCACGGTAAAGAGGCTCCGGGGAAGCTGTGACAGGACGAGAGACCATGCAGTGAATTATTTTAGTTCTCAAACACAATCAAGGACAATTAAACTGATAACCTGACTAGAAACTCTTGAATGAATGAGCAAAATAACAGTTAAAAAGTTACACCTACAGAAAAATGAAAATTTGAATTTATGAAAGACAAATTACATTATTATATGATTAAAAAACAGACAGAGAGATCAATATTACGGGTGACTTGCTAGAACTAATAACAACACAGAAGGCGTCTAGGGACAACATTTACATTAGTCGATACAGGCGTAAAAAAAGCAAAGAAGTCGCTCGTCACTCTCTAAACTTTATACTTATAAAGATGTCATCTAGTTCATATCAAGAGGTACAACATTAAAGCAATACACTATTAGTTCATGCTGATATAATCCACGGAAGGACTCAAATACTGCCTCTGCTCAGTCTCGAAGAATACATGACTGGCTCTTAACCATTAACTCACAGCTAGTCAAAACTGTCAAGAGAGCACCATGTTCTGCGTACCTTAATTTAATAACGGCTTCACACGCAACAACCTCACGACAGACAATAATTCTGAGACAAGTCTCAGAAGCCACTCAACCACTAAATGTACGATGTGACTTACACACTTCACAAACCACGGAAAGTTCCAACTGAATCTCTCTCTACAACTTAATACAGCTGATGGACTGTTCATTCATACACATTTCAAACCCTGCACTCAACTAACCAATCATCGCTTAGCGTTATCTCTGACTGGTTACTTAGACTCACGTGAAGAACTATTAACGAATTAAAGATATGCTCACACAGAGGACCAAATAGCTCATGTAGTAACTACCACTCTGATTTACTACCGCCATCTCGAAAATATACTCGAACAATTCGGATAAACTCCACCCGTGGCACAAGGTCGTGACATGAATGGCTAGCGCTGTACAAACGTTTTATAGTTTTCTTTCTTTTTAACAAAAATACTTATAAATGCAAATGTCATTATTATTTTTTCGTTTGTATAAACATTTTTCATATGTATGATCATTTTTTTTGACTGAAGTGTGTATTATGTTTTCTATGGTCAAAGGGACATAATCCGAGTTATCGAAACTACAATTTTTTAGGAGTTTGCCTTCTCTTGTATAGAGACACGTTCGGTCTATAATTTCTTGAACGAAGCGTGACCACATCTCCTTATTTGGTAGTACCAGTCAACTATGGTAGATGTCTGAAACCTTTCTTAACGCTTCTTTTCATGACCATAAAAGGCGCGACTGTGTAAGACTTTTATCTCGAATGTTCTTAGAATCGTCTTATTGTGAACGGCAACTCAGAGATTGTCGTTCTGCGCATGTCAAAAGCTGGGAGTTCGTTCTGTGTGTTCCGCCCAGTTGGGGCAGTTGAGAAATGGTTTAAGAAGCGAGCAGACGCGACCTGCGTCTTGTGATTCTCTGAGGGAAATACATTGTCTTTGTGAGTTAGTTAGCTAACTAGACTATTTCCCAGTATTATTCACGCCTGCCTGGAGGCATATGTTCATGGTTGATTTTCCGAAATAAGGTAATTCCTCTTGTATCGAACTTTATGCTATCATCTAGAGGTTCGTCATTTTGTCGCCTATTTGCTCGCCTGTGTGATTCAAAATGGAGAGGTACTTTGACTAGGATTAAGTCACCGGTATCTTTATACCTGAACTAGTTAAATATATATGGGTCGCTCTAGACCAACAAGACTATTGTCTGTGTTCCAGGATTCGTTATATCAGAGATCACGTCCAAGTCAGATGGTTAGACTTAGGAACATTATAAAGGTCGAGCTGACCTGTAGCCCATGTATGCTATTCACGTGCAGACAGTGAACGGACTTATTGTATACAACTGATCTGCTAGCATCAGAATGGGAGCATTTATTATTGTTTATGAACATTGAAGATCTGTAGCTGACACTGTTGCAGAAGTTATAGAAATTATTATTATTTATACAGCTTCACGAACTAGAACTCTATGATTTATGAATTTCTGAATCTATTGAACTGTGATGTCTTATGACGCATATATACAACAGCTGTCATTGCTGACTACAGAAATTGTTTTCAATGTGCCATATCATCTTGCTGAACTCGTTAACTATGTTGATGTCATAAGTATCATGACTGTTTTGTGGCGTGCAATAAATGGAAGAAACTTATACAACGAAGTTACCCTTTCTATGACTCTACACGTCATGTTGCCTGTGTGATAACCCTGTGAACTGTTCCACTACCACATACACAGCAACATCCTAAATCAGAGAAGACACCTACATCTTACACTTTAATACCAGGTGTCGATAAGGGTGGCAAGTTACCACTTCAGCTCAAATCCACCCTTATCATTTTTGGTGGCCAGAGCTGGTTCTATCATCTGATATTTTGGCGCACCATATCATTTTTGGTGGCCATAGGTTGGTTCACTCTGATTCCAGCTATCAAGGGGGTCAGCAAACCCAGACATCATCATCATACTAGATACAACTACAGCATCAACTACCACCTTACAAGAAATTTTATTGAAAGTATCCGGATTTTCTGACAGTTGCTGATTTTGAAACTACCCGGCGCTGCTCGGCAATATTGAAGTTTATGTAAAATTAGAAGGACAAGTACCGAGCGAATGGATTTCCTGATCTGGTGAAAAGAAGGACAAGTGCCGTAACAACTGTTCCGGTCTCAGGGGTACTGTTGCGGGTTCAGAAGGTCAAGTGCCGGTTAAATCAATTTAGAAGATTCAGAAGGTCAAGTGCCGTAACAACTGTTGCAGTATTAGAAGCTCTTTTCCTTCGTCATGGCTGTTTATGGGAGCAGAAGTTAATCAACGTTGGATCATTATCCTCAGAATGCTGATTACATCCTGTTCTGCACCGTGCTGACGCTGGATTTATAGAAGTTAAGTGGCCTGTTTTGTTTGTGAACTGTGCCCTTATGTTCTAACTGAGCCTTCTGTACTTTCACACTTTCTCCTATTGTTTTCATGATACATGTTTATATGTTATATGTTATTTGTTATTTGTATATTTATATGTTTATATTTCAGCGGGTTTTCTCGGTTGGGCGGTGTCTTTCAGTAGAAGATACCACGTCACAGAGGTTCTACTGTTAGCGTTTTCGTTAGGGACTGTGCGAATTTCCTACAGTGAAATTTGCTAGCGACAATCGTTGCTATATCTGTTTAGTTGTGACGAGTTGTGCTTTATTTTTGTTTCTTGTATATATATATTTTTTTTCTTTTTTTTCTTCTTTTCTCTCTTTCTTTGTGTTTTTTAGTTTCGATTTCGATTGTTTGTATTTGTAGGTCTCCCCTTTGCTATTATTCAGTTCTTTACGTATATTTTTGTGTATACACTGTAGCGTCATTTGTTAGTCATATCTTCGCATATTTCTTTTAGTTTTGCTGTTTGTGTATTTGACTTATGCGAATGTTTTCGTATTGTTTGATCTTTGTTGTTGTTTACATTGACTTTGATCTTTGTTGATTGTTTACATTGACTCTGATCTTTGTTATTGTTTACATTGACTCTGATCTTGTTGTTGTTTACATTGACTCTGATCTTTGTTGTTGTTTACATTGACTTTGATCTTTGTTATTGTTTACATTGTTGGTGACCTTTGTTATTGTTTACATTGTCTTGTTATTGTTTACATAGTTCTTGCATAGTTAGCTTTCACTATTGTTAATATATGCTCATGCACTATTGGTCTATAGTGCACTTATCATAACTAACTGGTGTTTTTTGCTTATGCACTATTGTAGTGCAGTTATGATAAATAACTGATGGTTATGCACTGATTTGGGTAGTGCACTGATGATTAAGAAGTGACTTGTGATATTATTATACATTTGATAATACAAGTTGGTGTCAACTCCTGTTTCCCACAGAGATTGGGTTCAACATAGAGATTATACAAGCACTTTATTAAGTCTTGTTGCTATTTAACATTGAAATAAGATAATTAATTATTTCAGGTTCTGTACTCACATTTTAGACATCATGTCTACATTTGAGTACTTTATTGAGCAGGGTAAAGCCCTTGGGAAGACAGGTGATAAATTAGAAGAATTTGCGACTGTTCAATATGCCAAGGCATTGAAGTCGGAAGAAAAGAAAATGAAAGAACAAACTGAACAAAAGAGAATAGAGGCTGAAATAGAACAAAAGAAACTGCAGATGCAGGTGGAGGAAAAAAGATTTCAAATGGAAATGGAAAAACAAAAAAGAGAAGCAGAATTTCAGGAGAAGAGGCTTCAGGCTGAAGCTGAAAATAAGAGACTTGAAAAAGAAGCTGAAAATAAGAGACTTGAAAAAGAAGCTGAAAATAAGAGACTTGAAAAAGAAGCTGAAAATAAGAGACTTGAAAAAGAAGCTGAAAATAAGAGACTTGAAAAAGAAGCTGAAAATAAGAGACTTGAAATAGAGGCTGAAGAAAAAAAGTTACAGGCCCAGGCTGAAGAAAGAAAGTTACAGGCTGAGGCTGAAGAAAGAAGGTTACAAAGAGAGGCTGATGAGAGAAAAGCAAAAATGGAACATGATGAAAAAGTCTTAGCTTTAGAGTTAGAGAAGTTAAAGTTATTGAACACTGGTAATGCTAATGATGCAAATAAGGTGTCAAATAAGACTAATGCTAAGGATTTCAAGCTTAATCTACCAGCATTTAATCCCTCAATCGATGATATAACATTTTATCTAGATAGATTTGAAAGTGCATGTAATGTGCATAATATAGATAAAACATTATATGTGTATCATCTGTCCAAGATACTTAGAGGTGATGCTTTGACTTTGTTGAGTATGGGAGATGTGCCTGACAAAAACAACTATGAGGTTGTCAGGGCGGCATTGTTAAAGAAGTACCAACTTAACGAGGACGGATATCGTCTTAAATTTAAAACCATGTTACCAGAAACTGGAGTTGAATTCTCTGAATTCATCTCAGGCATCCGTCTTACTTTTTTACGATGGGTTGAGTTGTCTAAGACAGAAAATACATTTGAAGCTCTTATGGATTTACTACTTAGAGATAAGGTTATGTCTTCTGTTAATGAAGCTTTTCTATCTTTTCTTCATGAGCGTAAGCCTAAAAACATAAAAGAAATGGAAGAATACTGTAGCCAGTATGTTACTGCGCATCCGCACATAACCATTAGTAACTCTAAGGTGAAAGAAGGTCTGCCAGTTGCTTCGGCAGCACCTTATGGCCCAAATTTTATGCGTAAATTTCAGGGTAGCCAGAAAAATTTCAATAAAAAGAGTAATCGTAATTATGCCCAGAACCATAGTGATCAATTCCAGGGTGATTCTTCTTCCCAGAACTGGAGACAACCTAATACTACACGTTATTCTCACCCGGTTAACTTTAGAAATTTTCACAAAGGTAATCGGTATAGAGGGAAATATTTTATGCAGAGACCTCAATACCAAGATAATAGAGGTTCTCAACAGCATAGAGATAGTAATGACAGTTATGGAAACTGGAACTCAAACCAGGATAAAAATTACAGTAGGGACTTTAATGATAATTGCAGAGGCAATAATGGTCGCGGTAGATCGCAACATAAGAGAAAAAGATATCAACAGACAAACTCTGTTCAACAAGAATCTCAGGGAGCAGATAAACAGGTTAATAATGATAAAGACCATAATGCTATCGGATGCTCATCTTTTGATTTTGGTAGGGCAAATAAATGTATCCAATGCAGTACTTTATTTGATCCGAAAACCGTTAGTACTCTAAGCTGTGGTCATCCTTTGCCCGCTCTTCCTGCTAATGTTGCTCATGATGGGAGAGGTTCTCTTATATTACATAAGGGGCTAGTAAATAGTAATCCAGTCTCAGTGTTGTTTGATTCTGGATGTACTACTGTCGGCGTTAGGCAATCTCTTGTAGATCCATCCTGTGCTACAGGAAAAGTCATCAAATGTGTCACATTTGGTGGCACGTTAGAAAAGTATCCTACTGCTATAATACACATTGCTACTCCTTTCTTCACGGGAGAGGTCCACGCGTGTCTACTTCCAAACCCTATTGCGGACCTTATTATTGGTCGTATTCACGGAGTTAGGGAATGTACCCCACAGCAGATTGCTGTTTGGGAAGAGCAAAACATTGAAGCTACCAATGCGGTGGTCACAAGAGCACATGCTCTGGATCCACCTCAAACTTCATTAACTAATAATGATGAAGTAAATGACCAAGATAGTCACTTGACTATTACACGTGACTCATTTATCAAATTGCAAGAAGAAGATCCTTCTTTACAAAAATTCTTCATTCTAGCAAAAAAAGGTGATCCTAATCAGAACACTAATAGGAAATCTTGGATTTCTATGAAGAACGGCGTACTTGTACGTATGGTACAAGACTCGACTACGTCCACTCATTCACAAATTCTTGTGCCTAAGAGCATGAGATTGCAAATATTGCAACATGCTCATGACTCGCAATGTGCTGGACATATGGGTTTTTCCCGTACAAAGTCGAGGGTTCTTGCGGCTTTCTTTTGGCCATTTGTGAGCAAGGACATACGAATGTACTGTCGCTCTTGCAAAGTATGTCAGGAGGTCAAATCTAAAGGACCACGACATGCTGCGCCTATCCAGGCTGCTGACATTCCTATTCGCCCTTTTCAAAAAATGGCAATAGATATTATCGGTCCTTTTAGAATTAAGTCGGCTAGAGGACATCAATTTATCCTTACATGTGTCGATATGTGCACACGTTGGCCAGAGGCAATACCTCTCAAGAGCATCTCAACTGCTGATATCGCAGACGCTCTTTGGCTGATATTTTCTCGCTTGGGTTTTCCCGGAGAAATATTGTCAGACCATGGCACTCAACTTATATCAGACACTATGTCACAGGTAATGTCTATGCTACACATTAAAAGGTCTCTCAGCAGTATCTATCACCCAATGTCTAATGGGTTGGTCGAACGTTTAAATAGGACTCTGAAAACTTTACTTGGTAAAATAACTGAGGATCATCCTCAGGATTGGGACAGGGTCTTACCCGCGGCTCTCTTTGCGTATAGAGAGGTCCCCAATGAACATACGGGGTTTTCCCCTTTTGAACTTGTCTTTGGCGCGCAACCGCGCGGCCCTATGTCTTTACTTCACGATCTAATCACTGCCGATAATATTAGCGATGAGACTCAATCTTCTTATGAGTACGTCATTGCTCTTAGGCAAAAGATCATCGAGGCATGCAAACTAGCAACTTCGTCTTCAGAATTTGCTAAAGAAAAGGCAAGGCAGTTTGCAAATAAGAATAGATGTCTACGACAACTTTGTCCAGGTGACAAAGCTCTCGTTCTACTTCCTTCAAGGGAGAACAGACTTCTAATTGCATGGAAAGGTCCATATGCAATAGTCTCCAAAATTTCTGATGTCGACTATGTTGTCGATATTGATGGAAAGCATAAAACTTTCCACATAAATATGCTCACAGGGTTTTATGAAAGACCTGACTATTTGCAGCCTATTTTCCAGGCTACGGACAATTCACAAGCAACTCATGGTCAGTACTCATCTCTGTCAGTTATACAGGATGAGGAAACTACTTTTTCTGATGTCAATCTTCCTCTTTCTATGGTCCCACTTTATTCTACGGAATCTTGGAAAAACGTGACCGTTTCTCCAAATCTTTCCGCTGAGGAACATCGACAAGTTTCTTCGATGTTGCAAACATTTCAGGATGTTCTTACAGACATCCCGGGACACACACATGTCATAGAACATGACATTGTGCTAACTGATCACAATCCTATCAGAGTCAGACCATATCCAATACCTATCCATTTCCAGTCTCAAGTCGAAAAAGAATTGGATGAAATGATACGTTTGGAAATCATTGAACCATCCACTTCAGCATACTCTTCGTCTATGGTTATTGTTCGAAAGAAGGATAATAACATTCGCATTTGCGTAGATTATCGCAAATTGAACCAAGTTACGAAGTTCGATGCTGAACCTATGCCTTCATTAGAAGAGCTACTCAATAAACTTTCTAATTCTAGATTCTTTACCAAACTAGATTTGTCTAAAGGTTATTGGCAAGTCCCGCTAACTGAACGTGCCAAACCTTTTACAGCTTTTTCTACACCTAGGGGTTTATTCCAATGGAATTTCATGCCTTTTGGTCTTATGAACGCCCCTGCTACATTCGTACGCATGATGCGGCGAATTCTCGCATATCGTACAGATGTCATAGCATACCTAGATGATATCTGTCTATTCAGTGATTCTTGGGAAGATCACTATTTGGGTTTATACGAATTACTGTCTACTCTTCGCGAGTATAACTTGACTGCAAAACCCTCTAAAGCCTTTATAGGATTTAGCGAGATTTCTTTCCTAGGTCATCGGGTTGGTCATGGTCTTTTAAAGACAGAGGACCACAATGTTTCAAAAATACTTAACATTTCGGTCCCTAAGACGAAGAAACAAGTAAGGAGTCTATTAGGTTTGATTCAATTCTACGGACGATTCATTCCGAATCTGTCCTCCATTATGGCACCGCTTTCTACTTTATTGAAGAAAGGGTCGCCTAATCTGATCCGCTGGTCTAAAGAATGTCAATCCTCATTGGACCAGGTTAAAGCCCTATTTTCATCTCCACCTATTCTTAAGTTACCTACTATTGAGAAGACTTTTGTTCTTCGAAGTGACGCCTCGTCAACAGGGATTGGGGCAGCACTAATGCAGGAGTATTCTGATACTTTGCATCCGGTGATGTATATCTCTAGGAAATTAAACGCTGCAGAAAAGAATTACTCGGTTTTAGACCGTGAGTTATTGGCTATGGTATGGTCTATTCTGAAGTTACAAAGATTTCTTCTAGGCGCACATTTCATTGTGGAAACCGACCAGAAAGCGCTTACTGCTATTCAGAGCAAAAACTTGAAGAGCTCGAGGTCCACTCGTTATGCCATAGCTCTTCAACCATTTCATTTCTCGGTTCGAGCTATCCGTGGTTCGGATAATGTAATGGCAGACATTCTGTCCAGATGTCCACACGATTCCACATGATTCTTCTGTCATATATATATATTTCCTGATATACAGTCCAATGTTATAATGACATGTTAGTAGATTTTGTCTCACTTTTTTTTTTGAGGGAAATTTATAACATTGTACCATGTAATTATCTAAGAAGGCTTAGTTAGTGATATACGGGCCAAAAGATCACTCGGCCACATTTAAATAAATTATTTTCAGGATTGTATTAAGAAATTTACCAGTTGTCTTTAAGATTTGTGTTATTGATATTTTCGCAGCACATCATTGAAGTCTGCGAGTTTATGTCCATTGTGGAACTTTGAGGATATCAAGTCCTGTCCTACATTGGGAGCGGATGATGTCCACATCTTCTTCTATTGAATGTTTTATGTCACCGAAGATCAACACATGTATTACTTATTAATTACTGTTACTTTATATAATGTAATAATATAGTGCGGTATATTAGTAAATTACACCGCTATTTGCAACACATTGTATGATAACACATAATATATTTAATTTCATATATTGGTATGAGAATAATTTGATTGTCATTATGTTGTTGCCATCATTGTGGCGTGTGTTGGTGGCACCTTCCTGGAATATATCAGCGTATACTTAGATAAATTTTTTCTCTAAGGATCTGAGATATGATCTCAGTGTCGCTCCATGCGTTGAGCTAATTTGTTAGGTATATATCCACGCATCATACGTGCGTTAGGAGCCTAGATTTTTTCCGGCTCCAGGATTTAAAAAAAAAAATGTTTCATTTTTTTTTTTCCCGGGAGGGTGCGGTAATGTTACGCACGGATCATTATTATTTTTCGTTTGTATAAACATTTTTCATATGTATGATCATTTTTTTTTGACTGAAGTGTGTATTATGTTTTCTATGGTCAAAGGGACATAATCCGAGTTATCGAAACTACAATTTTTTTAGGAGTTTGCCTTCTCTTGTATAGAGACACGTTCGGTCTATAATTTCTTGAACGAAGCGTGACCACATCTCCTTATTTGGTAGTACCAGTCAACTATGGTAGATGTCTGAAACCTTTCTTAACGCTTCTTTTCATGACCATAAAAGGCGCGACTGTGTAAGACTTTTATCTCGAATGTTCTTAGAATCGTCTTATTGTGAACGGCAACTCAGAGATTGTCGTTCTGCGCATGTCAAAAGCTGGGAGTTCGTTCTGTGTGTTCCGCCCAGTTGGGCAGTTGAGAAATGGTTTAAGAAGCGAGCAGACGCGACCTGCGTCTTGTGATTCTCTGAGGGAAATACATTGTCGTTGTGAGTTAGTTAGCTAACTAGACTATTTCCCAGTATTATTCACGCCTGCCTGGAGGCATATGTTCATGGTTGATTTTCCGAAATAAGGTAATTCCTCTTGTATCGAACTTTATGCTATCATCTAGAGGTTCGTCATTTTGTCGCCTATTTGCTCGCCTGTGTGATTCAAAATGGAGAGGTACTTTGACTAGGATTAAGTCACCGGTATCTTTATACCTGAACTAGTTAAATATATATGGGTCGCTCTAGACCAACAAGACTATTGTCTGTGTTCCAGGATTCGTTATATCAGAGATCACGTCCAAGTCAGATGGTTAGACTTAGGAACATTATAAAGGTCGAGCTGACCTGTAGCCCATGTATGCTATTCACGTGCAGACAGTGAACGGACTTATTGTATACAACTGATCTGCTAGCATCAGAATGGGAGCATTTATTATTGTTTATGAACATTGAAGATCTGTAGCTGACACTGTTGCAGAAATTATAGAAATTATTATTATTTATACAGCTTCACGAACTAGAACTCTATGATTTATGAATTTCTGAATCTATTGAACTGTGATGTCTTATGACGCATATATACAACAGCTGTCATTGCTGACTACAGAGATTGTTTTCAATGTGCCATATCATCTTGCTGAACTCGTTAACTATGTTGATGTCATAAGTATCATGACTGTTTTGTGGCGTGCAATAATGGAAGAAACTTATACAACGAAGTTACCCTTTCTATGACTCTACACGTCATGTTGCCTGTGTGATAACCCTGTGAACTGTTCCACTACCACATACACAGCAACATCCTAAATCAGAGAAGACACCTACATCTTACACTTTAATACCAGGTGTCGATAAGGGTGGCAAGTTACCACTTCAGCTCAAATCCTGCGGAAGTCACGAATTCATTTTTTTCTTGTCTTTCTGAGATCGTTACTTAGATTATACAATGTATTACATCGGATGTGGTGTTACTAAAAATAATAATTTCTCTAAGTAAAGTTTTCCTCTGACATATTTCTTACACGGCGTATTTCAGTTCAGCTGCTGAGTCATGTTACAATATGAATATAGTTCAGAGATCTGATAAAAGAGAATGAAAATATCTTTTGTTCCATCTAATGAAAATATAGAATAGACAACACAGGACCCAGACAAGGTATAGACAGTTAAATTGTATAAAACAAGTGACAGATAGATGAGAAAAACAGCACGAACAAAACAGTCACAAAATAAGGAAAATAACAACAGACAAACAATGCATTTACAAATAGAAAGACGAAACGTCACAATTAACATGAACTACTATAAAAAACAATCAGGGGTCGGAAAACCTCGGTGAGATTGCTCGAACCCGAAATACCATTGAATGTAATTTACAAGAACAACCTTATAGAACATTCAATGTGCGGTCATCTTTAAATGACATGTTATCGCTAGCATTGGATCTCCACCCAACCTTCCCGCAAAGATATAAGAACATGAATAGTAATGACAGAAAAAAATGACAGAAGGACTTACCAGCACATAACTGGACACACATGCATAAAAATACAGGCCACTTATCTGAAAAAAGGCGATCCGCCAGATGCTCACTTGGAGACAAAATTCAGCGCTACCTGTAGACTGATGTAATAATGACGTGTAGATAACAATGGTACAGCAAACAGTGGCCACGAAAATCAAATGAAGACTGTCGTGAAATGACGTCTGTTTAACATCACGAATTCAATTAACTCTGACCAATACCGCGAGCCATACATTTTCAAAGGATAAGATACACAAGCCAATGAAAAGCTTTCTTGGTGCTGTGTTTACTACAGCTGGGAAAATAATTGGCCAGACCCTATTTGTGTAACATGATTAACTTCAGAAGTTTGCTACAGCAATATAAAAGAAGTATCACTTGGCAGAGGTTATCAACACGATATTAGGAATGTTACTCTACCCGTAAGTAGTAATACTTTTACTAATACCATTATAGGACGGGAGAAATCGTAGGTTAAATGTAATGGAAGCTTCAGGTTGGCCGAAATTTAGCTGTTTAAAGTATGCATAACAGAAAATGCAAGTAGTAACCTAAAAGATTATTACATCAATATGTAAAGCCTAATTCTAAGTATAAGGTAAACTTTACTTGACTAAAATCGCATCAGGAATAACGAAGATAATTAAGAAAGTAGTTTTCCTATATTATACGAAAGGCCAAACGGTACCCATATTTTCGGATAGTTATTGCATTTCTTCGAGACTATCTCGGACGTCCGGGTCAGGCTATAAATAGAATGGCCTTTCAAACCCAGTCAGTCACTATTATTTGAAGGCAGAGAGAGCGGCAAAAAAGGAGCATACGTTTATGCCAGCTTTTGCCTTTTGCACTTCTATGCAAACTTAAACCAACCATTTAGAGCTCATCTGTGTGTGCCTGAGGGTAAGAACGAATATATATATATATATATATATATATATATATATATATATATATATATCTATATATATATATATATATATATATATATATATATATATATAAGTATGTAATATTCCTGTGTGTAATCCACTGTGCGATACGATGAGTATAAGATGTGTTGGAAATGACTATTTTCTGATGAAACTTACATTCTCGTGTGTACTTCTAGAGGCAAAGCTCGCCTTCGGAAATATTTAATATATTGAGAAAAATGGGTAAATTGTGTCTGTAAGTTGGGAAAAGTATTTAAAGAAGTATTTCTTGAATGGAATGAGACACTTGACAGGAACATAAAGAAGGATGAAGGGGATTGATTCACAGTATCGGTTGACATATTGTTAAATAATTTTACTCACAACCAAATTATTGTGATGCGAATCATGTAGAAAGTACTTGTAATTAAGAAAGTAGAATTAAATTGTGATCAATTTGAATTTAAATGATTGTTGATACCTACATTATACCTTGTGCTTCCGCTGCACGCTTATCTGAAACTGTCTACCGTCCCCATCTGTGTTAGAGAGGGACATGGATGGACAAATACAGGGATTTCGTTTAACTTTGTTTCAGGTTTAATCATATACTTGAAAACCTACACCAAATAAGAAGAGGCATCTCTTAAGTCAGCTACAACGAACGCAGTGCCAGTTCTGAGGAAAAGTGCCAGCCATTTCGTCTGTAGCAGTGGTAAGATTCTTAACTGAAGATTCTATCCAAAAATTTTGAGGGAGTCATCTGCAGTGTGAGAAAAGTGACTCTCTAGACACTGTGTAGCTTATCCCGGTTCACTAAAACACGTTACCGATTCCAGTTAGTGGTGACTGTCACAGTGACTGTTAATTTATTTTACCATCTCGTCCCAATTTATTACTCTTTTTAATGTCCTGGTTTCCTCGTCATTTTGTATTTTCTTTTCTACCTTCGTGGCCCTATTTTTTCCCCCTTTCTCAAACCCACCCGGGGTTTGTTTACGTTCTGGCTGGCCTTCAGTACTAAATTCCTTCAACGGTCAGCGTAGCGGTAATATTACATACGCGCACCTGTTCCGTCCAGGGGAATTTCTCTGGTTGTTTTAAGTCTTTGATCACGAGTGTAGGTGTCTGTGTAGAAACGGCCAGCTAGCGGGAGCTAACCGTTTGAGGTCTCGGGAAAGCAGGTTTGATCTTCGTAACAGGGGAGATAACCCGCGGGTAGTCTCTGTGTTCAGAACGCAGTTAGTGATCATAATATTATGTCTATCTAGGGAACTTTTTCGCGGTTGTTGACTTCTGATGTAGTCTCTAGAGAAACCTTTGTCTTACTCTTTATTACGCATTATGCCGATACATCTGTAGAAACAAGCAATGCCAAGTGTTTATTGGTAAATTATAAGAGTAGAAGGGTTTAATAATTCAAACACACTCGTAAATATTTCCTGCCCGAGAGAGACCATCCTGAGATTCAGGCAAACATTAACACGGAACTAAATGTTTTTGCCTATTTCTTGGCATTTTCTCGGGGTGAGTTGACATATCTTATTATACATATATTCATGTTAGCTTTTACATATATCTGATAGGAATGTGACTTACTTCAATTTTTTTTTGAGGATTTCTCCCGGTAAATTAATTCAGTGATAATTCTGCGCAGTCTACCGCCTTAGTTAAGTGGTGCTTAAACAGTCAGGTGTCAGTGTTATGGTTTATAATGGGTTAAATGATAAACTTACAATAACAGATACAGGCACTATAACTCTGAATTATAGGAGATAGTCACTTATTCCATTTTGATAGAAACTTCTAGTGGCTGGGGAGAATCATTATATGCTTACTTGTGTAGCTAGACTCTAGTCATAACTTTCGCAGAAAGCAGACACCGGCCATAGATATAATTATATCTTATGTTCAGTCACAACGGTATTATGATAGCTAGAACATTGCATTTTCTATTTGTTCATTGGTGGGATGTTAATACTTTTTCCCCAAAAGGGCCATATGATTTATTTGTGTAATGTCACATGCTGTAATTTGGTTATGTAAATTCATTTAAATGATTGAGAGATGAATAGCATATCCATTCAACTGTAACTACAAGGTTAGGTTTCCTGTATGTTTAGTTGGAAGAAGAGGAGTAGTTTTTGCTGTCAGAACATTTACTGACAGGTCGTGGGTGTACAAAAGATATTAAGCCTATGCAGGCGCATGCTGATAATTGATAGAGTGGAAGGAGCGGAGCATAACTGGTTATATAACGTTAGTGTGATTTTATTGTTTGCTTGATATAAAGGGTGTCTTTTTTGGGTCTCAGTTTCAGGGATACCGAATCGCTAGAGCAGACTCCAGTCAGGCAAAGAACGTCATCTTCTCTTCGACCTAGAGGGTTTCTGAATACCGCTAGCGTTACAAGTTGTCAACCCCATTCCGGAACCAAAACCCCTTTTGTCAACGCCAAGTTAAGCTCACGCAGTGCAACGAGCCAACGCTAAATCTGAAATCATCGGTTGCAGTTGTAGTCACCTACTCGCCTATTGATCGCCAGTTAGAGCAGTGCGGCTTCCAGCATATCAATCAGCCCAGCGTCTATAGCAGAATTTATATCACCAAGCTTTGTGTGCCTAAACGGGGCACTCATTCAAACCAGCTCAAACCGGATTTAATGCCAAGCAAGCAATAGCGCCGGATAAGAGCGCCTGGGACTCTTTGTCCTCAAGTAACTTCGTCTGGTGTATTTCTTGGTTATGTAGAACATCGCACTTATGAGCGGCCAGCCAGAAATAGACAGAGTTCCAGTCCCCCTCACGCAATTAGGGGTCACCAACGTTTAGCACCAACAAAGAATGTTTTGTAGGGTTATTCCATCACTTTGAAGGATATCTACATGTAAGACACTTTTCTGGAGCTAGGGCCTTTGGTCCCACGAAAGCGGACAGACTGTCGCTTAGTTTGTTTATTTGGTCAGCAAGAGAAATAGACAGAGTTCCAGTCCTTCTCACGCAATTAGGGGTCACCAACGTTTTAGCACATACACGGAAAGTTTTGTAGTTTTATTCCATCACCCTGAAGGATATCTACATGTAAGACACTTTCTGGAGCTAGCCTTTGGTCCCACGAAAGCGGACATACCGTCAGACAGCTTAGTTATTTTCTCTGTGTTCTACAGGTTTTTATAATTGGTGGTGTGTGTGTTCGTTGGTGTATTTTGCATATTTTTGATTATTGATGTAATTTTATGTTGTTTGTGATGAGATGCATTATTTTCATGCTTTTCTTCTTTAATAAAGTTTACACATTTATTAATGCGCTGTTCACGACCCTTCCATCCATAATTTACATTCTTAGCTCTTTACTATAGTCTCTACGTATGATTCAGAGAAAAGAGTGAGAGCAGGCGGTGCTTAGACAGTATAAGTGTGTTGAGGCTTGGAGAGAGTGATAACTTTATCAATCTTCTCCAGGTTTGTCTCAAGTCCACCTCCTATTACACTTTATCTATGTGTAATCTATAACTCTGTCAGTCCACTAACCCTTGTCGATTTCACTACTATTGTCCAACTCGACAAATACTCCACACTTTAACTCAACCACGACAATAATGGCTGGCTCGCCGAGATATTTTTGAGCTACATTTGATGCACCCACATTAATGTGGGCTCGTTCCGAGGATGAATCTCTCACAAGATTCTATTCTGATTCTTAGAGTTTAGTGTTCTGCAGATTATAGGAATTGCTATCCCCTAGACAAATCGAACTATTTCTTTTGGAGGAAGTCTGAACAGCGTTTTTTCTCCACAGCAATCATAAATATTAAGTTACATTTATTGTTCATTTTACACATGAGACAGCTGGTAAAGGTTGCTGGTATCACTGCTGAGTTTTTGGGTTGGTAAATCTGACGACTATTGTTGTAAAAGTCAGAAAATTTTTTTTTAAGGGTTAAATTTTTTTCAGGAGTAGCTCTTTAACCTGAGATAAGAAGCTACATGTAATGTATGACAGAGCCCGAGGACTAGGGTCTTCTTATTATGACTAGGTGACTGAGGCAGGCCTAGTTATTGCCTATTCAACTTGTCAGTCTAGTTCTTCGGCTTATCTTCCAAGTAAGCTTATCTCTTTTACTGGCCCCTTTCCGCCAGAGGTGGAAATTCTTGGATGAGATGATTTGGTTCTTTTACACTCCCATGGACTCGTTCTTCCCTCCTAGATGTTATATGACGACTAGATCGTATATTGGCGTGCTCTGATTTTTCCTTATTATTGTGCTATTTTCCTATTCTTCCACACCCTTTTAATAATCAACTCAACTTGTGTGGAGAAAGTTCAACTGATAATAAATTTATTTACAATACACAGGTTCCAACATTTTCAATTGTGGATGTTTCAACAACTCCATATCATTCCATATATCCTGCTGCTCTCCATTTATCTTCCTTTCCTATCTCTCTGTCATATCCCTGAAATCTCCAGACCTGTCAAACCTAATTCTAAAATGGCATCAATCCCTATACATGATTTATATATATAATATCAAATACTGTCAAGTACTGCTGCTGTGGTCTTCTCGTACTTACTCGTCAAATGAGTGAGAGAGCACCTTAACTTTTCCATAGTTGATATGTTCATCAATATCTTCTCTTTCCTGTTATTTACTGTTCCTTGAGAAGGAGAGCATGACTTATCTCATGAGTATCAATGTTGCAAAGAAAACCTTTATTCATTTATTCATGCCAGTGACGATACCTCGTCTTATTTACACAACAGCCTATCTGGCAATCAGCAAATTACAATGTCGTTCACTTTATACTCTCTTTAGTCGTGCTTGTTTCAAATGTACTTTCTGGTTGCTCGCCCCTTGAAATGTGAGCATCATCAACCTCTTGGGAAAATAATTTGCCTGAAAAGTCTATAAAATAGTTCAAGAGTTCTCTTACCGTAATATGCGAATTCCAGCACCTATCACAATTCTTACTATTCACCCCTATGCTAATCCTATATGTTCAGCACAGTTTGTTAACCACAAATTTAGCTATTCTCCAGAATTACTACCGCTAATAGATCTAAGTCTAGCTACTTCATCTGGGTAACCTCCTGTCAACCACAGGTTTTCATTTCTTGAGAGCCCAGCAAGGCACGTCTTGCCTCGTCAACTTTTCTGGTAGGACTAACTTCTTTAGTCCTTCAATTCATTCCCATGATCCGTTATCTGTTTTCCAGTCAATATGATTGGTCCATTGTTCAGTTCACTCACCGATCACAAACTCACGGTTAATTCCCCGCTGGCAAGTCAGTGAGCTTCGTTCCATGACTGTTTATATCTTACTCACATTTTTCTCGTGCGTTTGTTCCTGTTCCCAACTCACAAAACCTGTAAGGGGCGTTAATTAGTTATTGTCTCCCTTAAAGGTTTTTGCTTAAATGTTGCATTCCCTTCTTAAGGCTTACTAAAACCAACATGGTATGCAAATTTCCTTTTCCGTAACTGTGTACTCATAGAAACAATGTAAGTGTAAGCTAGCCTTATTTTCAATAGCTTTGATTTAAAGGATTCTCTCCCTTTCCCTCCAAGCATCACTGCACAACATAACATCTTCCATCTCCAGAACAAACAGCCCCCTTCCCAAACCACTCAAATCTCCCAAACCACCCTCTACGCATCCCCGTCTCAACAAAACCAAATCACCATCCTACCAAACCTCACGGTGACATATACGTCCCGGGGCCGCACAAATGTATCCCAGAGGGAAACATTTGCGTTTCATCAACAAGTAACCAAAGTCTATCTATCCCACTATCATCTCTATATTATGCCACGCACAACTTGCTAAAAAAAACATCAAAGACAAATATTAAAGACAATCAAGAAAACCAAAAATAAAAGTAAGACTTTGCTATAACCTAAATAGTAATGCGTATGTCATTAATTACTCACATATGGAACATCGTATTTCATAATTTATCTAAACATGTATAATCAAATATTCTATTTATATATACACAAAGGGTGACATGGAACTGCCTCTGAAAGCAGAGATTTGTCAGTCCGTTAAATGTCTATAATATCTGCCGTCAATGTCAGTATTACATTGTAGCGGTCAGATAGGCAGAATGTAGTATATCTATAACGTCACCATGCATGTATTAACTAAATCCCAAAGTGATAGCAAGAGACGTGTGTTACTAAGTCAGAATGTGATGTGCTCTGCTGATGCTAGCCTTTGATGCACCAGTCGAATTATCAGTCGTGTATGCAACTAACTACGCAAATCCAAACATCTGTCCTGGGGCAATAGCGAAAGACCTATGTCACTAAGTCAGAACATGATGTGCTCGGCTGATGCTAGCCTTGGATGCACCAGTCGAATCGTTAACTCAGTCTGAACTGTATACACTGTACCCCTGTATGTCGTACTCAAGCAAATCTTGAACATCATTATGCACGAAGTTAATGTATACTTGAACCAATAAGTGTCAGCATTATCATTTTTTTTAATAAGCAGTGGCTATAATTTCTACGTTGTGATCACATCGCAACTCCGTGTCGCCAATCAATCAATGCCACAGCAAGTAAGGGTGTCCACCATCAGTGCCATGTGTGCACACCCATCTGAGCAAGTAAGTCTTCCTGCTTCAATGTAATTCGGTTTGGTCTGTGACATCTCTTCTGTCTCTTGTTCCATCTTTTTTCTTTTTCTGAACTTGTACTAAATACATATCTGAAATACAAATACATTATAAGTTAACATGCATATTGTTCTATATAAACTAATTAACAGTGTTGATCCTGTAGTATGGTACGTCTTATCTTGTAAAGAATGTTGTTCGGGCTTTGTAAAATTCTGTATCTTTATTCTAGTCTGAGATACTTCATTGTTTAATCTAGTCTATCAGTTACAATGGTCTCTGTATCTAAACTATTTTATTATCACTCTGAATATGTTCCGAGCCTAATGAACTTATCACTCATGTCTATGTGATCAATGTACTTTATCAATGAGGCACCACTAGTGATGATGTTCTACACATTTAAGTTCCTTCACGAAGTTCTACCCTGTCTGTTCGCCAGGTTAATGTATAGTTTAAATGTATAAGTGTGCTCCGAAATATCAATAACCACTATGTTAACCACTGATAGATCTAATTATCTAACTAACCGTTGGATACCATTGATTGGGGTACCTTATTTAAGCACTATAGCTGGGTGAGTGCTGCGAATTAGTACTATTGCTGGGTGAGTACTTTACGACGATTACACTGCTTGTACGAATTTTGAGATCTCTTTTACAAGCTCCAAAAGTGTAAATTTCTCTACTGGAGAAACGACTGTCGTACTGTGATAAAGTTGGTATCAGTTGCAGTGTGTTTATAGTCGCTCTGCAGGAGGATGAGGACGAACGAATTTTAATATGTTGTTTTCAGTATGACAATGGTTTGAATACTTGACGATGTTTAAATTCTGAATCTGGTGTTGGTAAATTCGTCCATACATTCGGTGTCATTTTCTTCGTTTTATGTTGTTAAGTTCTGATTATACCGGTGCTACCGATTTGTCAACAATATTCTTGCGAATGTTTATACGCTATGCTCTAGAGCTTCGACTCTGATAAATTTTATTATTCCTCAGCTGCTCGTAAAGGTATCTCATCTTCAATCGTCCCAACTGTAGTGTGTAGACTGGTGGTTGCAGTTGTGGCTGGTAGTTGTAGTTGTTACTTCAAGTTTTCTTCTGTAATTCTCCGCTTCTGCTGAAATATGTTGCTTCGTGTGAGGCTGTAGGAGATTATCTTCTGTCATCACATGTTCGCTTCACATGATCACTGAGGTTGCGACAGGTGTCGCAGGGAATATGTTGGGGCTGACGAAGGGATAGGGAACGATGGTTGTGACAATGAGACTAACATTGCGAACACTGATGAGCTGTCTTTGTGTAGTGCGGCTAGACTCTCATGTGATTCTTGCTTCTTTATTTCTTCTGTAAGGCTCTCTATGTCTTCTTGACTGTCTTCCCCATACTCTTCTTGCATCACATCAATCAGAAGCTGTCTTCCTCTGCGGCTTCACCAAAAAAATCTCAGTCTCCACTATTTCTGCCGTCGTCACCACGACTTTTCACATAATTTCCGCCATACTATCATGGCCTCTAATCTACTTCTTATATCTCCTTCACTCATCTCCTCTACTGCAGTACCCTATTGGTCAGGTGTACTCAGTTCTCTCTTGTGTGCGGTACAGATCAATTACACTTAGTCTTCTCAAGACTCAGCTACCGCCGCCATCTTGTTATGTGTCTTAATATGCTATGCCTCTCCTCACATAGCCTCCTCTATCCCTCCTTATCTCATTTACTCATCATCTCAAACATTTTCATCATCACGGCCTCTCTACTTTTAAGCGCCTCTATTGTCTCCTTACATTTAAGCGCCTCTAACACTATCAGTTTATCCATATCTTGAGTCTCCCCCACTCCTCTGACTTCGTTAACTTTTTGCTTCCTCTCTACCTCTGCATCTCGTATATCTCCAGAGTTTCTCTCAACCTCCTTACTTCTTACTTCGTCAACCGTTTGCCTCGGTTTCTCTCTATCTTCCATTTCTTCCCTTCTCGCACTCCCTGAGTTCCTCTCAGGTTCCGTACTCTTTAATTGGTCGCTACCTCGACCTCTACTTATACTTCTAATATCTCTCCTTCTACCACTCTTATTTCTCTCCTTCTTTCTACTACTAGATCGGTATCTCCTTCGATCCTTAGTAGTTTCTCTACTTTAAGGGGTTCATTATCGTGCACTGATACTGGTGTACTGCTGTCTTCAACCGATGTATTGCATCCTGTAATTGGTTCGGGGTATTACTGTTTTCCGCGTGAATATGAAGTTCGTCGTCTGCATCAAGTTTGCTGTGTGAAGTGCTTGAGGTTTCTGTAGGATTATAATGATCTAGTGTGACCTTTCTTACTGGTCTGTCATTCAATAAAGCTGGTGGTACTGTCGGGCGATGATTGTCTTTCTTCATTTGCGCTTCAAGGGCTTGATTGATATATCCACCTTCTTCATGCACTAATACTGGTGTACGGGGGGGGGGGGGGTTATGTTGTTTCTGCCGCGAGTCAGACGATGTATAATATCTTGTAAGTGGTCTGGGATGTTGTTTTGTTCTTCGTCAATTTGCTGCTTCTGCCATTACTTGGAGGCTTTCTGTGCATTACTATTTGCTATTTGGTGGGCCCTATGTTTCTCTTGTATTACAATGTGGATTGGATCTTCACCTTGATTTACACTTGATTCGGCCATTTTATTCTTTTGTTTGTGTTTACTCTCCACCTGTGCTGATGCTGTAACTTGCTTCAACTGTTCTTCATTCTTTTGTGGATTAAGGCTATCACCTCTTGAATATCCACTATCTAAGGAAACTTCGCTCAACTCTGGAGCCGGTACATGACTTTGCACATTCAGATCAGTTCTTTCTGGATTTTTGCATGTGACAGCTTCTTGTTTCTCATCTTGTAATTTATCTTGAATGTTAATTTGTTGTACGTTATCAATGATATTCTTGTTATTTTGACTTGACTTTCCCACCTGGGTCATAAGTAATGTCTTTATGTCTTCTAGAACACCTATTCCTTTTGACACTAGAGTGTTCAGCATACCATCAACAGTCTCTAGCTCTGAAATATTAGCAATTGTTTGATGGACTTTTCCGCACTGTTTATATCTCTTACATTTCGGGGCTTGACTACATAGCATCGACAAGAATGTACATGGCTTCATGATTTCGCTGTCATTCTTTACATCTCTTTCTTCGGATGTCACCTTTTCTGTCTTACCGACCATGTCAACACTGCACAAATCAGGTAAGTCATCCGTAACTTGTCTTGACCTTACCCTGACTGGGATTAGACTCTTCTTACACCAGTCATCTGTTTGCACTGCGACATTCTTTGTTTGAGGATCCATTCTAGTAACTGTAGGTTCAGTTCGTTTTTCAAATTTAATTTTCGCTATACATGATTTATATATATAATATCAAATACTGTCAAGTACTGCTGCTGTGGCCTTCTCATACTTACTCGTCAAATGAGTGAGAGAGCACCTTAACTTTTCCATAGTTGATAAGTTCATCAATATCTTCTCTTTCCTCTTATTTACTGTTCCTTGAGAAGGAGAGCATGACTTATCTCATGGGTATCAATGTTGCAAAGAAAACCTTTATTCATTTATTCATGCCAGTGACGATACCTCGTCTTATTTACACAACAGCCTATCTGGCAATCAGCAAATTACAATGTCGTTCACTTTATACTCTCTTTAGTCGTGCTTGTTTCAAATGTACTTTCTGGTTGCTCGCCCCTTGAAATGTGAGCATCATCAACCTCTTGGGAAAATAATTTGCCTGAAAAGTCTATAAAATAGTTCAAGAGTTCTCTTACCGTAATATGCGAATTCCAGCACCTATCACAATTCTTACTATTCACCCCTATGCTAATCCTATATGTTCAGCACAGTTTGTTAACCACAAATTTAGCTATTCTCCAGAATTACTACCGCTAATAGATCTAAGTCTAGCTACTTCATCTGGGTAACCTCCTGTCAACCACAGGTTTTCATTTCTTGAGAGCCCAGCAAGGCACGTCTTGCCTCGTCAACTTTTCTGGTAGGACTAACTTCTTTTGTCCTTCAATTCATTCCCATGATCCGTTATCTGTTTTCCAGTCAATACGATTGGTCCATTGTTCAGTTCACTCACCGATCACAAACTCACGGTTAATTCCCCGCTGGCAAGTCAGTGAGCTTCGTTCCATGACTGTTTACATCTTACTCACATTTTTCTCGTGCGTTTGTCCCTGTTCCCAACTCACAAAACCTGTAAGGGGTGTTAATTATTTATTTTCTCCCTTGGAGGTTTTTGCTTAAATGTTGCATTCCCTTCTTAAGGCTTACTAAAACCAATATGGTATGCAAATTTCCTTAGCCGTAACTGTGTACTCATAGAAACAATGTAAGTGTAAGCTAGCCTTATTTTCAATAGCTTTGATTTAAAGGATTCTCTCCTTTTCCCTCCAAGCATCACTGCACAAAATTTCATCTCCCATCTCCAGAACAAACAGCCCCCTTCCCAAACCACTCAAATCTTCCAAACCACCCTCTACGCACCCCCGTCTCAACAAAACCAAATCACCATCCTACCAAACCTCACGGTGACAATAGTCAGCTACTAGCTTGCATCTGTACCAAGGGAGAGAGTTCATTCGGATGATAGTAACCAATCCTGTCAATAGCTAAGTACTGACAGAGGTTGGCTACGATTTTGGTCTAATGATTATAGGATGTTCCAAGGACATAAAACGGACGTCTATGGAAAAGATAAATTACTGTCATGTAGTCCGTGCTCCAAGAACGTTAAAAGGGGAGGCAACTTGTCATAGTGACTGTTAATTTATTTTACCATCTCGTCCCAATTTATTACTCTTTTTAATGTCCTGGTTTCCTCGTCATTTTGTATTTTCTTTTCTACCTTCGTGGCCCTATTTTTTTCCCTCTTTCTCAAACCCACCCGGGGTTTGTTTACGTTCTGGCTGGCCTTCAGTACTAAATTCCTTCAACGGTCAGCGTAGCGGTAATATTACATACGCGCACCTGGTCCGTCCAGGGGAATTTCTCTGGTCGCTTTAAGTCTTTGATCACGAGTGTAGGTGTCTGTGTAGAAACGGCGAGCTAGCGGGAGCTAACCGTTTGAGGTCTCGGGAAAGCAGGCTTGATCTTCGTAACAGGGGAGATAACCCGCGGGTGGTCTCTGTGTTTGGCCTTCAGAACGCAGTTAGTGATCATAATATTATGTCTATCTAGGGAACTTTCTCGCGGTTGTTGACTTCTGATGTAGTCACTAGAAAAACCTTTGTCTTACTCTTTATTACGCATTACGCCGATACATCTGTAGAAACAAGCCATGCCAGGTGTTTATTGGTAAACTATAAGTGTAGAAAGGTTTAATAAGTCAAACACACTCGTAAATATTTCCTGCCCGAGAGAGACCATCCTGAGATTCAGGCAAACATTAACACGGAACTAAATGTTTTTGCCTATTTCTTGGCATTTTCTCGGGGTGAGTTGACATATCTCTTTATACATATATTCATGTTAGCTTTTACATATATCTGATAGGAATGTGACTTACTTCAATTTTTTTTGATGATTTATCCCGGTAAATTAATTCAGTGATAATTCTGCGCAGTCTACCGCCTTAGTTAAGTGGTGCTTAAACAGTCAGGTGTCAGTGTTATGGTTTATAATGGGTTAAATGATAAACTTACAATAACAGATACAGGCACTATAACTCTGAACTATAGGAGATAGTCACTTATTCCTTTTTGATAGAAACTTCTAGTGGCTGGGGAGAATCATTATATGCTTACTTGTGTAGCTAGACTCTAGTAATAACTTTCACAGAAAGCAGACACCCGCCATAGATATAATTATATCTTATGTTCAGTCACAACGGTATTATGATAGCTAGAACATTGCATTTTCTATTTGTTCATTGGTGGGATGTTAATACTTTTTCCCCAAAAGGGCCATATGATTTATTTGTGTAATGTCACATGCTGTAATTTGGTTATGTAAATTCATTTAAATGATTGAGAGATGAATAGCATATCCATTCAAATGTAACTACAAGGTTAGGTTTCCTGTATGTTTAGTTGGAAGAAGAGGAGTAGTTTTTGCTGTCAGAACATTTACTGACAGGTCGTGGGTGTACAAAAGATATTAAGCCTATGCAGGCGCATGCTGATAATTGATAGAGTGGAAGGAGCGGAGCATAACTGGTTATATAACGTTAGTGTGATTTTATTGTTTGCTTGATATAAAGGGTGTCTTTTTTGGGTCTCAGTTTCAGGGATACCGAATCGCTAGAGCAGACTCCAGTCAGGCGAAGAACGTCATCTTCTCTTCGACCTAGAGGGTTTCTGAATACCGCTAGCGTTACAAGTTGTCAACCCCATTCCTGAACCAAAACCCCTTTTGTCAACGCCAAGTTAAGCTCACGCAGTGCAACGAGCCAACGCTAAATCTGAAATCATCGGTTGCAGTTGTAGTCTCCTACTCGCCTATTGATCGCCAGTTAGAGCAGTGCGGCTTCCAGCATATCAATCAGCCCAGCGTCTATAGCAGAATTTATATCACCAAGCTTTGTGTGCCTAAACGGGGCACTCATTCAAACCAGCTCAAACCGGATTTAATGCCAAGCAAGCAATAGCGCCGGATAAGAGCGCCTGGGACTCTTTGTCCTCAAGTAACTTCGTCTGGTGTATTTCTTGGTTATGTAGAACATCGCACTTATGAGCGGCCAGCCAGAAATAGACAGAGTTCCAGTCCCCCTCACGCAATTAGGGGTCACCAACGTTTTAGCACATACACGGAAAGTTTTGTAGTTTTATTCCATCACCCTGAAGGATATCTACATGTAAGACTTTCTGGAGCTAGCCTTTGGTCCCACGAAAGCGGACAGACTGTCAGACAGCTTAGTTATTTTCTCTGTGTTCTACAGGTTTTTATGATTGGTGGTGTGTGTGTTCGTTGGTGTATTTTGCATATTTTTGATTATTGATGTAATTTTATGTTGTTTGTGATGAGATGCATTATTGTCATGCTTTTCTTCTTTAATAAAGTTTACACATTTATTAATGCGCTGTTCACGACCCATCCATCCATAATTTACATTCTTAGCTCTTTACTATAGTCTCTACGTATCATTCAGAGAAAAGAGTGAGAGCAGGCGGTGCTTAGACAGTATAAGTGTGTTGAGGCTTGGAGAGAGTGATAACTTTATCAATCTTCTCCAGGTTTGTCTCAAGTCCACCTCCTATTACACTTTATCTATGTGTAATCTATAACTCTGTCAGTCCACTATCCCTTGTCGATTTCACTACTATTGTCCAACTCGACAAATACTCTACACTTTAACTCAACCACGACAGTGACAGTATATAGCCCAATTAGATTCTAAAGAGAACACTCAAAATTCATAAAGGGAAGATCACCCAAGTTAGAATGCCTACACAAGAAAAAGACATTTTTGTTGTAATGTTCTTATTTATTTACTGATGTAAAATATTTGAGTTTAAATGTTTTTTTCCAAACAGGAAAGTGAAACTGTTATAATAAATTGTAAATACTCACCAACCGACTTTATTAAATTAATTAAGTTAAGTTACAGATCTTGATGGTGAATTAAGTTAAATACATACTCCTAGCATAGCCAATAACAATAAATAAAATAATAACCAAGAAGGATCTAGAGCGGTAGCAGTTAGGGAATCAGAGTAGTACTTTACCATCAACTCTGGTAACTTACATAGCTTGACCCTACCTTGGTTGTCTATACACCCTTACTCTCTTCAGAGAGGGGGGTATTACTAATAAGACCAGACTCTTACCTGGCACTATCCTGGTATCATCTGATACTCTTTTTGTCCAGGATATCTAATATTTTAATAACATCTGAACCTCTCGCGACATCTGTTGTCTCAGTCCGGGATTTCTATTACTACCCTGGGGTCTTTACTTTGAGACAAGCAGTCTTTTAATATTTACTTACATCCTTTGAGTTAGCAGTAGGAGTATAATTAAAAATAAAATAAAAGTTAGAATAAACTAAAAGCTAAATAAAGCACATTGAAGTACAATTGAGTACAAAACATAAGTTTGGTGACTGGATACGCTGACAGTGGTCTTGTATTTAATTAGCCTTGTATTACCTAGTGTGTGTGTGTGATCTGTTGAGTTTAGCGAGTGAGTGTCTGAAAACTATTAGTATGGCAGACTTGGCAAAGTTTAGGTCTGCTACAGTGCAGGCGGCAAAAGAATTTGGATTAAGTGGGGATTCTCTGATTCAATATGTTACTACAGAGTGTGACAAATATATAGAAAGAGAGGATTAGAAAGTGGAAACTGAAAGGAGATTACAAAAAGAAGCTGATAAGGAAGTTAAAAGATTACAGTTAGAGTCTGATAGGGAAGCTAAGAAATTACAAGTAGAGGCTGATAGGGAGACTAAAGATGAACTTCCAGATCCATTTGTGGAGCTGATAGAGAGATTAGGCTATTGTAACAGTTGCTGAAAGATATCAAGCAGCTCAGAAAGAAATAGCTGGAGTTAATAGGAAACAAGTAGATAGTAATAGAACCCCACAAAACCAAGAGGAGTATGATAATAGAGACCAACACCAACAACACAGATACAAACAAGGTAATGACAAACCCAGATATGACCAAAGAGACAGGAACTCTCAGGTACAAGATAATAAACCCTACAAACAGGGAAATAAGTGGTGTAAAATATGTAAAATGAACAACCACAATACATTGGAATGTGGTAAAAAACTCCCTCCATATCACGCTGCATGTTTGATAACAGTGGGAAAGAGCAGGAAGGACCTGACAGTCAGACAAACCTCCATCATCCCCCATCTATGAAGAAGTAACTTGTAATGGCAATAAGATTATGTGCCTTTATGACTCAGGATTGGAATACGACTCAGTTGTGAGTGCAACTCTGGTGCACCCTGATCAGTATACCACAGGAAAAGTGGAGATACAAGGAGCATTAAAAGGAAGAGCTATCATGACACTTCCCCTAGCCAGAATTAATGTCAAGACTCGCTATGTGGAAGGAGTGATCAGTGCAGCAGTGTGTGATGATCCTAATTACCCGCTGGTGTTATGAAGGAGATATGTTTTCTTCGGGAACCCAATAAAACCGGTGATCATGGCAACACTCCAGGTCAGGTCAACCCCTGGGAAGGACGAGGGAACACCACTAACTATTCATCCTAAAAAGATGAGAAAGGCCCAAGTAAAAGATAAAACATTAAAACCTTGCTTTGGCAAATTGCCAGACAGCCATAACTGCGGTCAAAATAAGCCTGAAAATACAATGAATAAGGTAGACATAGTGAATAGGACAGCCCCTTCTCACACCCAGTCTTCCAATAAACCAGTGACCATGGCAACTCTCCGTCTCGTACCTAGAGGGGAAACAACCCATCCCGCGCCAACACAACTGTGTTCTGAATTCGTGGAACTGGCTAAAAATAGAATGGTTTGTCAGCCAAATTTGAAAACGAAACTGAGAGATTTCCCCAGAAAAATTGGAAGTGGGCGAGTGGGCAATTGGCCTAATGCTCAGCTCTCTTCGACATACGGCTTTTAAATTAGCATTATGAAGGGCACCGGCGACAGTGGTAGTTGGCCGGCCCTACACAGTCCAGTGGAAGTATTGACACGGACATTGGATTGAGATTTTATATTATATAGCAAATGCTACAGGGAGAATTGATTTATTGGTGCATTTCCCCATATGAATCATATTATCGCTCCGGTGAGGTTTAGCTGAGAGAACCCTCTGGTGAACATAGACTCTGCCTGGATTTGGGTAATAATTACAGTAATAGAGTCACTAGTGAATCCAGTAAAGGGTTTTGCCAGATTCTCGTCAAGCCTGAGTTCAGACCATTGCGGGCTGTGATCACTTTGGAGGGGCACTATGATTTCATATGTTGCTTGTTGGGTTGAAGAATACTCCGAGTGTTTTTCACCAATTTTATAGAGGACATCCTCATAACCGTTGGAACCTTGAGGAACATCTAACACCTCTGGACATGTCATTGAACAGATTCAGAGAAGAGTAATGGTGAAAATTGATTGATAATCAGCATTTGACAGGCAGCAGTACCTGTTTTGTTTATTTACATAACAGGAATATATCCCTGGATCTCAGAGTGGTAAGGAAAATTTCTTGAGTAGTGCCTACTTGAATTCACCCACCTGAAGGAAACCAGGAGAATAGTAAGGCAGAGTAAATCCAAGATTGGAAGTATGTCGTGATTATGAATCCAGACAAGAAGCTCCAACAGCGGGTTTACGCTTTTGAATTGGGAGGCTATGTCGTGAAATGAAGTCTGTTTCACATCACGAATTCAACTAACTCTGACCAATACCGCGCGCCATACATTTTCAAAGGATAAGATACACAAGCCAATGAAAAGCTTTCTTGGTCATGTGTTTACTACAGCTGGGAAAATGAATGGCCAGACCCTATTTGTGTAACATGATTAACTTCAGAATTTTGCTACAGTAATATAAAAGAAGTATCACTTGGCAGAGGTTATCAACACGATATTAGGAATGTTTCTCTACCCGTAAGTAGCAATACCATTAAAGGACGGGAGAAATCTTAGGTTAAATGTAGTGGAAGCTTCAGGTTGGCCGAAATTTAGCTGTTTAAACTATGCATAACAGAAAATGCAAGTAGTAACCTAAAAGATTATTACATCAATATGTAAAGCCTAATTCTAAGTATAAGGTAAACTTTACTTGACTAAAATCGCATCAGGAATAACGAAGATAATTAAGAAAGTAGTTTTCCTATATTATACGAAAGGCCAAACGGTACCCATATTTTCGAATAGTTATTGCATTTCTTCGAGACTACTATCTCGGACGTCCGGGTCAGGCTATAAATAGAATGGCCTTTCAAACCTAGTCAGTCACTATTATTTGAAGGCAGAGAGAGCGGCAAAGAAGGAGCATATGTTTATGCCAGCTTTTGCCTTTTGCACTTCTATGCAAACCTAAACCAACAATTTAGAGCTCATCTGTGTGTGCCTGAGGGTAAGAACGAATGTATGTGTATATATATATATATATATATATATATATATATATATATATATATATATATATATATATATATATATATATGAGTATGTAATATTTCTGTGTGTAATCCACTGTGCGATACGATGTGTATAAGATGTGTAGGAATGGACTGTGTCTTCTGATGAAACTTACATTCTCGTATGTACTTCTAGAGGCAAAGCTCGCCTTCGGAAATATTTAATATATTGAGAAAAATGGGTAAATTGTGTCTGTAAGTTGGGAAAAGTATTTAAAGAAGTATTTCTTGAATGGAATGAGACACTTGACAGGAACATAAAGAAGGATGAAGGGAATTGATTCACAGTATCGGTTGACATATTGTTAAATAGTTTTACTTACAACCAAATTATTGTAGGGAGGCGAATCATGTGGAAAGTACTTGTAATTAGGAAGGTATAATTAAATTGTGATCAATTTGAATTGAAATGGTTGGTGATACCTACACTATACCTTGTGCTTCTGCTGCACGCTTATCTGAAACTGTCTATCGTCCCATCTGTGTCAGAGAGGGATATGGATGGACAAATACAGGGATTTCGTTTAACTTTGTTTCAGGTTTAATCATATACTTGAAAATATACACCAAATAAGAAGAGGCATCTCTTAAGTCAGCTACAACGAATGCAGTGCCAGTTCTGAGGAAAAGTGCCAGCCATTTCGTCTGTAGCAGTGGGAAGATTTAACTGAGGATTCTATCCATAAATTTTGAGGGAGTCATCTGCAGTGTGAGAAAAGTGACTCTCAAGACACTGTGTAGCGCATCCCGGTTCACCAAAACACATTACCGATTCCAGTTAGTGATGACAGTATATAGCTCAATTAGATTCTAAAGAGAACACTCAAAATTCAAAAAGGGAAGATCACCCAAGTTAGACTGCCTACCAAGAGATAGGCATCTTACACAAGAAAAAGACATTTTTGTTGTAATGTTCTTATTTATTTACTGATGTAAAATATTTGAGTTTATATATTTTTTTCCAAACAGGAAAGAGAAACTATTATAATAAATTGTAAATATTCACCAACCGACTTTATTAAATTAATTAAGTTAAGTTACAGTTCTTGTTGGGGAATTAAGTTAAATACATACCCCTAGCATAGCTAATAACAATAAATAAAATAATAACCAAGAAGGATCTAGAGAGGTAGCAGTTAGGGAATCAGAGTAGTACTTTACCATCAACTCTGGTAACTTACATAGCTCGACCCTACCTTGGTTGTCTATACACCCTTACTCTCTTCAGAGAGGGAGGTATTACTAATAAGACCAGACTCTTACCTGGCACTATCGTGGTATCATCTGATACACTTTTTGTCCAGGATATCTTATATTTTAATAACATCTGAACCTCTCGCGACAAAGACGACGGCAGACTTGATTGACGACATCTGGAGGTGAACTTGAGTAAAAACGAATAGTGCAGACATCGTAGCAAAAGATGACGGTTGAACAGGAAAGCCGGCAGTTATGCGCAGTTCATACCAAATTATGTAAATCAGGGTCAACGTTAAAATGCCATAAAACGTGAACAGGAAAAATCGTGAAGAAAATTGTCCTGAAACGTCTTTCTCGATTTTCTTCTCGTTCCCCACACTGGCCACCAAGTTTGTTACGTGTGGTTATCTTCTTGTAGTTAGGTTTGGATTAGAATATAGAGTCACAAACGTACATGCATCGTAATGATAAACACGAATGGAGACAGGTATGGTCGTTACAGGACATCACTGGCCGAAGAACACTAGTCGTTGGTTAGAGAGTTCACAAATCATCTTCAACATTTAATTTTCTTCAGGAACAACATCATCATGGTCGTTCTGGCCGCTGTACTAGAGGTGCATACGAACAATGACCACCCAAGTAATGTGGACCAGACGACGTGAATGTAAAAATACTTGAATATTACTTCATTAATAGGTGGAACTTCTTGATTAGTTCTGAATCATCTTATATAACATAGTGGCGGCCTTTGAAGTCAAATATGCCATTTAAATAGCTATCTTCGTCCGCAATACTTGGAGCTTGAATAAAAAACGTCTTACTATGAAGACTAGAAGTAACGAAAGGCCAAGAATATTAGCCGTTAGCATAAAATAATGCAAAACGCGTTACGTCATTAACAACTGGTGACGTATTAAATATGCAGCGTTCAATATAAGTTAAAACCCGTGCAAAAACATGAGTTATCACAGAGTGACATATTACCGCAAAATAAATGGTAATAGCCTGTGTGTGGCAACGATACAAAATATATTAATATTCGTTCTTTAACAATGACAAGAACCAGACAAGTGCCAGTGGAACAAGAGTTGAGAAGAAGACGCTGGCAATGGAAAGGACACACAATGAGGACAAATGTTGATAGCATTACAAGGCAGTCCTTGTTCTGGAATCCACAAAGAAAGAGAGGCAGATGTAGTCCAAAAAAAAAAAAACGGCGAAGAGAACTGGAAACAGAGGTGATAATGATGAGGAAAACATGGAAATAACTTGAGCGGATGGCACAGGACAACTGCGGAGACAACTGACTACAACTACAACACTATCATCAACTGCCAGTACAACAATGTCAGCAAATACCACACGAATACATACAACAGCATCATCAACAACACCAATGCTAACATCAACAACTACCACAGCACCATCCACAACCGTCAGTACAACATTGTAAGTAGTAACCACACGATTAAGAACAACAGCACCATCAACAACACCAATACTAACATCAACAACTACTACTACACCATCCACAACTGTCAGTACAACATTCTCAGCCACAACCACACCAATAATAACAACATCACCATCAACAACACCAATAATAACATCAACAACTACTACAACACCAACCACAACCGTCAGTACAACATTCTCAGCAACAACCACACCAATGAAAACAACAGCATCATCAACAACACGGACAATATCCACTCCAATAACACTAACAACAAAAAGCACACCAACGCGAACAACAGCTACAACATCACTGCCAACAAATACAACTGTTACAACAACAACGACAACAACAAACAGACCAACTAACAGAACTACAGCAAAAAACAGTAACATCAACAAACGCATCAACATATAAAACAAATACTACAACATTACCAACAACCACGCTAACAAATACAGCTACCACAGTATCACCAACAACAACGTCAGAAAATACAAATCCTTCAGTAACATTACCAACGACTACTACACGAACTTACAAGGTTACTCGAACAAGATCTTCAACAGGAACTACGCCAACAACAACAACAACTCCAGGAAGTAGAGGTAAGAACTAGGTATGATGTGAATAGTGGTGTACTAAAATGATGAATCTGTTTGACTCCGAGAGGAAGGTTGTTTGTAAATGTCGCTGTGTTCCCTGTCTCCCTGTGGTAAGGAGATTTAGGAACTAATATCTATTCCCCTAGGGATGTAGGATAAAGAGAGAGGGATAGTACCTCACGGTGAGAGACAGCCATGTCCTTTTTAGGATAGCCAGGATCCTATTTGGTTCTCCTCTCTTTATCTAGCTCATGTATGGCTCCACGAATACCGCTTGTGTACGGCGGTGGCCACATCCCGGGCAACAGTCTTGGCTGACCTGCTAAACTACATGAGTGGAGCAGGAGTAATCTTACTCAAGGGAATGTCCATCCCTAGTACACAAAGACTGAGACGGTGAGTGAGGCGGAGGAATCTGAGAAGATCAACGGCTCGCAAAGCGGAACAACAAAGTGTGTGGCGCACTAGAGGCGTGTCGGACATAGAAAAAGACAACCGCTAGCCACCGTGGAAGAGATTTGGGCCTTACCACGTACTTTCTACAGAACGTAATGAGATTACAACAACAATATAAGAACCGATATGTAGAGAACTCTCAGTCCCCTGGGGAAGAATCTATTGTACAAATTAACAGGGAAGAGGCAACTCCTCTAATGAGTAAGGAAGTACATAATGACGAGTGTTCCTTAAATTCTGTTGAAAGGGAGCATTCTGAGAAAAACATGGAATGTTAGAACTCTAAACGGAGAAGGAAAGCTTGACAATCTTACATTAGAGGCAACAGACATGAAACTCGATATACTGGGAGTTGCAGAGGCAAGACTATTGGATACAGGATACATAAAAAGAGACCAGTACACTCAGGAGGAGAAAAACACGAAAGAAGGGTAGGAATGTTGATAAAGAAGGAGTTAGAAAAATACGTATGTGGATACTGGACACACAATGACAGAATGATGTTACTAAAGATGAGAGCAAAGCCATTCGACATATCAATCTTACAAACTTATGCACCAGCTAAAGATCACAGCGAGGAAGAAATAGAAGAATACTATGAAGAGCTACAACACACACTTAAACCAGTAAAATCTACAGATGTGTTGATAGTAATGGGTGATATGAATGCAAAAGTAGGAAAAGGAAAATACATGAAAATAGTAGGACAGTACGGATTAGGGACAAAAAATGATAGAGGAGACAGACTTATCCAGTTCTGTGAAGAAAACCAGCTGGTCATATGTAACATCTTTTTTGAACACCACCCAAGGAAATTATACACATGGAAAAGCCCAGGAGATATAACAAGAAATCAAATTGACTATATCATGATAAAACATAGATTTAACAACAGTGTCACAAGTGCAAAGACATCCTTGCGCCGACATAAATTCAGATCACAATCCGGTCGTCATCAAAGTAAATATAAAGCTGAAAAGAGCAGGAAACAGAAGACAGGAGGAACCCCAGATAGAAATATCAGCACTGAAACAACCAGATATAAAACATAAATATTTAATCGACGTCAAAAATAAATATCGACAGTTATTGACAGAAAGCATAAAGCAGTATAGAAGAGAAAACCCAGAAGAAAAAGTAACCGCAAAATGGGAATGCTTAAAAACAAGAATACAATCAGCAAATGCAAATTTACCTAAAAAGGAGTCTAAGAAAAATCAAATTTGGATGACAGATGACATCTTGAATAAAATGGCAGAAAGAAAGAAAGCAAAAAACACTCCAGAATATAAAACAATAGACAATGACATACGTACTATATGTAGACAAGCAAAAGAACGATGGATAGAAACAAAATGCAAGGAAATAAAAGACTTGGAAGCAAAGCACATGACAAGAGATATGCATGAAGAAATAAAGAAATTATCAAATAGGTCGCGGTTTGCACAAGGAGGAAGCTGTATCAAGAACAAAAATGGTGTAATATTACTTGATGAGAAAGACATATCAAACAGATGGGCAGAATACGTAAAAGAACTATTTGAGGACAACAGAGGTAAAAAACCATCACCAGATTCTAATGAAGGCCCAAACATTCTCAGATCAGAAGTAGAGAATGCCATACATATGATACAAAAAGGAAAATCAGCAGGCATGGATAACATAAAAATTGAAATGATAGAAGCTCTGGAGAGCTTTGGTATAGATACAATCACAGATATATGCAACGATATATACAATACAGGATATATACCACACGACATGAAGACATCAGGTTATATAACATTGCCTAAAAAACCATATGCAACAGAATGTTCAGACTTCAGAACAATCAGCCTGATGAGTCATGCAATTAAGATACTGCTCAAAATCATACAGGAAAAAATAAAAAGTAAGGTAGACAGCGAAATCCAAGAAGAACAGTTTGGTTTTAGATGGAACAGTGGAACAAGAGAGGCAATATTTTGCCTAAGAATATTATCAGAAAAATTTACAGAATTCCAAAAAAGTATGTACATGTGCTTCATTGACTATGAAGGCTTTTGACAGAGTCCATCATGAGAAAATAATTGAATGCCTCGAAGACATAGATATTGATGGAAAAGATATAAAAATACTCAGTAACCTTTATTGGGAGCAAACTGCCACAGTAAGATCCGGAAGAAATTATTCATCATACATAGACATAACAAGAGGTGTCAGACAAAATTATGTGCTGTTCCCCTGCCTATTTAATTTATACACCGAAAAAATTTTCAAACAGATATAGGAAATACCAGGACTGAACATCAGTGGAAGGTCAATAAACAACCTTAGATATGCAGATGATACCGTGGTGTTAGCTGAAAGCGAACAGGAGTTACAAGAACTAGTGAAGCAAGTGAACAGTATAAGTCATGACTATGGACTTGACATTAATATTGAGAAAACAAAAACTATGATAATTAGCAAAACAGACGATAAACCCACATTAAAGATAAGCGTAAATGCGAAAATCCTGGAACAAGTCAAGAGCTACGCATATCTTGGTCATATAATAACAGAAGATGGCAGATGTGAAACAGAAATAAAGAAGAGAATAGGAATGGCCAAAGCTACATTCAACAACATGAAATATATACTGACATCTAAACAGTTATCTCACAAATTAAAACTGAGAATCATAAAGTGTTATATATATTCTGCATTTCTGTATGGTGCGGAAACATGGACGATGAATAAGCATTTGGAAGAAAGAATTGAGGCTCTTGAAATGTGGATTTATAGAAGAATGGGGCGTATCTCATGGAAAGAGATGAAAACAAATAAGGAGGTCCTAGAAAATCTAGGTATGAAAAGAGAACTAATGAGGGAGATCAAAGTTCGGCAGCTAAAATACTTTGGCCACATAAAAAGGCATAACACCTTTATGCAGAAGACCATAACAGAAGGGAGAGTAGAAGGCAAACGTGCAAGGGGAAGACAGCGCTATAAGTGGGAAGATAACATCAAGAGATGGACAGGAAAGAGTCTATCAGAGTGCACCACCAAGACAAGAGACAGAAGACGTTGGAGATCCATTACAGCCAACTTCCGTTGTGGAGATGGCAACTGATGATGATGATGATCTATTTCCTCACTTACCTATTATGCAAGAGTCACTCCAGATACTTGTATGCGTCACTGTTTTAAATATTAACATAATAAACAATTTTCACGAACATTACGTACCTCAGTCATTGATCCAATTCGGCAAAAGAAGATACAGGGACGACACTTTTGTTCACCTAGGTCTTCTAATGAGTAGGTTACCTCCCTTTACGTTGATCACGGTTTTAAGGACTGACTATCTTCATTGCACACGGTCAACTGTCATTAGTGCCTTAATCTCCTCCCTTAGATCACACAACTTATGTTGATGTTAACAGACAAACCAAGAGATGAACCAAATCCAAAGTGCTTGATGTCATCTCGTTCCACTATATCAGTGGTGCTAAGGGAATGTTCTTTAAACCCAAAATTGTCAATCATCGATCTCATATATATATATATATATATATATATATATATATATATATATATATATATATATATATATATATATATATATATATATATATATATATATATATATATATATATATATATATATATATATATATATATATATATATACTACTCGTCAAAATTCAAGAGTCACTTAGAAAAACCTTGGTTGAAACCATAAAACAAATCTGATATAAACGTAATTGGTATCAGTCAAAACGGCATTTATTGAATACCATATTGACACGTCACGTAAAAAAATGGAAACACACATTCAAACGCAATGAAGCTGTGAAGTGTGTCACCCACCTTTTCAAAAGTCACACAATAGATATTGGACAAATAGACATTTCAAAATCGGGTATGACCACCGTTTTCAGCAAGGCATTCAAGACAGCGTAGACGCATCGAGTCCACAAGGGTACGAAGAGTATCCTGAGGAACAGCTTGCCATTCCTGAAGCAGAAATGCAGTCAGCTGTGCAACATCCATTGGCAGGGGGTGATTTGTTGACAACCTTCAACCAAAGACATCCCAGAGGTGCTCAATCGGAGAAAGGTCAGGTGAATGTGCTGGCTACGCCATCCTGATGATTCCATGTTGCTGATTGTCGTGGGAAATTCTAATCCACATATATAAATTAAAAAGTAAATGTAAAGCCTAACAAATAACTTCAATAAAAGGAAAGAAGAATGGTAAAGAACAGTGCTGTCACAATGACTGTACTCGAAATCCCCCTTGTTTTCTCCTTCGTCTGCAAATTGTAACGTTTCACGTTGATAGTAAAAGCCTACTGCTTCAATACCCGCTTTCTACGATAAAACGTGTACTGCCTTTCTAAGAAAAACCTTGAGATACGCAAGTTGACCTAGATTTAAAATTCCATTCATGTCGTTTTTTACACTACGTTACCCAAAAACGAAAGACAGATGGACTAAAGATAGAAAGAAGGGAGGGCTGAAAGCAGGGACGCATGCAACACTAAACACGCGTCTCGCTATACAATTACTACCATCACGCGTGTAAGGCCACAAGCACTAGCTTTTTTCAAATCGACAGTGATAAAAAACACTACCCATACCAGAGTTAGGTTTTAAAAAACTTACAAAACGCTTATTAGGAAATATGACATTATACTGGTTTACGTTTGAAAACATTACAGTACCCAGACACCACATCGTATTCGAAGTAACAGGAGGTAGAAGAAAGTGCATATTTTGAACGCAGCCACTTAGCTCCTTTAAATTTGTATATTTGGGTTCCTTAGGACTTGCTGACAAAGAATATGTTAAACGTTACGCAAATAGTCTAGGAATTACCAAATTATAGCCAAAAGAAATAGTGAGGGATGTCAGACAACACCCAAATCAGAATCGCTCAGTGGCAGATTTTCACCCCACCATTGTACGGGATATGGGTCTCCATGTTAAATCCGATTTGATTGGAGCGCAAGAAATGTAAGGCTAAACACGATTAGTCGGGCTATAAATACTATCTTTTGTTGTCAGGGGAAACGGGAGTAGGAGTATTTTTTTTCAAACGATTGGGTAAACATGGCACGATTGGTTAGACCCGCAAATATAGTCAATCAGAGGCGTCAGATCACCACCACATGTTCAAATAAACTTACTACAGAACCAGTGCGTTGAGCACCAGTGCATATTTTTCTAAATAAAAGCCTGTGACATCGGCAGATCGAAGTTGTGCTATATTCATTGCCAGTCAACGTAATTCTGTGTTATTTCCATGAATTGTGGTAAGCTTGAAATATTTGATATCCTTTTAATGAAAATTGAATGTAAATTGATAATTTATGTCTGTATATATGTGTGGTTCAGTAGCGAACATGAGGTAAAGCCTATATAGTGCTCCAACCTGAACAGAAGGTGTCGGAGGAAAGTAAAACTGCATGAAATTGCCAAACAGTACACTGACACCTATCTTATCGACTAGAAAGAAATAATGCTGGAATTGCAGAGGCGTAGTAACCATTAGGGAGGAATATACTGGTGTAAATTATTTCAGATGAAGCTGACAGTTGGCCTACCACTCTGAACTCAGTGTTTGTTATGTAATGTGTTCAGTCTGTAAATGGATTATAAATTAGTTATGAAGTAGGAGGTACAACCTTCTTGTTTCAGGGACCGTGGTCCTAAAACTATTGAGCAGCACCTGGTCGGAGCTTTGCTGAACCTAGAGGCTGACAGCATACTCCTGGGTCCAGATAGTGACCAGTGAGGTGTCTCCAGAACACAGGGAGGCTATCGAGCAGAGGAGTCTTTTCCTGCCGCCATCACGAAAGATAAGCCTATGTGGCCAGTGGAGCTCAAAATTATGCCCCCCCTCCCCCCCCCCCCTCAAAATCTGACTTTAGAATAAACCAGAGGGAAACTACAGTGTTTAAATTGATAGGAACTGTGAACTTTTCCCAATACCATTTACAAGATAAACAAACACTTGAAGTCATGATGACAAATAACAACATAGCTTGAAAAAACAAAACCAGTATTACCTCATATTACTACTACACAACTGACACATATAGGATAATATTAATAAAATATGTCACTACAAGTTTCATATTGATAAATTCTGTACATATAAATTGTAATTACAATTGATTGTGATTCCTGGTTCACTTGTATTTGAATCAGGACATAAATATTAATGAAAGTACTTAATACATATTGATATTTGAAAATTTACCAGTGACTCATTTCAGATAGTCTTATAGAATGTTACATGTGTGTGAGTGTCACAGTGTTGTCAAGTGTGGTGGAATAAATTAAATTGTTTATCTGTCTGTTGTTGTTGTGACTTACACTTCATCATATACATACCCTAGACATTTAACGTAGTCATCACAATAGTCCAGAATAATTCTGACTGAGGCATAATGTGGTAGCAAGTAAGGTTATCTGTAAAACACTACACCTATTAGATACAGATACCTTCACAGCTGATCTCAGTCAGTACACTAAGTCCCCTATAAATATTTATATCATCCCACATTACCACACTGATTAAACTCATTCCCCACACGAGCTCGATGGGGTCGAGCGTTATAATCTTGGAGGATGGCATTACCACCTATGGCCTCCAGAGCAGGCTGAACAATTGGTCTCAAGATTTTGTTCTGGTATCTTGGGCCGGTCAAGTTGCCTTGGATGATGTAGAGTGGGGCCCTGCCGTGTCTGTAGAAGCCTCCCCAGACATGACGGAACCCCTACCACAACGATCCACCTCTCGAATTGTGTCATCAGTAAATCGCTCTCCTGGTCGTTTCCAAACTCGAATCCTGCCAAAATTGAATGACACAGTGAAGCGAGATTCATCAGTGAAGAGAACTTGATTCCATTGTTGCCTTGTCCATCGGATGTGCTCGCGACACCAAGCAACACGGGCTCTGCGATGAGCAGGAGTAAGAGGGATTCTGACTGCAGGACGTCGAGCAGCCAGTCCAAATTCATGTAAACGTCAGCGAATGGTGCTTTGACTGACATTAACGTTTACAATTTGTCTCAGCTGACATCTTAGAGTGGAACAAGTCACTGTTCGATGGCGCAGGGCTGACAACAAGAGGTACCGGTCATCTTGTCTATTGGTGCATCTAGGGCGACCTGGCCGGTGGCGATCCTCCACACTTCCTGTGGCCTGAAATCTCTCCAAAATTCTTTGGATAGTAGAGTGTTACACTGCAAGCCGTCTAGCAACCTCACGGACAGATAAACCACTTTCAACCCACGCTATAGCCCTCATTCTTTGTAAGGTGTCAAGACTTCTTCTCGGTGGCATGGTTTTTGCAAGTGATGAAACTACCCTAAGTCTGTTGATTGTGAATCAAATTAAGAGTGAACTCTGTTCACGAAAAGTCGCCATTGCACGTGGAATGTCAATAAGCACGATTACTTCACCTATTTGGTTGTACGGAAGTTTGAAAAAAAGTTTAAAAATGTGAATTCATGGTCAGCAAACCAAATTGCAAGTGATCACCTTGGTTGTCGGTGAGTTGTTTTTATGCTTACCGTGCATAGAGGACTGCCAGAGGAAGATATTGCACCCATTTTTACTAAAAACTTCCTTCATTTAATCATTCTATGCGTGTATATAAAAGTGTATTGAAAATAATAGGGTGGCCCTTGACTTTTGACGAGTAGTATATATACATATTATCAACAAGCTCCAGGCAGAACATCCAGGAGACGCACATAAAATAAATTAACAAATAAAAAATTAGTAGAAAACGAGCAATTAAACAGCCCAAAGAAATCAATACATAATTATGTTATGCGCATTATGCTGTATGTCTTGATGTGGGGGCGTGCAGAACATTTGTATGTCTATTAAACTCAATATATTTTTTTATTATTCATAACATAGATTACAAAAATTGTTTGTTTTGCTCTGCTCAGATCTCTTCAATTTTTATTTTTTTTAGTTTGCTGTTTGTTTCTCGGAATCTATTTGATACTGCGCTAAGTCTAAATGTTATAGTCTGTTTACACCCACTGTTGCGAGTGTAGTGGTTCGGTCTATATCATCGCCACACAGGCTAATTCAATACATGTGTGCTGCTGTCCTGTCACTGTGTCTGGAATGTTGACCTGGGTGTGTGTTGATATGTTCGCACACCACAGTACGTACATAAGAGTACATGCAGGAGTCAAAAAGGGTTGCAAACGACTGGAACAGTTCGATACTGTTTATTCCGTTACAACACAGACACGATGACATAAATGACACCCATTCGACAGCAAAACACGAATCATATAATTTCCACATTGCATTAAATATATATAATACGGCCTGTCCACATCCTGGCCTTATAATAGCTTCCTCACAGCTTCATAAACCTCCACACTACTCAACAAAGCCTGCTCACACGGCAGCTATAATAATCTTCATAACACAATAAAGCCTGCTCACCCGGCAGCTATAATAATCTTCATATGTCCTACACAAATCTTTATTACTCAATAAAGCCTGCTCACCCAGCAGCTATAATAATCTTCATATGGCCTACACAAATCTTCATTACTCAATAAAGCCTGCTCACACGGCAGCTATAATAATCTTCATATGGCCGAAACAGTACTCCATTACTCAATAACGCCTGCATCACACGGCAGCTATAATAATGTTCATATGGCCTAAACAGTACTCCATTACCCAATAAAGCCTGCTCACACGGCAGCTATAATAATCTTCATATGGCCTAAACAGTACTCCATTACTCAATAAAGCCTGCATCGCACGGCAGCTATAATAATGTTCATATGGCCTAAACAGTACTCCATTACTCAATAAAGCCTGCATCACACGGCAGCTATAATAATCTTCATATGGCCTACACAAATCTTTATTACTCAATAAAGCCTGCTCACCCGGCAGCTATAATAATCTTCATATGGCCTACACAAATCTTCATTACTCAATAAAGCCTGCTCACCCGGCAGCTATAATAATCGTCATATGACCTACACAAATCTTCATTACTCAATAAAGCCTGCTCACCCGGCAGCTATAATAATCTTCATATGGCCTACACAAATCTTCACTGCAGTTTATCACCTAGGCTGTACACACAGCGGAATATATAAGTCGACATTTTCTTAAGTCCTACGTAGGCATACACTATCCAAACACAGGGACTCGACCTACACGGTCCACGTCCAAAACTCAACTCCCAAATCACACACTAGTCCCGCCAAAAAACCCCGTCACGAGACTCGGCTGTCTTGAACACCGCTCTCGATAACACATGCAGACTAGCTGCGAGCTATTTACATGGCTCAAAACAGTACAGAATAAATACCTCTCATCATTTGAGATTAAACAGCGTTCACACGCTTATCTGTACTCTGTCACTCGAAAAATAGGAAAAGATAATTCTATCCTAAAGTCAAACAAGTATCCGCTTAATCAAGCGTTGCAACTCGAAATTTAATTTATCTAAAAAGCATTCTAAAGATTACTTCCCCTTCCATAAGTTCCACTTGCAACAGTTACAACCCGGTCCGGGAAAAAATGATTCTATCATTTTTTTGAAAAAAATTAACTCCCAAAAACAAAAAATTTAGAAGAAAATGAAGCTCTAACATATGCTTACAAAAATCATCTTATTTTAAATCAAATTATATCTACAACAAATATCAGCATTAAAGTGTAAAGTAGCAATTAAAGCATACAGCATAATCAGCTAAGTATAAAAAGTAATTAGCTAAATATACAAATATGATCAGTTCCAAAATTAAGTTACGTATATTTAGTACAAACCAAACTGACAACAACCGATCGAAAGAGAAAACACAAGATCAATCAAAAGAAGATTGATCTGTAAAAAAGGAAAGTAAGAACTCAACAATACCATATACTCATAATTTAAGTTGGACAATTACATGTAAAATAAATACAACTATAATAAGTAGATATATCATATCAAGTCATATAACCATTCCAACAATACAAAGAATAGAAATATAAATGTTAAAAGAAGACAAAGTATACAAGTAGAATCAAGTAAAACGAAGATGAGGTACGAAAGTATAAATAAGATATGAAATCCATACCGAAAAGACAACAGAAAAGAAGGAATGAAATGAAGAATAGTTACCAAAGACAGATAGAAAGCAAAGGCACGAACGCAGAGAAAGTCAATAACAGTACACATTAATAACTGTTTTGATCAGATAACCTATTCAAAAATAAATATATAAACATGATCGAAAGGCACAACACAAAATATCAAAGTATATCTATACTAACACCATCAAAAAAATAATTTATAACTAAACAAAACCTAATAAGTAATTTAACCAAGTTACAAGAGTTATACAAAACTAAAATAAATAAATTATAGGCATCGAACAAACAAGTAATAGCATTGCTATAACTAATACTACCAACGCACAATCAAGCGCTAAAATAAAAAATACATCATAATAAAAAACAACTTTTTACAAGAACTAATCAATCTACATATCAATGATATCACGCAGTCAAATGCTGTGCACACACACAAAAAATTACAATGCCAAAAAATAAATAATTTTTTCCAAAAGTACCATACAAACATATTTTTTTACGATAAGTTACACAAAAACAGTATTTAATTTTTAAGATAATTCAAGACCACTAAAACCTAATAATGAAATCAACATTTTAACAAAATGAGTTAAATATAAAACAGAAATCCTATCTCGAACAAACCCTTAAATCAACACATGTAAGTTTAATTGAAGCTTTAAGTTCTTTCTGCTGACAATTACGTTCAGCTCAGTACAATGCTATTTAGCTATAACTTTATCTCTTACTCAACTTGATATAATATACTTCTATAAATAAACCCACAATCTGTTGCTACTATGAAATATAAAAAAGATCCCATCAAATATTTGCTAAAAAAAAAAATTTTTCCAAAAAAAATCTGCTAAGAAAATAATCTGCATGCCTGACTGGCAAGAAATCAAGTTCTGGAAAAACCAAAGTTTCACAATAATATATAAATAGCATAAAAATGTATTAACATGTCATCAAACTACCGACATAAAAATAACAACAATTAAAAAAAATATGGCAATCAAAAGATGCATAGAAATAATCATTACAACAAAATTATATGTTATTTCAAAACAACAACATGTCATGTACTAATATAGAATACAAAAATATATACTATCTCAAAAAAAAAAATTAAGCCGCAAAATTTCCCACTCTCTTGTAAACATGCTTGACCTTCAGTAAGCAACACCTCAGATTTTAGTTAGACGCTGACAAGTTTCGGTTGACCACTCGAGCGAAAAGTTGACCTACATTTCTGACCGTCAATATGTCACAGAAGCCTTGGCTCTTATCGCAAAGTCGCTTCTGTCAACAAATACAAATGAAAATTTCCATTTTACTCAATAGTGAAATTTAATGAGAAAAACGTAGAAATCAAATTTACAATTACCCAGTACCGGCTTGTGTAAAGCACCGGTCTCTTCACGATGTCACTAGCTCTGCCTATCACATGTAGATATCACAGAATACTTGGGGACAACATGACCGACCTTGAATGTCGCCGCTGCCGTACGCTGAAACAAAGTGTTATATTCACAACAACAAGCAGAGCAAGCAATAGTATTCAAGTATCCACTGTTATTTTTACTCTGTTTACCTCGATTATAAATGACTCTGGGCTCATGTTGAACAAAATTAGCACAATTGCGCTTATTATTTGTTCTATGATCAAAATACTTATTATTACCCTTGCCTTGTTTACAAATAATGACTTTATTCTTTTGTTTAGGAGCATTACTCTTGTGATGTAAAGCAACATTTGAAAAGATATTATCTCTATCATACTTTCCAACATTCTTACAATCAAAACTTTGAGATTTGTTAAATTGTCTACAGTATCTACGAGAAGGAAAATTATTATTTACTGATCTCCCTTGGTACTGTTTAATCTTGGGGTTATCTCTCTTACTAGAACTGTTTTTCTTTTCCCCTATGGGAATATATTTACCAATTGTTTCAAACTGACTGTGCTGAGTTTGATAACTGCCAGAAACAATAGTATCTCTATTGTTCTGCATATGGGTTTCATCTTTGGAACAAGTAGTAATAGCCTCAACCCCTGTTGTTAATTTCGGAGAATTTCCAATAGTCGAGAAATATTTGCTTTTATGAGTCTTGACCTGAAATTTATCACCTTTCTTTTCATGATCAACAGAACTGGCTGTTACACAAGAATCTTTGTTGGTCTGACGCCAAGAATTATTACTGGAACTGTCAGTAATATTAGAACCTCGAAAGTTATATTTACCACGAAAAGATCTGTCTTTACCATGAATGACCTCTCTATGAGCAAAAAGTGTATGGGGCTGACTTTTCGCAACTTTCTGTCTATCAGTGTCAACATTGACAGAAGACCACATATTGTTATTCAAGACGATGTCAAGCAGGCCATCTACTCGTTTTCTTGCCTGTGCAATCTCCATATCTCTATGTGAGATCTCTTCACCTAATTTCTTGTTTAAACTCTCAACTCTTAAAACTTTGCAGCTTTCCTCTGCTAGTAAATTTTCAATCTTAGCAACCTTCTCTTTCTCAGCCGTCAACTCCACTAAAGTCTCTCTCTCATACTGTTCTTTATTTGCTCTCAACTGAGTCAACTCTAGTTGTAGTGACTGAATGTTAATATCATCATTGTTATTCATAATCCTATTACTTTTCTTGGGGGGTACAGTATTCATCTCCTTAATTTGATCACTGAGAATCGCGTTATCATCCATTACATCTTGAAGCATTTTTATATAAGTCTTCTCATGTTCATTGCTCTCAACTTTCAATTTCTGAAACATTTCTTTATTTTGTTGGACCTCTTGTGTAAGATTTTCCACCTCAACATGCTTATCTTTCATCTGAACTTCCAATTGCTTTATTTTTAACAATGCTGAATCCAAACTTGCCTGCACACTAGCAAGTTCTGAGTTTGACTTTTGCAATTCACCCGTAAGTCTAGACACTGTTTCATGTACTTTACTCACTTCAGCGGTACACTCTAAGAAGTTTTCCCTTTGTTGTTTTTTTCTTCTTAATTCCTCATCTTCTAACCTCTTTTTCTGATCAACAGAAATGTCGTTGCGCATTATCTTACGTAAATTCTTCATTATTTGATCGCGTTCAACACCTATACAGTTGCACGAAAACAATCGAAGATCCATAACCAGTAACTCCGCTAAATCTTTAGCCATCCTTAGATGAGGATGAGAGTGAAAATTCGCCTCAGCAAAATACTTAAGAGCTCTTGACGCATTGACCAAAAATCTGTCCATCACATGCGCTTCAAGCTCTGGGCCTTTTAATCTTTCAAAATCTTTCCCTTCTTGATATAAATATCTTAACAAAGGCCTGATATCCTCAGGATCCATATCATCATCATCCATAGTGATTCACTTACTTAATCAAATATATATAGTAATCACTGATAGTTATGACAAATTACTGTCGCAAAAGGTTTGACAATTACCCTTCCAGCTCACAAAGTTAACTATTTGTCAAGAAATGAGCTTATTCCTCAATTCTGTATCACCAATTCCTTTTTATAGCACCTTTATCAAGTCACATCATTATCAGGAAAATCGACATATGTCAACAGCCATTAACAACTATGCATAAAATCTTAATCATATGTCAAATTAGACATAAACAACAATAACAACAGAATGAGCAATTAGGGAGGCCCAGTGACATATATGAAGTGACACAATTTACACAAGAAAAAATCACTTATCTGTCAATGATCCCATTCCTTTCCGCCACGACACTGGATATCACATAGACGGCTAAAACCTCCACTGCGGGAAAGCACTGGAACTTGATTCGTTTCTCTTCAGGTAATTTTGTCAATATGATATGTGCTTAACAATGCACAAGTTGACAGGAACCATAATACAGCACACACTGCAACTCTTGACTCTTCTGTAGTCTGAAATGTACACGGCAACTCCGTGTATCATAACATCTTGAACTTGTGATGGTGATAACTGGCACAGGTAACCCGAATATTGCAGAAATCTGTCACAACCCGTACAAATGCTGGTACAAATACTGCCCAAGTCTAATTGATCGCTCTTGACCACTGCAGACGTTGTTGTAGTCTATAGGCATGAAATAGGACGTCAATTGCTACTGGTGTAAAGTTGCCTTCTACCACGAATAAAGCGTGCGTTGTTTCTCAAATGCGCCACCCAGGCAGATAATATTTAGGTCACAGTTCTGAAGTACAGGAGATTCAAGCCACGCCCACATAGGGCTAATTATAACAAAGTCAAGTGTTCTACACTTTTGTCACGTGAAAGTCATATGTATTCTTTCCAACTTATAGTGACTGATCCTCTAGATATGTTATGGTCTGGTGGACAAAATTTGATTCACTTTACCCTCTTGCTTCAAGTACATATCACTGTAGAGGTAAAAATTTCTTAATCGTATACGCCACACAGGCACATCTTAAATGATATCCAATGATACGAAAACTACGCCACTTAGGCTATCGACGCGAATAGTCGTAGATGTCAGATCCTGTTAACTGAAAACCACCAAATAATACCAACTCATTGTTATAAAACGTTCATGTTATTAAGGCCTTTGAAACCACCGCTGATAACGGCGCTAAGTCTAAATGTTATAGTCTGTTTACACCCACTGTTGCGAGTGTAGTGGTTCGGTCTATATCATCGCCACACATGCTAATTCAATATATGTGTGCTTCTGTCCTGTCACTGTGTCTGGAATGTTGACCTGGGTGTGTGTTGATATGTTTGCACACCACAGTACGTACATAAGAGTACATGCAGGAGTCAAAAAGGGTTGCAAACGACTGGAACAGTTCAATACTGTTTATTCCGTTACAACACAGACACGATGACATAAATGACACCCATTCGACAGCAAAACACGAATCATATAATTTCCACATTGCATTAAATATATATAATACGGCCTGTCCACATCCTGGCCTTATAATAGCTTCCTCACAGCTTCATAAACCGCCACACTACTCAACAAAGCCTGCTCACACGGCGGCTATAATAATCTTCATAATACAATAAAGCCTGCTCACCCGGCAGCTATAATAATCTTCATATGTCCTACACAAATCTTTATTACTCAATAAAGCCTGCTCATCCGGCAGCTATAATAATCTTCATATGGCCTACACAAATCTTCATTACTCAATAAAGCCTGCTCACACGGCAGCTATAATAATCTTCATATGGCCTAAACAGTACTCCATTACTCAATAACGCCTGCATCACACGGCAGCTATAATAATGTTCATATGGCCTAAACAGTACTCCATTACCCAATAAAGCCTGCTCACACGGCAGCTATAATAATCTTCATATGGCCTAAACAGTACTCCATTACTCAATAAAGCCTGCATCCCACGGCATCTATAATAATGTTCATATGGCCTAAACAGTACACCATTACTCAATAAAGCCTGCATCACACGGCTGCTATAATAATCTTCATATGGCCTACACAAATCTTCATTACTCAATAAAGCCTGCTCACCCGGCAGCTATAATAATCTTCATATGGCCTACACAAATCTTCATTACTCAATAAAGCCTGCTCACCCGGCAGCTATAATAATCTTCATATGGCCAACACAAATCTTCATTACTCAATAAAGCCTGCTCACCCGGCAGCTATAATAATCTTCATATGGCCTACACAAATCTTCACTGCAGTTTATCACCTAGGCTGTACACACAGCGGAATATATAAGTCGACATTTTCTTAAGTCCTACGTAGGCATACACTATCCAAACACAGGGACTCGACCTACACGGTCCACGTCCAAAACTCAACTCCCAAATCACACACTAGTCCCGCCAAAAAACCCCGTCACGAGACTCGGCTGTCTTGAACACCGCTCTCGATAACACATGCAGACTAGCTGCGAGCTATTCACATGGCTCAAAACAGTACAGAATAAATACCTCTCATCATTTGAGATTAAACAGCGTTCACACGCTTATCTGTACTCTGTCACTCGAAAAATAGGAAAAGATAATTCTATCCTAAAGTCAAACAAGTATCCGCTTAATCAAGCGTTGCAACTCGAAATTTAATTTGTCTAAAAAACATTCTAAAGATTACTTCCCCTTCCATAAGTTCCACTTGCAACACTATTACTCAATGTTGGTTTCAATGTTCGATATGACATTTTTTTTCTGTTTTCATTTTTTACTTACTTTAATTTTTATATCCACTGTAGCAGTGAAACATAGTGATGAAGTTTACGTTCTTGAGCCAAGTGTCTCACAATAGCTGCTGTCAGCTTGTGTTGTTGTAGGATGTCTGTGATGTTGTCTATCTGCATTTTGTTCTTTCCATGCGCTAAAGCCAGATCTCAAAGTCGTGTAGGCGAGTAGTGGTAATGTATCAGGCTCCATTCTCATGAGCTGGTTAAACCACATAATTTTCTATCTCTCTGCATACTTGATGAAGGGTGTGGTTCCACCAATTTTTCTGTCATCATTTCCATATCTGTGTATCCTGGTAACCATTAATTCTTTTGTTAAGCATCTCATCTCACATGTTGTGATTTTCCTCTCCTCTGTTTTGGCCAGGGACCATGTTTGACTCTGATAGCTGTGACGTAGAATGGAAACATTGATATAGTAATCTGACAGCCCTTTGCTTTCCCATTTAGTGTCTACTATTGGCCAAGCCAAACCACGCAATTTTCTGTTTGTATGACTCACCTTTAAAACCACGCCCTTTTTCTGGGAACATAACAACAGAGTTGTTTACCAACTTTTCGCAACCTACCAGTCTTAACACTGGAGCGAATCACGTTTGTTTACCTGAGTTTCTCACGCGAGCTGATTTGCCAATTATAGGTCATTAGACATATCGCACGTGGGATAAACACTTAACCCTTTGATCTTCAGATACATGGGAACTTTGAAGCCGTTTTGCATTTCATCTCGAGAACGCGAGCGATTTCGAAAGAAACCCTGTTATCGGGACGAGGTCTTTGATGTCGGGCAAAGCAGCGCTAGACGATGAAAACGGTGGCCGTCAGAGAACTTTTCATCTTTTCCACAGTTTCTCAATCCTATGGTTCGCACGTTAATGCAAAATTAACACCATTAGGGATCTGAGAGCAAATTAATAGATATAAGCAGTGGTCCCTTAAACTCACTGATCAGTGTCGCTCAGAATTTTGGATAATCTAAACGCGTTATTCTATAACCATTATAGGAGTATGTTAATAGCATTTCGTGGGGATTGTTTCATTTCTGATCTGTGACCTGACAGGGCTGCCAGCGGTTTTTTTCTTGATTATAGTCTCCAGTACTGATGGGATTTATGCTGTCTTCTTCGTGATTTTCGAGTCCATAAGTCCATGTTGTGAACAGGACTGGCTAAAAGACACAGAAGCATTTTAATTATTAAGTTAACTTGACTATCAATTGCCTGATATTTTTTCCAGTTTATCAGCCCATGGGAGTAGTATATATATATATATATATAAAATAATATCAACATCTAACTTTTTGACAGACGCGGCACTGGATTCATTCAGAAAGTTGTGCTGTTTCAAAATCGACACTGACCCTAGAGCCAGTCGATAGGATTTACCATCATCGTTATCATTTTTTTACATATTGTAACATTTGCCTTAGCAACCAGATGCTTAGCAATACTGGAATTACTTTTCTCCTTTTGCAACTGTGAATGTCCAGAGCACGTCTTGCTTCAGTAACTATTCGCGGTGCCACCTATTTCATCCAGGGAAAATTACACCACCAAATTTGGCGTCCACCTTGTAATAATTATTCGATATATAGGCTGGACTGGGACCATATTTGGGCAACCCACCTGACAGTATAGGTTCAGGAACTATTGTAATTTTTTTCAAGGGATTCAACACCATGAGCGGGTAAGCGAGGTTGTTGTGGCCACGCATGAGAGTGAGAGAGATAGAGAGAGAGAGAGAGAGAGAGAGAGAGAGAGAGAGAGAGAGAGAGAGGGAATATTTTTCCTTTTGTTACAATCATTGTACTAACTTTTTTATTTCGCTAAACTTCTTTTCCTTACTGAGTAGTAATTTAGTGGGGAATTTGTTCTTCATAGTCTATTCTGTAACCTAGTGCTTATCTTTGACCTTTGGGTTATTAACTTCTTTTGTGATCCTTTCTCAACAAGGGGAGGGCACCTATTCGGTTATTTTCATATGTCTGTAAGCAATGATTTTATTCAATTCTCTATGTTTTAATGTAATAGTTTAATGATAATAAACAACAAAAAGAACTAAACGTTGTGTGTTGGTCAGACCCATTCCCAATTAACCATAGTTATTCACGTTTTGTGTGTCTTGTTGTCACATAATTGTGTGTGTGGGTGTGTTTAGTGTAACTTATATTTCATATAGGAAGAGAAAGGTTGTCTTATACTAAAATATAGTCGTATAGATAGGCTGGACTAGAGAAACTACTCATTCCAGAGACAGATCTTCCTCTTACACTATTCACTCGTGAAATCTATTTCTTACGCCTTTATTCTCACGTATTTACTACTATCACCTCTGCTCAGACGGGACCATAACTATCTTCTACATATCTACAATTTACGACAATAGCAAAGTGTTGGTAAGAATATACTATTTTATTTGATCCTGATAGCAAAGATGTTGTAAGAATCGTATAGTTCCCATTCTGATATTCTAATGTTTGAAAAGTGGTGACAGTTGGTTAGTCTCTACATTGGCCTTTTGACGTCTCGTTTAATTTCTATCTCACGTCTTTTATTGTCAGTAAAAATTCTTTACTTATTATTTGAAATGTAGAACCTGTTTATGGCTGATGTTGTTGACAGATATGTTAAGTGAGCTAATCTTCATAGCTTCTGTCTTTGATGTGCTGATCTTCATGCTGTATCTTTCATATGTTTGAATTCAGTACATTTGTTAGACTTTTCTTTTTGTTTTCATCCACTTACATTAGGGTTTTTTTTTTAATTATTAAATAATTATTTTGTTTTTGATATATACATTTTCAACTATATTAAGCAATACTTTATGTAGATCAATGTTTACCTCCTCTTCTACGGAAAATGAAGAGTTGTATGTTTTGTATTTAAAGTTGTATGTTTTGTATATATAGCTGTATGTTATGTGTATAGAGTTGTATATTTTGTATTTAGAGTTCTATGTTTTGTAAATAGAGCTGTATTTATTGTATATAGAGTTGTTTGTTTTGTATAAAGAGTTTTATGTTTTGTATATAGAGTTCTACGTTTTGTATATAGAGTTGTATGTTTTGTACATACAGTTGTTTGTTTTGTAAGAATTATAGCAGTGGAATCCTTTGATATTCAGTTTTACGCAGAAGAAAAGTGGTGTAATTATAGATGTCTGTTTCTGTGATAGTTTGAAGCAGGGCTGTGGAATCGGGTGTCGGACTCGTGAAGTCAGTCGTTGTTTAGTGGAGTCGGGAGTCGGAGTCGTGGAGTCAGTCGTTGTTTAGTGGAGACGGAGTAAGTAAAAATGTCCCGACTCCGACTCTTAAAGTTACGAGTCAAGGCAGATCCACGTTTTATCCATGAAAAAAGGGGATTGGGGTGGGGGGGGGGGGGGGGCGGGAAGCACTTACAAAAATTGAAATAACACTTCAAAGTAGTTATTACTAACTTCGTAGATTTTAAGCAACAGAAGTAAAAAAGTACTTTGTGACGTTTTGATAATTTCAAAGAAATCGGTAGTCATTTTGAGGCTGTTTGAATCTCCGTAGAGCTTTTCCACGAATGGTACCAAATGCGCTTTCTCTGTTCCGCATATGTTTGGCAACTTTGAAGTAGATGTTCGGCCGTCATTTTATCAGTGCCACAGTTACACTGCTCGGTAGTTCCTATCTTTGGTTTGTTGAATAGATGGTATCTCAATCTGTTGTGGCCAGTCCGGAGTCTGAAGATTATCACTTGTTCTCTTCTGTTGAGCGGGTAGTATGCATCATTTTGTGTGTGACCTGAATGCTCTACATCCCATTTGTTTTTGTATCTGATTCTGATAAAACTCTTTGCCTCCTCGAAAGTTATGCTTGTATCAGGCTAAGGTAAATTTCCACCTTCCGTTGCCAATCTGTCAGCCTCGTTATTGCCGGTGATGTTACAATGAGATGTGATCCATTGGATTACAATACTTTTGAATCGTTGACATAGTTTGTGGAGCACTATTATGAGGTCATCCAGGTCTGTATTATTTTGGCTTTTCATAGCGTTACCACCCACTCACGTCACTATGAATGTATTTCTGCCCTTATAATAATTAAATCCGATTTGAGTGCAGCAATGAAGCTGGACCTATTAGAAACTATCCTTAAATACTTTTTGAGTTTTTGTTTTGTACTATTGTCTGAATGAATGAATAGTTCATTGTTTAATCCACGAAAACCACGGGTTAATTTATTCACACATATAGTAAACGTACGAGCGTCTGATTGGCTGAGTGGTTAGAGCGGTTGTCTCTCGTGGCAAAGATGCCGGGTTCGAATTATGGTACTGACACGCTCCAGTCTACCCAGCTGTAAATTGGTACCTGACCAGAGTCATGGAAGGAAAAGGCAGCGAGGAAGGGAACTGGTTACTCCACCTCTCGGTGATGGACTAAGTATAGTGAAGTCTCTAACACTTCACTCCCCTACGGCAGTATATGCTATGAGACTAAATGTACCTTGACCATACTTACACATATAACTCCATATGAGTGCATACTTTTATGCCATATGACTAGTCAACAAGAAAACTATAGACGGAATCAGGAGTAGAACGTCTAAAATGTCAAGAGTCGTAAAATGTTTGGTCGACTCCAATAACCCGGTTTAAAGTTTTACACTTTTATTCACAGGCTGCATACACGACACAACAGATGGGTGTTCTGGTCGCCCTGATGATGACTACCCCGCCTGTTTTCCACTTTGTCAGAAAGGTGTTTTCATCACCTGTTCTAATGAACGTGTCCACATCAGGTAAAAGATTAAGTGTCATCAATAACTACCTTTGTTGTTCTTCCTCTCCTATTTCTCATTGGTGTGTCATTGTCTCCCGAGCTTTGTCACCTGCAAACATGACGTTAATGAATAGAGATGTGAGATTTGCTGCTTTTAGATTTTCTTGATACTGTTTGGATTCTTTGAGGTGAGGGGTGTTGTAAATAAATGATAGAACATCTGCAACGCCAGGCATGTCGTAACAGACTACATGTGTCAGGTTGTGTATGAAACTGCCATTGTCAATATGTAAAACAAATAGTAACAGAAACCACCATTGCAAGAGAATAAAAACTACTTTAGTGCAACTTTCTTGTATGGTGATAACTCCCGTAGTGTAGTGGCCTTTTGCTTCGTAGGGAGCGTCATCTTTGCTCCAACATGTGACAACACATAAGGGAGTATTTTTCTCTTATTTCTATAGTTTCATGTTCTCCACTTAATTCTCACTTTCTTTCCCTCCTGTCTCTTGTTTGTCTGTCCCTGACGAAGGCCTTGTTGCCGCAAAGTAGGTTTTTCTTGTCCTTTCTCTTTGTAAGACCATTACTATTTGTGTGTTTTTGTTAAAACAATTTTTTTCATTCTACCGTTTTACCCCCGTCTTACGGCAGTTCTCAAACACATATCAAAAAACAAAGAAGTAGCTTATATGTGCTCTGGTGTCACTGGTTCAGTTCCAGCGATGTTGACTGTGAGGGCTGAATGTGTGATGTCTGCTCCTGAAAGCTCGGTCACTGTCACAATCCATGTTGTCTTTCATCTTGACTGAGTTCTACTTTCCTGTGTCATGTGATGTGTATGATAATGGTTTGTTGTGTAACATAAATGGAGAATATACAGTAACGGAGAGACACATAAGATTATGGTTTGTAGTGTAACATGCATGGAGAACAGAATGTCACATGGAGACACGTAATGTGTAACATTTATGGAGAACATATTGTAATAGAGAGACAGAAAATTTGTAACACATGTGGAGAACATACTGTAACAGAGAGACAAAAAAGTAACATATATGGAGAACATACGGTAACAGAGAGACAACAAATGTGTAACATATATGGAGAACATACTGTAACAGAGAGACAACAAATGTGTAACATATATGGAGAACATACTGTAACAGAGAGCCAAAAAATGTGTAACAATTAGGGAGAACATACTGTAACATGGTAATACATAATGTGTAACATATATGAAGAACATACTGTAACAGAGAGGCGCATAATGTGTAACGTATATGGAGAACAGACTGTAACTTGGAGACAAATTGAATGTAACATTATATGGAGACCATACTGTAAATGGGAGAAACATTATGTGTAACATATATGGAGAAAGTATTGTAACAGGAATACACATTAGTTGTAAACATATATAGTGAACATACTACAACGTGCAGACACATTTTGTGTAACATAAATAAGAGAATACTTTAACAATAATACACATTATGTATAACATATACAGAGAACATAATATAACAGTAATATACATTATGCGTAACATATGGAGAACATACTGTAATATTGAGACACGAATGTGTAACATATATGGAGAACAGACTGTAAGATAGAGACACATTATGTTTAACATATATAGAAAACATACTGTAACAGGAATACATATTATTTGTAACATGTATGGTGAACATACTGTAACATGGAGACACATTATTTGTAACATATATGGAGAACATACTGTAACAGGGAGACACATTATGTGTAACATATATGGTGAATATACTGTAACAGGGATTCACATTATGTGTAACATATATAGAGAACATACTGTAACAGGAAGACACATTATGTGTTACATTTATGGAGAACATACTTTAACAGGAAGACACATTATGTTTAACATATATAGAGAACATACTGTAACAGGGAGACACATTATGTGTAACATATATAGAGAACATACTGTAACGGGGAGACACATTATGTGCCTGTATGTCCATGGCACCTTTTACGTGCTAGATTTCACCATATAGTTTAGCCTGTTCATTACTGACTTCACCAATTTTATTTTCACCATTATTTTACAGATGTTCGTTCCACTTTATTTTCATTACAGGTTGCAACTCTTATCAAACCTCATGAACATATTTTTCCTGCACACACAGAGATTGTCAGTTCGGCTGGTACTCGAATCATGCAAGGCGGAGGTTCTTAGCAAAAATCGTGTTTCACCCGGCCAGTAAAAAATGTCAGTACAAAACGTTATACTGTCCACGTGACCTAGACAACCAGGTTTGATCCCAAATTCTTCCTGTCATCTAACGTCTTAACGTCTTTATTGTCAAGATAATTAAATACGTTACTGTCACAACCTCAATATCAGTTTTACTGAATGCGCAATCACACTGATATCAGCATTAAGATTATTCTGTCAATACCACTTACACCCTTTGTAGTCGTTGGAATGTAGCACGAATTGGTGGGGGAGCTGAAGCTGGCCAGGGAACACATTACACAAAGGCTGTCAGGTCCAAGGAAGATCGCTTGCCATGAGAGGGCAATCAAATTTTGGCTCGTAACATGCAAAATTACACGTCACGCGCATGCTCTCTTTACATCAGTTTCAAATTTTATTTAAATTATTGTTTGATTGAATCGTTCATCAGTTTTACAGTTTGTTCCACTGTTATTTTGTCGACTATGTATACCAGTTGCCACTTGTTGTCATATTAATCTTTGTGGCGAAATGTTTTTATGAGAATAGTTGTCAGTAGTAGTTACTGAAAGAACAGAAAAAATTCTGTCTGACAAGCATGTAATCCCAGTGTCAGAGAAGAGCATTGGTATCACAGGATAGTCACGGCTGTCAAGGTCTCTACTTCAGATAGTATCAGATAAAAGTTAGAGCCTAAGATGCCACATTTGCTATGCAACTATCCTATGATAATCAACAATTCAGTAAAACTCAAAATTCAACAATTTAAAATTGATAAGTCAGAGTATTACAATTACTGAATCATTTATTATGTACATCTATCATTTGCTTCTTCTTGTGCAATTATTAATGATGAAATGATAAAAATTGAATGAATAAAATTTATTTACAAAATTGAATAATTAATGAGTTATATTCAATAGCTAAATAAGAAGTCCTTTCTGGAATCTTCAAAATAACATGAAATGTTCATCCAAATGTTCCTTTATCATTAAAGTTTCTCTTGTCTGGTCTATCACTTTCAGAACTGTTTTCTCATCATTACACACTAGTCACTTTGCTTTGACCACTCATAATGGCAGCGTGAGTTTCGTTACATAGAATACTTAACATTAAAGTTGTGTTACTGTCCTCTATGAATATACACAGCAGTGTCAGTAGCAGGTCTTGCACTAGACCACCAAGCACTGATGGGGCCTAGGACTTGAATGTAGATAGCTATCTCTGATGCTCCTGTGTTGGTCCAGGAGTGCAATTATTTATCTAGGATTCTAGACCTCTGATGTATTCTTCTTTGATCCTTAGCCGCCGACCGTCAAAGCAGTCAGTGGCCATCTCGCCTAGTGGCGTCTTGTAGGGCAACAACAAATTGATTCCACTTTGCTCGGTCGGCGGCCATCCTTCGTACAGTGCCCCAACTCTGGTTCATTCTTTGCATCTCAGCCTCCACAGTCCTCCGCCAGGTTGTTTTTGGCCGGCCTCTCTTTCGTTTTCCTTCAGGGGTCCAAAGCATAGCTGTTCTTGTGATGGCATCGGGGTCTCTTCTGAGGACATGGCCAACCCAGCTCCAGCGTCTGCCAGCTATGATGGTGTGCATGTCATCTTGCTTGCTCCGAGTAAGCAGATCTTGGTTGGTGATGGTATTCGGCCAAAAGATTCGGTGAATTTTTCTTAGGCATGTTGTGTGAAACGAGGACAATTTCGACATTTCCTTCTCTGTAACTCTCCAGCATTCTGCACCATAGAGAAGCACAGAAAGCACACAGCTCTGATATAATCTTAACTGATGTAGTATGACACAAATGAACCTGGAGACAATAGATGACAAGTGGCTAGCCTTGGGTTATAGATTCTACAAGCCTTTGTGTCCATGAATGAGAGTGTTCAGATGTCTGCATGTATATGAATGATAAAGGGGTCAGTTCTGATTAGAATAGCGAGACACGACAGGTGTCTATCTGCATAACATTTCTAAAATAAGACATGAATGAAATATATTACATGTTATACATGATCATGATGCTACCTTCGCCTTTCACATTCTGGAGTGCCAAGTCCATTATTCCAGTGTAATAACTTAAATTGATCACTCCTTCAGACATTCCATGATAAACTTTGGTATGCATCGAATTCCTTTAAACATTCACAAATCAATTTCAGTTCAGTCCTCTGGTCTGATTCTGATACATATTCTAACACAATAATCTGCAATAAAACAAACTATTTATTCATAAATTTAGATACCCTCTTACGATAGATGCAAAGTACAGAACAGACTCGGTTTGGTGACGGAAGAGCTGCATGGCAAACACACACAACAGAAGACAGATAGACTGAATGAAGGGGACTCTCGCCAAGGCTATAACTTTACCATCTGTTGAAGATCCAACCGTTGTCATGTCCCTATTGAACGAACGGTGAGTTCCATTGGAAGAAAAAGTTAATAAATTTCCACTGCGTTCAGTGTAGTAATGAATTTGAACTTTTACAGCATTCATTTAGTTAGGCGATTCCTGTTTCCGAATGATGGCAATTTGATTCGAATATTCTTCTTGATTGCATTGTAACGAGTTGGAGGACGGGTGGACACAAACCAAAGTCCAACCGTTGAGAATGAACCTTCGACATATGTCTATCGGATACAGTCATCCAGTCCAAAGAATGAGTATACAGGTTATATGAGTGCACATTATTCGCTGAGTTATTATTGTGCATGTAGATGAAAACACTTTCTTCGTTGAAGTATGCAATCCCATGAAAAGTATATATTGTTTAATATTTCTTTGTGAAATTATGGACCATGGTTGCTCTTTAATTGCCTTCAGTAGAATGCCTGGAAAGTACATCAGCGATCACGTTTTCGGTTCCAGATATGGATTCTATGATAAAGTCAAAGGGTTGCAATAAAATTGCAAATCTGGCGAGCTTTGGATTTTTATGATTAAATCGACGTAGTGACGCAACAGCCTTCTGATCAGTCTGGATGACAAAGGGTGCGCCTAATAAGAACTTTTCAAGTTTAGTGATCGCCCACACAACTGCCAACAATTCCTTGTCAACCGTGAAGTACTTAGTTTCTGCCGCGTTGAGTTTTCTTGAGATATAGAGGGTTGGATGTAGTATTCCCTCATGATCTTGAAGCAGACTCGCTCCAAGTCCGTAGTTGCTGGCATCTGTGCGGGTATAAACTTTTTAGAAGCATTTGGCAACCGTAAAATCGGTGGATTCGAAAAAATCTTCAAGATACTTCGAAAAGTTTTGTCGCAATCGTCAGTCCACGTCACTTTCATTAGCATATTTTTCATTAACAGTGATGATAAGATAGCCGTAATGGATGACAAATTAGGAACGAATCTACTATAGTATTGGACAAGACCCAACAAACTCCTAACCTGCTTCTTCGTTTGAGGAACTGATACATTTAAGATTTTAGATACATTACTGGGAACTGTTTGGATACGACCTGCCCCAACAATGTGTCCAAGAAAAGTTATCTCATGGAACGCTACTTGTATTTTTGTAGGTTTAGCGGGTTAAATTGTTTTCTCTTAATATTTCCAAAAGAGATCGAAGTCCTGAAAAATGTTCCTCAAATGACGAACTAAATAAACATATATCGTCAATGTAGGTAATAACGTTTTGTCTTCCTGATAAAATTTTTCGCATCGTGCGAATAAAGGTAGCCGGAGCGTTCATAAGCCCAAAACGCATCACATTCCACTGGTAAAGACCTTGTGGAGTGGAAAACGCCGTGTAGTATTTGGCTTTTTCGGTTAATGGGATCTGCCAATAACCTTTCGTTAGGTCTATTTTTGTGAACAATGTAGCAGTAGATAGACGAGGTAGTAGGTCATCAAGAATAGGATGTGGTTCACTGTCAGCTACAGTCTGAGCGTTTAACTTCCTATAATCCACACATAAACGAATGTTCCTGTCTTTCTTCCTAACAATGACTAATGGTGAAGAAAATGGAGAGGTACTACTCTCTATGATACCCAAAGCTAACATCTGTTCAAGTTCCTGGGTTGTTTTAGTAAGGAAATGTAATGGAACAGAATAAGGATGTACACGAATCGGTGTATCATCATTAAGAATAACGTCGTGACTAATCACCGATGTGCGACCAGGTACATCAGTCAACACATCTGGAAATGATTGTAGTAGATCAGCAATCTGTTGATACTGTTGCGGTGTAACCGTAGAAGATATGGTTACATCCCGCCAAGATTCTGTAGGTGGTAGTATAGGTACAGGTAACGACATATGTACCTCAGGAAAAGAAAATTCTTCTTCCTGTATTACTGATAGTGTAGAATAATCAACAAAGTTATTTTCTATCTTAGGTATGGTAAAACAAATGAAGACAGAAATACAAAGTGACATAGTAGACAAGATAACAAAAGTGTCACCTAACAGAAAAGCCTACAAGATGTAAGTTATATGAGAATAAATGACCAATAAAGAAAAGAAATGATGACTGACTATGCTGAGTCATCAAAGATATGAGACAAATAGTGTTACTACCACATGTTATCTGCGTGACACAGAATCAGGTACCAATTGTTATTTTAGACAATGGTGGTGAAAGTAAGCACCATTATCACGCTCGATAACCATCCGAGCATCTCTGTTGTTACGAAATGTAACCACAGCTTTACCATACCAGTTGTTGGTAGGTGGCAACAGACGCACAAACTTAACGTCTGCCTTGTATTTAAAGAAATTACCAAGTGCCTGCCATGTAGTATCTTGTGGCAGATTGCGCACTAACACAGTGCGAGAATATGCACTTTTCCCAATATATGTAGTATCATTATCACTAACATGGGAAAATGATTGATGTGCAACATTAGTTGCATGAGGTACATTGCAATGTGTGTCCCTCATGTAAGTATTATTCTTTCTATATACTGGATTCTTATGTTGGGCCTGAGTATGATGACCCTTACCCTGTAATGGTATATTTGTAGCACGTGTTGTCGTAGACGGATCAGAAGAACGACCTACATTCTTTTGTTTCAATTTGCTGGTATTAATTTTACTTTGTTTCTTCCCATTACTCTTGATTCCAACATTATTTTTCAACACATTACTTCTCTTAGTAGAATCCCTTACAGTGTTGACAATGTTAACAGTTTGATTAGGATCAGTTGTCGGCTGATCCTGTCGCCAAGACGTATTGCCCGAATCGGAAGTATTCTTCTTTCAAGGAAAGGTATATCTCCCCCGGAATGATTTCTTAATATTAACTGGTTGTGTAGAAACCTTAATGTCGCCCTTAGTACTTGAAACATGTCGTATGATAGGTCTATCATACCTGGTTTTGGACAATATATTGTTGTCCAATATCATATCCAGCAGACCATCAACCCTCTTTTTTAAATTAGTAATTTCACCATTTAGCTGTGAGATTTCCTCACTTTGCTTGACCTGGATTTGTTTTAATTCAATATTTTCATTTACCTCACTCTGCAGTAATGATTTTGATGTAGTCAATTGGTACTCATACTTACTTTCGTGTTGAAAATGTGGATGTTCATCGTCATGAGTTACCATCTCCTCGTTCTGAGTTAACTCCAATTGACTCACTTCCAACCTCAAGTCATTAAGCTGAGCAGTATGATACTGAGTCTCTATATGTACTCTATTTTCCATGTTTTTATCTATTTTTGCTCTCCTCTGTCGTGCTATTTTCTTTAATTTCTTCTTTTGTTCTACTAATACATGTGGCTGTAATCGAGCTACTTCTGAAGTAAGCTCTTGAATCTTTACACATTGTGTTATTGTTTCTAGCTTTAAAGCTACATTTGTCTGATCAAGTGATTTCAGTCGCTCAACCTCAGATAACAACGACTGAATGTGTGCACACTGTGCATGAAGTTTTCTTTGGGCAGGTGCGGCATTATCTTGTGCACTTTTCAATGCAAGTTTCTTAATCTCAGACTCCAAAGCTTTATTTGTTTCCATCTTCTTCTTTGATCCTTAGCGGCCGACCGTCAAAGCAGTCAGTGGCCATCACGCCTAGTGGCGTCTTGTAGGGCAACAACAAATTGATTCCACTTTACTCGGTCGGTGGCCATCTTTCGTACAGTGCCCCAACTCTGGTTCATTCTTTGCATCTCAGCCTCCACAGTCCTACGCCAGGTTGTTTTTGGTCGGCCTCTCTTTCGTTTTCCTTCAAGGTTCCAAAGCATAGCTGTTCTTGTGATGGCATCGGGGTCTCTTCTGATGACATGGCCAACCCAGCTCCAGCGTCTGCCAGCTATGATGGTGTGCATGTCCTCTTGCTTGCTACGAGTAAGTAGATCTTGGTTAGTGATGGTATTCGGCCAAAAGATTCGGTGAATTTTTCTTAGGCATGTTGTGTGAAACGAGGACAATTTCGACATTTCCTTCTCTGTAACTCTCCAGCATTCTGCACCATAGAGAAGCACAGAAAGCACACAGCTCTGATATAATCTTAATTTTGTGCTTGTGCTGTATTGGGAGGACTTCCAGATGTTGTTTAAGCTAAAGAAGGCTGTTCTTGCCTTATTCATTCTGATGTTGATGTCTTTGCCTGCCCCGCCTTCTGGTGTTACTATGCTTCCTAGGTATGTGAAGGTATCTGTCTGTACCAGTTGCTGATTCCTTACTGATATGGGCTCAGGGTTGCTCACAGTGAGCGTCATGACCTCAGACTTCTTTAAATTGATGTTCAAGCCCACCTGCTGGCTAAACTTATTAAGTCTATCTGTTTTTTTCCCCTCTTGAAGAAAATCTTGTATGTTCAAAAATATATCCCAGTATATTATAATATTATATATATATTATATATATATATATATTTATATATAAATATATATTATATATTATATATATTATATATAATAGATATATATACTATATATATATATATTAATTATTATATATTTATATATATTATATATATATATAAATATGTATTATATATTATATTTATATATAGTATATATATATATTATATATATATATATATATATTTATATATTATATATATATATATATATATATATATATATAATGTGCAATAACGCAATATAACCAATTATAATATTCCCTTATGACTAGTGTCGGTGTTGATAGTAGATCTTACTAAATGTCGTAGTCAGAAAAAAGAATTAGAAGCCTCATTAGAATCCATGGTGGATTCTAATGAGGCTTCTAATTCTTTTTTCTGACTACGACATTTAGTAAGATCTACCATCAACACCGACCCTTTATTATTCGACCAGCAATAGCAAAATCCATTGCTGATAACTTCTTCTCATATTCCTCTTTTTGCTGTATCAGCTCATTAGTAAGGGCAATCTCCCTATCCTTATGCCTCGTTATAGTTTCCTTTAACTCATTCAACTCAATACTACTATATTCCTGAGTAGTCATTTTACCTTCATCATAAAAAATAGTAGATAATAGTTTATAAAGTCTCACTGCTTTCTTTTGTGAAGGGGAATATCTACATCCACTCCAAGCAAACTCCTCAAGATCATGGCTCATTTGAGTTAAGAAGTGTTCTATGGCATATTCCGCACAGCTTGCACCAAATAAACCCAATCTATCTCCCTCTTGAAGAAAATGTTCAAAAATATCCATAGTATATATATATATATATATATATATATATATATATATATATATATATATATATATATATATATATATATATATATATATATATATATATATATATATATATATATATATATATATATATATATATATATATATATATATATATATATATATATATATATATATATATATATATATATATATATATATATATATAACTCCCTGAGTGAATTAACTTATTATATGTATGTGCAATAACGCAATATAACCAATTATAATATTCCCTTATGACTAGTTGTAAGTTCAACACCTATTTTTTTACTAATATTTTATATCAATATTACTTACTCACAATAATACACCAATGTGTTCAGGCGAAGATAGGCTCACACAGCAAGCAGAGGAGGGGAGAAAACGTCGAAAGGAGCACCAGGAAAATAAGCAGCTGAGGGCTGTCAGCTCAGGGGCGCATTCCCATAGTCAGTTATGACTGAAGGGGCTATTATTATTATGTATTATAATAGTTAATCTAGTGTTATAATTTAATGACCTATTTATGGTGTGATTACCAAGGAATTATCAAATAACAATTACCCTTCATCAATAGTTCATCATAATATTATGACCTCATGCCCTAGTCATAATGAACAATATGCCTCAATAGGGTATTGGGCCACTAGTGCAAAATGATGACATCACCTAAGTCATCACATAATTTAATAAAATTTAATCAAATTAATTTACTATCATATTAACCATCAATTTATACTATAATAATTATATTATTATTTTACGAAATGAATAACTACAATACAAATAATTAACTAAAGCTTTACAAAACAGTAGTACTACACAAACGTGACAATTTTACAGATATAAAGGATTCTATTAACTAAGCATACAAGTCGGAAGTAACCACATAAGGTCAAGGTTGAAACAAAATAGATATTAAAACTGTACACTGAAAATGATGACGTAGTCATGGACTCATATCACGGTTATTACAATATATATGAAAAATGAACAATAGAAAGATTAGAATAAACAGGATAGTTTACAAACAAGTTACAAACTGAATAAAAATGAAACTTAGTACCGAAGAAAATACTACGAATATAACATCACTTTACAACTAAAACACCTAAGGTAGATTAACTACAGAAACAAACGCAGTGTGCTGCTGGCAGATCTCAGCAGATGCTTTGTGAATGGAATTATTCAACAAATCCCTATTAGAACGATTCTAGATTCTACGGTCTGCGAAGCGACATTGTATACATATCTAGAATTCTCGATCCAACCGCCAGCTGACATCGACATGACTACATAAATACATATAAATGAAACATTTAATGAATAACATTGTTAATATGCCTATGAACAGACATGGACTTAACATTTGCATACGGCACGAAAAGTACTTAGCTTTTGAATTTCAGATCAGTTACCACAGAGTCAACATGCGCCAAGGAACTATGGATGTAGCATGTATTAATGATGCCTCTTTGACAAGAATTCTTTCAGTTGTTGAGGCTTGATTAGTTTTTTTCTTTCCATGTCGTTGACTTTCGTGTGACATTCATGGTCGTTCGACTGTTACTAAGGCCGTGACGTCATATTCGCATGCGCAAGAAATGTCAATGTGAATCAAGGGGATGTTTTTGAAGATTCGATTTGATTGTACATAGTACTTAAACGTGAAATAGTAATTCCACAGCCAACATCTTGCCACCAGTTGATACAGACGTGTTATACGTAGGTGTCTGTACGTGGGTTCGGGTTCATACAATCATTAAAGAGTCAATTAATATATTATTTTGTCGGTATCGTAATCGTTGACAATCAGTTTGGTTTTCTTGCGAATCTTCTCTTGGTAAACAAGTTACAGTAATTTTCTTCATAGAAGATCATATTCTGCATCAATGCGAACAAACAATTAATAAAACATGGCATAAAGAGCCAACCTTCAAAGTTAGTGATGAGCGTGGTAAGTCCTTATAATTGAGTCCATTATACAATAATTTATTCTGACAATACAGGCGAAGACATTGTACAAACATTCAGTCTCATAAGAAAATACATCTGCATTATTCAACTTGAAATACATGGTACCGTAAATCTTCAAGTCAATTAGTTGACATCAGTGCTACGGTAAAATATAGTCTTGAGTCATTAGTCTTGAGTGATTTAGTCGGTTAGTTCCTTCATTTATTTCACTGGATTTTTGTGTTAATTTAAACCTATTAAATAAACTCATAGCAAAGTTCTCCAGATGTAAATCGAAGATGTAACTATCCGTTATTTCCCAAGATAATAGATGTGTAACATAATTTTAAACGCTAGGCAAGCGTAATTGGTTATAACCATAATATTTCTATTTCACCTTGTGTAAATCTTGAGTAATTAACTGTTCATAGCTAGTGTCAGTTAAAACGATACATTAGCTAGTCACTCGTGCAGTCCTTTTAATATAAATAATTAAATTACCGGAGTGATTTTACAGGTCTTATATAAACCGCGAGTGTTAGAAATAATTAAAGTAGAATTACCTGTTTTATATAATTCTCTTTATACAGGGGATCATACCTTGCGATCCAACGGTTTTATTATATAGAGAGTCATGTTCAGATGGCTTATGGCATCCCAAAGTATATGTTCCAAACAAAATAACATTGTCTATAACAAAATCTGATTGTTGGAGACCCTTATAAGTCCACCGTCTAACCCCATGAGAGCGGTTAAATAACCAGAACGGTCAATTGTTCACTTGTGTTAAATGTTAACTGGAACGGACAATGCCAGAAGATTTTTCAATATTAATTCTATACAGTTCCCTGGCCGGATACGGCAGAACTTACAGAAATTTATTTAATTAAACCCAGATGACAGTTAACACTATTCCTACCACCAACAACTATAGAGAACCTTTACGGCTATTTCTTTCCAAGAACAGCCTGGGAGTAACATTCTGCTGTTTGAGATATTTCCCAGTCATTACGACACAATCCTAGAAAACAAACTTATTCCCAATTAAATACCTGCAAATCCGACGAAGAAGACCCGCCAGGAAAATTATAAATCAACGCACCCATCCAGCGAAACTCCGAGAGAAAATAGGAGTGCCTATACGGAGATTTCTGGGGCTGAACGGGACAAAATTAACAGGACATATAATAGTCTTTAATACACTTTTGTGTTTTGATAAATTCTTTGGACGTATGCAGTGTCGGCAGAGGGTAAGTTTGAATGTTGTGAGCGTTCACTGTATGAATGTAGAGTGGGAAAACGGAACGAAAGAATTTATTTCTTAAGTCACTACTAATATAAAATCTTCTCTGTTATGTATCTCTCACTAAGTCTGAAGGCCCACGGGATAGTTAAATTACGGACATACCTTGTACCCATCCTGACTACCCCACTCCCCATTGTTAATCACTAGTTTTGATCTTTTGGATAAATAAACCCTCGGGTTTGATCATTCCTAGGTTTTCCATATTCCAGAGGGAGGGTCGATGAGAGTATATTTTGTTCTTTTCTCTTATGTAACTATTATTCAAATGATGAAATGATAACGATGTATTTTATGTTGTGATCTATATTTTTCTAAAAGTTAAAATAAACTTAATCAACCTTAAGCTATTAGTTTTGGTCAAAACCTCCCCTGCCCATTATAGGTGCCCATAGTTCACCTGTTCGTTTCTACGTATGTACGTACTGATGTCACAAAATTGTTTGTGTGTGCGTACGAGAGGATATTGTATTTGAACCAGCATCAAAAGTGGAAAAATACGTCTCCATTTAAGTGTGTATTACTAGATAGTTTGGGTTGAGCAATTACTCAATCCAAGACTGTAATTTTTCTTACACTCTGTAATCCTCGTAAACGGGACTATTTCTCACACCTTTCTCTCACCTAGATCTCAACATCTCACCTCTGCTCGATCGGGACCATAAAAATATAAGGCCTATCTATAAAGCTTACGACACATACTACATCAGAGGTCTAGAATCCTAGATAAATAATTGCATTCCTGGACCAACACAGGAGCGTCAGAGATAGCTATCTACATTCAAGTCCTAGGCCCCATCAGTGCTTGGTGGTGTAGTGCAAGACCGGCTACTGACACTGCATATGTATATTCATAGAGGACAGTAAACACAACTTTAATGTTAAAGTTATTCTATGTAAATTCGAAACTCACGGTGCCATTATGAAGTGGTTCAAAGCAAAGTTGACTAGTGTGCTATTGATGAGTTGCTTAAATCACTGTTTTTTCTGAAATGTGATCTGACCAGACAAGAGTAATGACTTTAATGATAAAGGAACATTTGGATGAACATTTCATGTAATTTTGAAAGATTACCAGAAGGACTTATCTTATTTAGCTATTGAACTAATAAGTCAACAATTATTCAATTTTGTAAATAAATTTTATTCATTCAATTATCATCATTTCATCGTATTCGGTACAATTGGTACAAGCGTAGAATCAAAAGATAGATGTACATAATAATTGATTCTGTAAATGTAACTCCTTCAGACTTGATGAATTTTAAATTGTTTTGAATTTTTGAGTTTATTATCTGAATTGTTTGATTTAGCATAGTTCTCGCCTAGTTGTATACAGCAAAAGGTGGCATCTTAGGCTCTAACTTTTAATCTGATAATATTCTGAAGTAAGACCTTAACAGCTCGTAGGACTATCCATGTGATACCAAATGCTCTTAAACTCTGACACTGGGATTATACTTGGTCAGACAGATTTTTTCTGGTTCTTATTCAAGTAACTACTATTTGACAACTATTCTCATAAAAATACCTTTCGCCACAAGGATTTAATATGACAACAAGCTACCAAAGTTGCCACCTATTTTAACATAGTCGAAAAAATAACAGTGGAACAAACTATAAAACTGATGAACGATCCAATCAAACAATAATTTAAATAAAATTTGACACTGATGTAAAGAGAGCATGCGCGTGACGCGTAATTTTGCATGTGACGTGCCAACATTTGAGTGCCCTCTCATGGGAAGCGATCTTCCTTGGATCTGACAGCCTTTGTGTAATGAATGTGTTCCGTGGCCACCTTCAGCTTCCCCCCTCCCCCCACATCCACCAATATTCCAACGACTACAAAGGGTGTAAGTGGTATTGGCAGAATAATCTTAGTGCTGATAGTGTGATTGCGCCTTCGGTAAAACTGATATTGAGGTTGTGACAGTAACGTATTTAATTATATTGACAATAAAGACGTTAGTGGAAGGGACAATTTAATGTTGTAGTGATGACAGTGAACTTTGATTTGGTGATCACACATAGATTGATGCTGATGGCTTTGATGATTTTAATGCAATAAATTAACACAACTCTTTATACATAATAAAATAATGGATTTTCAAATAGAGACAGCAAAATATTGCAAATAATATTAAATAAGAACTATTTCTGGATGGTCACTTTCTATGACCTGGTTATTGTCTAGGTCACGTGGACAGTATAATACGATATTGTTAATGACATTTCTTTTACTGTCCGTGGGGTTGAAACACGATTTGTGCTACGAACCACCGCCTTGCATCGATTCGAGTAACCGAGCCGGAACTGAACAAATCTCTGTGGTGTGTAGGCAAAATATGTACATGAGGTTTGATAAGAAGTTGTCAACCTGGTAATGAAAATACAGGAGAGAACGAACACTCTCGTAAAATAATGCGGTGCAAATAAACTTGGTGGAAGTCCAGTAATGAACAGGCTAAACTATACGGTGAAATCTTAGCACGTAAAAGGTGGCCATGGACATACAGGCACATAATGTTTCTCCCCGTGTTACAGGTAATAGTTTTTCTATATATATGTGACTCATAATGTGTTCTCCCTGTCTACAGTATGTTCTCTGATAAATGATTATACATACTGTGTCTTCCTGTTAAAGTATGATTGCTCCATAAATTGTGAACACACAATAATGTCTGTCTTCCTGTCTAACAAGTAAAGTTTCTATATATTAATGTTTTACACATAAATGTGAATCCCTGTTACAGAGTATATTCAACCATATATGTTTCCCATAATGTGTCTCCCTGTTTCTACAGTATATTATTCTCCATAAATTTTTCCAAAAAATAAAAAAAAATAATGTGTCTCCATGTTACCAGTATGTTTCCACCATACATGTTACAAATAATATGTATCCCGGTTTACACAGTATGGTAATTTCATATATATGTGTGAAACAAAATGTGATACGCTATCTTGACAGTACCTGTTCTCCATATATGTTTAAACCAAAAAAAACACATTCGATGTCTCAATATTACAGTATGTTCCTCCTTATGTTACCGCATTTAATGTATATTAACTGTTATATTATAGTTCTCTGAGTAAAATGTTATACATAATGTGTATTATCGTTAGAAGTCATTTCTCTTTTTTTATCTATCATACAAACACATAAATGGTGTCCTGCACGTTGTTAGTAATGTTCAATATATATGTTTTACAACTACTGTCGTATTCCCTGTTACAAAACTTTATCCATATATGTTACAACCAAAATGTTTCTCCCATTTACCGTAAAGGACGTCTCCATATAAAGTTACCTTCCAATAGTCTTTCAAGTTACATTCTAAATCATCAAATCTCCATATACATTACACATAATGACTCCTCTCTGTTACAGTGTAAATGTATTCTTCTCAACATATGTTACACATTATGTATTACCATGTTACAGTATATTCTCCCTAATTGGTTACCCATTTTTTGGATCTCTGTTACAGTATGTTTCACCATATATGTTACACATTTGATTTGTCTCTCTCTACTCTGTACAGTATGTCCTCCGATATAAGTTACCACTTTTGTTGTCTCTATGTTAACCATTATTTTCTCCATATATGTTTACTTTTTTGTCTCTCCTGTTACACGGATGTTCTCCAACCATTAATGTTAAAAATTTTCTGTCTCTCCTATTACAATAATGTTTCTCGCATAAATGTTACACATTACGTGTGTCCATGTGACATTCTGTTTCTCCATAGCATGTTATTACAACTACAAACCATTATCTTATGTGTCTCTCCGTTAACTGTATATTCTCCATTTTATTATGTTACAACAACAAACCATTTATCATACAACATCAAATGTACACAGGAAAGTAGAAAACACTGAGTCCAAAATGAAAGAACAACATGGATTGTGACATGTGACCGAGCTTTCAGGAGCAGACATCACACATTCAGCCCTCACAGTCAACATCGCTGGGACCTGAACAGTGACACCAGAGCACATATAAAGCTACTTCTTTG